>CM067363.1:38739083-38813722 GCA_034401795.1 Chaetoderma sp. LZ-2023a | reverse complement strand
CGCATGACACGTGTGTTCGGTCCGGAAGGCCTCCATGTCCACCGCGGACGAGGCCTTCCTCTTACCCTTCTTACTTACGACCTCTTTTTTCAGCTTCTTTTTCTCCTCCTCCAACTTGTCCTTCGCCTGCAAGCACAAGAATTCGGACATTAGCTCGCCCCCCCCCCCCCCCCAGTGCTTACATATCTCGCAATTAAGCAAGGGACCACAGGGGCTACACTGAAAACATAGATGAGGGCCAAACTTGTCCCTCAAAAATCATCCACAGGACGCACAACCAGGTCTCTGAAAAAGGCCAAAGGACGAGGAGTATGAGCAAACTAGTTAAGCTTAGAAACTCACCAACTCAAGAGAAGGAAATGATCATAAAGATCATAATTTTTATCAGAAACCAGCTTCGGACAACTTTAATTGTAAATAAAGAGCAAAGCTGATTATGACGTCATTAATCCTATGACAGGACAAAATCGATCCCAACAAACATCCCAGTGCAAGGACGAATTGTATCTCTAACCAGAACATGTGCAGAATGGACATTTCGACTACACAAGCATCAGATAAATACTGATAACAATGGCAAATAGTGTTAATTATCTCCCTTTCTCATATCAATAATTAATACCTGACACCTTGTCTAGACAAACCATCCAACCTGATGAACTGGAGAACTCCACCACTGAACGCCTCTTAACTCTCTCCACCTCAAGGGGAAGGAATTGGATCAAGAGGGCAAAGTGAGAAGACCTTTATAATAGGCCTCCAACTCACTGGGCATAGAATTTTTGGTTAGATAACCTAACAGTATTAGTAGGAAATGGAACCATGGTGGAGAGACACAAACCCTCTGCTGATGTCATGTCCTTATTTCTCCTTCACACAGACCTGTGGACATAAACACAAAGAGAGATTAGTCTTATATAGCACCTAGTTGAAAAAACCCAACTAACTAAGGCGCTTATCACGTTTAGCGAGAGTCCCGGAAACACATTACAACGGGACAAAACTCGCTAATTTTACTAGAAGTCACCTGATTTAAAGGTCCAAGGCCCTCCTGTGGCGAAGTCACTCTCTCAGCCATCTTTGTCAGCGGTAAACTTCTATCTAATAGTCTTAAAAAGCTTTGAAAAGAGTATAGAAAGATTCTATCATGAAAGCATGTGTTGTCTCTCAGCCAATAAATTAGCAAAGAGGAAGTGCTAGTCTGCGCATGCGCGGTGGTGGGGCTGGCATCCGCCAGACTACGCTCTGACTCCCTGCCCAGTAGGGGCACCTAACTGTTTTAATCTGAGTGTTTATTGAGTGAAAGCCAATATTTAGCAATATCAAAAGTATTAGGGAGGTAAGTATACTCTTGATGTGAAAAGGCTTCTGACTCTGCTCTCCGCCGGAAAAGCTACGCCGTCCCTGAGATTGAAAAAAATTCCCAGATAAACAAACTCCTGGGATGGAGTCAGTTCTGATTTCTCTAGATTCACAATCCATCCTAGCTTCTTCAATAAGTCTAGGACTACCTTCAGATTGCTGCGCAGAGTGACTGGATTCCCCGCCTTTAGCAGCCAGTCGTCTATGTAAGTGTGAACAGCTATGTTTCTCCTGCGAAGTAAAGAAGTCATGGCGAGAACCACCTTGGTGAAGACCCTCGGAGCTGTGGTCAGGCCGAATGGAAGAGCATTGAATTCCCAAACATTGTCTTGGAATGCAAACCGCAGGTACTTCTGAAAGGGAATTGACATTGGAATATGAAAATAAGCATCCTTCAGATCTATTGATACCGCCCACATGCCTTTCCTGAGCCCTGTCATCACCGCTGCTACCGTCTCCATCTGAAACCTGGGAGAAAGAATAAATTTGTTCAACGGTTTGAGATTGAGAATTGGTCTCCACCCTCCGGTACGCTTCGGAACTAGGAACATAATCGAATAGAAGCCCAGTGATGACTGATCGGCGACCAGGTGAATCGCCTTCTTCTGACGAAGCGATTCTATCTCTGACTGAATGGCAACTAGACGGTCTAATTCCCTTGGAATAGGAGTCCATATTGGAGTCGAGGTTAACGGAACTAACGATTGATGGATGAGCCAGTCCGGATCGTAGCCGTTTCTTATCCACTGACAGACTAAATAGTCGCGCACGACCTGTTCCCATTGGCTTAGGAATAGCTGAAGTCTGCCTCCGACGGAAGGAATCTGCACACAATTATCTGTCGAAATTAGCCGACAAGACGCTACATCGCTTGGGTGAAGATTCTCGACTCCATTTGTTTCCAAAGCCGCCGGTATTGATTCCGCCGGAAACCCGTCAGGAACGAGCCCCACGGCCGCCCCGCGGCTTCTTGTGGTATGACGGTCCGGAACCGCCGCCACGACTATCCTTACGGTAGCCGCCACGGCCCGAACCGCCACCCTTCCTGTCATCCTCATACGGCCTCTTACTAGAGGACTTGTATGTGGACGAACGGCCAGGCCCTTGTGCTCCGGATGGCCTATGGGCATCACGGGCAGAAGGACGGAAGGGCGAGCTAGGACGCTGCCTCTGCTGCTCCTGTCTGTGTTGACGGTAGGACTGTTGCGGCTGAGTCCTCTTGGTCGACTTCCACGACTTGCCGACCACCTCTTGCTCCGCCACCATCGATGCAACTTTAGAAAGCGCTTGTCGTGCCGAGCCGCCGAACAAGCCTGGACCTATGAAAGGCGCAGAAGATAACGCTGCCCTCATCTCCGGTCCTGGTTCCACACAATCGAGAACCATTCTCCGTCGCTCTGCTAAAGTTCTTGTGATCACCCTGGCCAGGCAATCCTGAGACAGGCGCATGGTGTCCCGAACAACTCCGGGAGCAGCCTCTGGCACCTGTCCGCCTTCCGCCGTGCAGTCCAGCATACCCTGCAAGACGGTACACCCGTGCGACAGCGCAGCCATGGCTGCCCTAGCCGCATCCTCAATGAGCGTGAGCTCATTAAACGGGTCTTTGTTGGTCTGAGAAACCAAGGGACGTGACCGCCCCTTGGCCTTCCCAGCCAACGGCCTATTCAGCGCCTCACGTTCCGCAACGGAAAGCCGTGGAACTCTGGCGTACTGATGATAGGCCTGCTCCGGAAAACGGACCCTACTCCTTATCCCCTTCAGGGCCTTGGGCAATGCATAGTCTGGCTGAACCAGACGATATGCCGCAACTTCCAACATGTCAGAAGTCTGCGTGTCCAAGGGGAGTGTAGGCATGGCCGAAGAGCCACTGGACAGAGCGCTAGCCGCACGCTCTGACATCCGCTCCATCGCCGGATCGCGCTGAGATCCTAGATCCGATGCCAACCCGAGACGATTGGTCATCCATCCAAGGACCTGCACCCATTCAGCTTCGGCGCAGAAAGCGGAATCGTCCATTAAAGAACTCCCGTTTTCATCCTCCCTCTCTCCCTTAGATGAGAGGGCCACCGACGATCCTTGCTGAACGCTACGATAAACGTCTCTGCCAGGACAGAGCGCATCCATAGCGCGACTACCAGCGGCACCAGTATCCAACGAATCGCCGGATACGGATTCTCCGCAGTCCATCGGCTCCAACACGGGATCCGGGACTACGACCGCCTCAATCACGGCTGGCACTGTCACTCCGATAGGAGCCGCGCCTAACGCCGTCGGGATAGCCGTCGGAACCGCAAACCACGGCTCCGCCGGCATATCCGGTTGCACAAATGACGGATGAAAAATGCCCGACGGAACGTCGACATCACCATCCGCCTGGCAAACCCGTACAAATCCCGAGGGAGACCCCTGGGACGTACTAGGCATTGCCGACATTGAAAGATCCGGCATGCCGGAGTCTTCCATCAACAGGAATTCTTCCTCCTCTACCGACGGCTCTTGAGCCGAGGACAGAGAAGGGTCAGGTGCATGACCCTCAGCAGAACTAGCCGGACCACCTAATGGTTGCCCTGCACCAGCTTGCCTCACCGGGCCCGTGGACTGTAATGAATCAAACATGGCCTTGAACTGGGCCGCCCATACGCCCAGTGCTGAATCCATCCTCTCATTCAGCCGACCTTCCAGTCCAACCAACGACGCTTGCTGCCGCTTCACTGCCTTATCCTTCTCTATACGCTCCAGCCTCGCCCGTCGATCCCTGTCAAACTCAGCCACCATTGCCGACGACCACTTGGCGCACACATCACACGGGCTTCCGACCTTACACTTCGCACACGCCACACAGTGATGACCAAGATACTTCCGTTTCATGAACCTGTTGCACTTCTGGCACAACGTATCCGGGTTCTTCGGTTTCTGCGAACACAGAGAAGAATTAAAACGCTGCACATGACAAGTGATGACGAGCAATACGCACAATAGACTTGATAGTTAAGATTTCTTAAACACATTAACTTTCTCTTAAATTAATGATAACAAGTCTTAGGCAGGAAATATTTGAAACTTTTTTGAGTGAAAATTTTTTAAAAAACACAACTTAGCCTTTAACTAACGTTAAATAACCAAGAATAAATCGCCGATCACTACAAACACCCTCGACAACTAAGCGAGAGCTAAAATCGGCGACAACAGAGTGCCTGGATACACCAAGCCAAGAACGACATAATTCATGGGCGCCGCCATCTTGGCCAAGGACGCATCCATCTTAGAGGAACCGAGTCGCAAGAGAAAATTAACCGAGTACCCGAATTAAAACTAAAAGTCAACGGGTACAGAAGCGACTCCAACAATGGCTAACATTATAAAAAATGTGCCAATTTAAGGAAATTTCAAACAGTCATTATGGCACGAATGTATAAATTCTAGATTGATACAACCTGCCCCTGTGATGATTTCCCAAGTTCCTCCATGAATCCAGCGATGTAATCGACTAACACAACTGATTAACTGCTTAAATTGCAAAATTTGAGCACTCTAAAAAACACGACTTTGAAAAAGCGCAAAATAGACGACTCTGACTGTGATTGGGAATTGACTCGGTACCTGCGGCTATGGTATTCCCGGACACAGTATGGGCAGGACCAGGAGAGTGCGGAGTTTTAATTGTTTATTTTGAGCTAGACTAGATAATAGACATTATCATAATAGTACATCTGGTAAGTATTATTCGAAGTAGAATCCTCTTTCAATCAAAACCCTTTCTAAATCGAACCCTCTTTCGAAACATTTCAAAACTGCACCGTCTTTCAACCAAAAATCTCTCTAAAGCGAACACTCAACCAAAAACCTTTCTAAACCGAACCCGTTTTCAATCAAATGCCTTTCTAAAACCGAACCCTCTTTCAATCAAAAACCTTTCCAAACTGAACCTCTTTCAACCAAAAACATAACCGTTACAAACCGAACCTCTTTCAACCAAAAACCTGTCTAAACCCTCTTTCGACCAAAAACCTTGCAAACCCAAAATATCTTTCAACCAAAAACCTCTCTAAAGTGAACTTCTTAGACCGGATTCAGTTCTTACATAGGAACTTAAGCTCTGTAAAGCAGAACTCTCTTTATACCGAAGATTCCTATGATGCAGGTCAAGAATGTTGAACCTTGTTATAGTCAATGATTCCATCGAAACACCTAATCAGAAAGTGAAGAGATTTCCCAGGCATGATCACACCTGTTCTCACACTGGTCTGCTCCATCTGCTTACTTCCAGCCAAATTAGTTTCAAAATATTTAGCAGATAATTTCTTACATCATATAAAGAATGTGTTGCCTCTGGTCTATATGCTTGAAAGGGCAAAAGCGGACACACCTTTTAACGGTCAAGATTAGTCTGTTTTCTTTACTGAATGTCCAGTTGCATTATGAGAAGACTATTTTAGGAATTTTGAATGACTGTCTCGATAACTGCTCAAGTCATTGGAGTGTAAAATTGTCAAAATATTCCTTCTTTTGTTCTGCACATGAACATTTCCTATGAGTAAGTTGACGTTTTCCCGACCAAATTTGAGCAATAAATGTTTAATTAACGATTTAACCCTCAAATTTGTTCAAAAAAATTTCTATTTTCCCATATAAAATGCCCATTTGCAGACCAAGAGAAAACTATTTTTGAAAATTTACCACTGGAATGACTGGTTCGGTTATCGAGCCAGTCATTTCAGTGGTAAATTTTCAAAGATGGTCTTCTCTTGGTCTGCAAATAGACATTTCGCAACACCACTGCAGAAGTCATTTTTGGTAGCTATGAGTGCTAAATGGCGATTACACACCTCTATCTCTGTTTGACGTCGATCCAGCTCCTGTTTCTCCAGTTGTATTCGTTCGTCTTCTTTTTTCTTTCTTTCTGCTCTCAGACGCTCGATAGCCTCAAGTCTCGCCATCTTATCCGCCTCGTCTTGCTTCATTCTCGTCAACTCCGCTTTCCTGGAAAGATAAATATTATTCCTATCTAGAAATTAAACCACTTTAATTTAGATTTCCCAGGAATCTGATCTTAGAATTTTTAAAACAATTTTAATAGTTTTAATCACCAGACCAAGAGCAACGTATCTATGAAATCTTAACATTCATTCCAATGGCAAATTTTCAAAAACAATCTTCTCTTGGCCTGCAAATGGAGGGTTAATAAGCTTTTTTCATTTTATATCTCTCACCTCATACCCTCTTCTTCTTTGCTCTTCTCTTCTGCCTGTTCACCTTTCAAACTTTCAACTTTCAAATCGCTTTCCAATTTCCGCTTCAAGCGCATTAAGTCCGCCACATCTTTCTGCTCCTTCTGTTTCATAGCTGCTAATTTCTCCAGATCCTCGGCATCCTTCTTTAACCGTTTTACCCTCGCTTTGTGTTCTAACAAAACTCTCTCTTTCTCCTGCTGAAGTATCTTTAATTCTTCTTCTTTTTCTCTCTGCTTCTTCCAAAGTGCTTCTAACTCTGCCTCATTCTGAGATACAGAAGTACTAGTGCTATTACTACCAGACATATAACCAGAATCTGGTTTCACTTCAGATTTTCGATTGTCATACGCATCCGCATTCTTTGGTACATCGTTTGACAAACCCTTTGTATCATACCTCACTTTGTAAGTGTTCAGGATTTGTGCGGCCGATTTTGGTATAAAACTATTCTCATTTGTTGGAACAAATGCTGATGATGAAGATGATGTAGAAGAGGACAAAGGTGATGGAGAGAGATCAGTAGAGGACTCGCTACCGATTCCAGATGGCTTCAAAGATCTATCAAAACTTGGCATTGATGGTTGCTGCATTGATGAGATATTGTGATTGCTAGGTAGGTGAGGTGTAACTGGTTCTGGTTGTGGTGGTGGTTCGGTGGCCTTACGAAGTTCTTCATCGATGTCAGGGTAATCAAACTCAACTAAGAGAAAAACAAAAGGAAACTAGATTATAATACATCTCTAATGTTCATGATGGAGGGATCTGATCTGTCACTCAAGTATCTGATGTCATAATCAAAATATGTCACTTGTTAGCCGATGTCACATTCACATGACAGGAAAGGGACAAAGGTTGTTTGTAATATATGTCTTTGGTGAATTTACTAATTAACAAGCATTCTGTAAGTATTGCTTTGCAATACATGTCCCCTACCTGGTGATGTAAATCTTTAGAGATTGACAGTAAAAAATTTCATTAAAAACTGTCCAAAGCAGCTGAAACTCGAACTTGATCTGTAACGTCTCATAACATAGCAATAAACCAAGTCTCAGTTATATATGGTGAAGAAGGAGTCTTGAAATCTGATATGTTTATATTTCATAAGTCGAAAGGGGACGGGTGGGTGGGTGGGGGAACATGTAATGTACATTGTCTAGTTGTTGTATATACCTCTATCATACTCTTGTATAGATAGTTTATATATCTGATTGTAAATATATTCAAACTGTAAATAATTGAGGGCCTCAGGGAAGAACAGTTATTTGTACTGATCGAGTTTACTGTACCCTCTATAAATAATGATATTATTATTATAATATTACATAACTCCATAAAAAAATTATGCAAACGCCTGAAACGCCATCTTGGTCTGTAATTTCTCATAATAAAGTAATGTACCAATTCTCATTTGAATATCGTGAAAGACTGCGAGAAAAAGGGAGGAAGACTAATATTTTGTGTATTTCATAGGTCGAAAGGGGGCATAACTCCATCAAAAATTTATGCATATGCCTGAAACTCGAACTTGGTCTGTAACTTCTCATAGCAAAGCAATGTAGCAATTCTCAGTACGATATCTTGAAAGACTGCGAAAAAAAGTGCGGTAAACTAATATTTTTTGTATTTCATAAGACGAAAGGGGGCATAACTCCATCAAAAATTGACCCGTACGGCTGAAACTCGAACTTGGTCTGTAACTTCTCATACCAAAGCAATGTAGCAATTCTCAGTATAATATCTTGAAAGACTGCGAAAAAAGTGCGGTAAACTAATATTTTTTGTATTTCATAAGACGAAAGGGGGCATAACTCCATCAAAAATTGACCCGCACGGCTGAAACTCGAACTTGGTCTGTAACTTCTCATACCAAAGCAATGTAGCAATTCTCAGTATAATATCTTGAAAGACTGCGAAAAAAGGTGTGGAAAGCCAACATTTTTTGTATTTCATAAGACGAAAGGGGGGCATAACTCCATCAAAAATTGACCCGTACGGCTGAGAACTTGGTCTGTAACTTCTCATACCAAAGCAATGTAGCAATTGTCAGTATAATATCTTGAAAGACTGCGAAAAAAAGTGTGGAAAACTAATATTTTTCGTATTTCATAAGTCAAGAGGGGGCATAACTCCATGAAAAATTGACGAAAATGTCGGCAACTCGAACTTGCTCAGTAACTCCTTATACTAAAGTGATGCACCAATTTTTGCTTAAATATCTTGAAGGAGTGCGAAAAAGTGCGAAAAGCTGATATTTTTTTAATTTCTTAAGTCGAAAGGGGGTATAACGCCATCAAAAATTGACGCATACGCCTGAAACTCGAACTTGGTCTGTAACTTCTCATAACAAAGCAATTATATCAATTCCCAGTTGAATACCTTGAAGGGCTGCGAAAAAAAGTGCGGAAAACCAACTGCGACAGATGGACAGGCGGACAGACAGAGTGCAAACCTATAGGGGACTAATAAACAGCTTGTTGAAACTAATTTTACTGGGAGCTGGTGCTGCCATGTGCAATTTTCTTGACAAATCTGAATGATTAACAGTCTGAATGCTGGATTTTTGCAGATGACACATTCCAAGGTTGTATCTCTGAACATGATAAATGTTTTGAAAACATTTGGACTGAAAGTTGTTGGTGGCTAAGCCACCAACAACTTTCAGACAAATTGTTTTCAAAATATTTAGCACGTCAAGAGTTTTTGCTCATTGAAATTATTGTCTGGTGGTTCGCAGCAGTGAGATAGTTAAGAGAGCTAAGCCAGATTTACCTGTATTGTCCCTAACACAGATAAAACAAGAGATTTCAGACCACTGATTTTAAAGATTTTCCAGGTTTTTTGCATCATGACAAAACTTGTGGAATCCTAGTCTAAGATCATATCATTTCATGTACTAAATATTACGCCGGGCCAGTAGTTTTCGAGATATCCATAGACCCGCAATTTGATCTGATGTGGAGTTTTTTATAATTTGTCTGGAAATCCTCTCTTATCTTAAGACCCTTTGTTCAGTTAAAAATTGAAGCAAAAATCTGAACCAACTTGTATAAGTAGTTTTAGAGATACAGCTCCGGATGCACAGACAGGTAGATGGAGAGATAGATCAACAGACAGAGACAGCCCATAAATGCAATACCATCTTCCTCAAACAGAGTGGGGGTATTAAACAATTCACCTTTCCAGAGTATCCATCCATCATCTGACCTTGTATGACGTCATAATCAGCTCAGCCCCGTGCATGGTGACATCACAATGATTACGTCACAAAGGTTCCATATAGACTGTCAGCAAATCTCAAAGAGTCCGACACATTGTATGAATTGTATGTCTTTGTAATTCTTTACTATTTTATAAACATGCTGTTGAATATTTCGAAACTAATTTGACAACAGCACCCAGTCAAATTAGTTTCAAAATATTCAACAGCTTACTGTGTAGTTTTTTGGAAACCGATAGTCAGGGTGTTCAGAGACCGATCGATCCCAACATGATCGAGGTGTGGGTGGAGCTTAGCTAGAGATTCAAAAAAGCATCCGCTTTTGTTTCTATGAGAATTCTTAATACTTACCAGATGTACTATTATGATAATGCCTATTATCTAGTCTAGCTCAAAATAAACAATTAAAAACTCTGCACTCTCCTGGTCCCGCCCATACTGTGTCCGGGAATTACCATAGCCCCAGGTACCTAGTCAATTCCCAATCACAGTCAGATTCGTCGTATATTTGCCTTGACAAACAGTGAAAACAGCTCAGCCTCACCTCAGCGGGGCGGCTGAGACAGGGCCATAGTACATCTGGTAAGTATTAAGAATTCTCGTAGAAACAAAAGCGGATGCTT
This sequence comes from Chaetoderma sp. LZ-2023a, assembly GCA_034401795.1. NCBI lineage: Eukaryota > Metazoa > Mollusca > Caudofoveata > Chaetodermatida > Chaetodermatidae > Chaetoderma > Chaetoderma sp. LZ-2023a. The sequence continues at coordinate 38,803,289 of CM067363.1, read as the reverse complement.
TTTTGATTCTACTTCGAATAATACTTACCAGATGTACTATTATGGTAAACTCCGGATTTCGACAGCCAAGAAATACCGGTGGGAGGAGGTGAGGCTCGAACCAGCACTCATCTACCATCCGACAGAGAAGGTTGTGAAGAGACTAGAACCATGGCATACGCTTTTGTTCTGCCATCTGACTCATAGAGTGCTAAACTTCCATGGTCGAGACCGCGCTCCCCCCCCACCCTCATTTGTCCGCACAAATTCCACAGGGCTGTCAAACAGGGGAAGCAACACCCACCAGACCGGTGTCAGCCCCAAGTCTCAGCTAGGGCAGTCCAGTAGAGTGCAAAGAAGCTACTACAAGTTCTAATTTTGAAAAAACTATCAGTATATCGATTAGATTTTCAAATTGGAATGAGTCTAATGTCTGTTTAAAAGATTAAGATGTTCTTGGCCAGACTATTTACTTAGATAGTCTGGTATTTCGACTATAAGTAAACTTAAAATTAGTCACTTAATTAAGGCAAACACTCACCATTTTTGAGTGCTTGGTCTTTGTTGTTCATCACAGGAGCTCGGCCCAATCCACGGTCGTTCTCGGGTCATGTGCATGGCCATTGTTCAGTGCAAGTGGAAGAAACTTGTGATGTGTGCGAAATAGTGGTCGGATGTGGCTTTAGTTCAGATTCGATAAATTGGCGACGGCTACCGGATTAAGTGTGCTGGAGATGTCGCAAAGGTAGAAATCAGTGAATGACGACTCGGCATGCCATTGTGCTACAGACATCACCTCCTCTAATGAGACACTCTTATAAAGGGCCGATGCTGCGGCTAGTGCTCGGACCTGATGGGCATTTGCACGATCAATCTGCTTTCCTGTAGCTATTTTGTGCGACATCTGAATAGCATCAACTATCCAACGAGAAATGGTATCTTTCGAGGCGCGCAAATGAGGAGCTTTGAGACATAACTACAGAGATTTCGGGTCATCTCTCCACTCCTCAGTATGTTTCTTATACATTTTCAGACATCTGACAGGACACCAAGCAAAAGAGTTTGGGTCATGTCTAATTAAACTTGGCAAATTGATCGGCTGTCCTGGATATTTAAGTGACTGATTCTTTGTCAGGAAACAAAGACGTGGAAGTAGTCTTAAACCTCCACCCGTGATGACAAAACGGTCTTGTTCGGCAGAAAGCGCATGTGTAGCGCTTCTCCTTCTCGCCGACGCTGCTGCAACCAAGAAAACTGATTTAATAGTTAACAGTTTAATATCTATAGATCTAATCAGTTCAAATGGAGCATGCCCTAAAACCTGTAGAACAAGAGATAGATTCCATGCTGGGATTGGAATTGGCTGTCTAGATCGCAGATTGCTCATTCCTTTAATAACTTCATTCAAAGTGTCATTCTCTACTCCTTCAATGCCCAGACTGGGAATGACTGAAGCTAATTATGCAGACAGTTGAAGGTACAAGTTTGTCAACTTCGTATAAATGACAGATAAAATCTGCTACGTGTTGAACAGATGCAGAAAAGGGATCGATATCTCTTCCCTTACACCACTCTGCAAATTTGTTGATTCTATAATTATATGTTCTTGTGGTTTAAACGAAATCTAGGATTTCTTTTTTCACGAGAGAGTTGATACTTACCTCCCTAATACTTTTGATATTGCTAAATATTGGCTTTCACTCAATAAACACTCAGATTTAAAACAGTTAGGTGCCCCTACTGGGCAGGGAGTCAGAGCGTAGTCCGGCGGATGCCAGCCCCACCACCGCGCATGCGCAGACTAGCACTTCCTCTGACTAGATTATTGGCTGACACACATGCAACTATTAAGAGCCTGAAGACCGAGCCTCTGTGGGGTGGAGAGGCTGGGTCCGTATCTAGGGAGGTAAGTATCAACTCTCTCGTGAAAAAAGAAATCCTAGATTTCGTTTATTTCACATCAAGAGTATACTTACCTCCCTAATACTTTTGATATTGCCAGAATTCGAAAGTGAATCTGGCGGGAGGGAGGCGAGGTCAAAAGACCAGCTCATCCCTATACGCTTTTCTGCGTTTAAGGCACTTAAAACTTCTGAAACTGTAAGAAAAAACAGTCAGGATTTGACTAACCATCGGATAACACTACCGATGTATGAGAGATGACCGATGTCATATGCGCTCCCCCCCCCCTCCTTCCTGGGAGGAAGAGTCGCCTGACCTCAATGTCCTATACGCTCTCTACGTACAAGTGCCATGTACCACAGGACAGAGACGAAAAAGCTCCATTTTCGTAACTCTCAACAATGAACCACACAAATACACAAACCATCACCATATTAATAACGGGTAATCGTGACAATACAATCAACAACGGACAACACATGAACAAGACTGACCTTGTTGAAAATGGCTGCTGACATCATCTTCCCATTGGTAAAGACTGATGCAGGCCCAAAAAAGTGGGTGTTTCCATAAATTAATTGTGAAATATATAAGTAATGAGGAAAAACCTCCTCAAAAAATATAAACCGAGTTATTTTTTCAAAATCGACAAGGCGAGAGGATTAGAGGTGTCACGGAGATAATGGTCTGTAAAACTTGACTCACAGTGCCACTGAGCCACCGACATAATATCATCCACAGGGACCCCATTAAATAGGGCCGTGGATGTCACTACGCCGCGGACACTGTGAGCCTTGGCCACGTCAACCTGCTTCCCGGTGGCGGATTTATGGCAAAACTGAATGCATTCCACAATCCACCTGGAAATGGTGTCCTTAGAAGCCCTGCCATGGGGTTCAATATATGACAACCATAACGCTGACTGGTCGGTGCGCCACTCCGCCGTAAGCTGTTTGTACCGGCGCAGCGCCCTGACGGGACACCATGCTTTAGAATTAGGATCATATCTAGTTAAAGCAGGCAAAATAATAGGTTGACCTGGATATTTCAACGACTGATTTTTAGCGAAGAAATTAACCCTAGGTAGCAGCTTAAGGCCTTCCCCTGAAACCACAAAACGGTCATCCTCGGCTGATAAGGCATGAATTTCACTCCTACGCCTAGCCGAGGCCGCAGCAATTAAAAACACAGTCTTCAGTGTTAATAGTTTCATAGAAATGGAACTAAGTGGTTCAAAAGGCTTATCACCTAGTACTTGAAGCACTAGCGATAAACTCCAAGACGGAATCACAGGTGGATTCCTTGGTCTTAGATTGCCCATGCCTTTAATTAATACATTTAATGTATTTACTTCATCACTTCCCCTCTTAGCCAAGCAAGGAATAACAGACATTAATGCTGATTTATAACCAGCAATAGAGTTAGGCTTGAGGCTATAGGCATCATAGAGGTGACAGAGGAAATCAGCTACTACTTGAATAGATGAATCCATTGGATCAATACATCTTTTTGAGCACCATTCTGCAAATCTGTTGATTTTATAATTATATGCTCTGGAGGTTGACCCCCTCCTGGCTTTGGCCATAAACATGGCTGCTTGCTCAGAAAAGCCCTCCTTAATTCTAGATTCCTTGACAACATCCACGCAGTCAATCTGAACATTGACGGATTGTTGTGAAGGGCCTTGCCCTGGAAGATAATATCATCCATCAGAGGCAGAGGAACCGGATTGCAGACCAGAAGGTCCAGCAGATCCGTATACCATGATCGGCTTGGCCAATCCGGGGCGATCAGAAGCACTTGGCATTCCTCTTGTCTGATTTTCTGAAGAATTTTTGGAATCAGGATTGCTGGAGGGAATGCGTATGCATACATTCTCCCCCAGCTGATAGCTAACGCCTCTGTTGCGAAAGCGCTTGGATCCGGAATCGGAGAGACGTACGTCGTCATCTTCGCATTCTTCTTCGTTGCGAACAAATCGATGTTGGGTTTCCCCCAATGGTCGAACAGACGATCCGCCACACATTGATTTAGTTGCCATTCCGTGGGTAAAACACTCATCCTTCGGCTCAATGAGTCTGCTAGCAGGTTTAACCTTCCCGGAATATGAACTGCTTTCAAGGTAATCTGGTGATCCAGACACCAACAAAGCAGTTTCCATGTCATCATACAGAGACTGGGCGACTTCGTTCCGCCCTGGCGGTTTATGTAAGTCACAACTGTTGAGTTGTCTGAACGAATAAGAACAATCTTGCCCTGAACTTTCTGTAAGAAATGTTCCAGGCCCAGGACTACTGCTCTTAGCTCCAGTAGATTTATATGTTCCTTTGACTGTTCCAGATTCCAAAGCCCTGATATCGTGGATTCTTCCAGGCAAGCTCCCCAGCCCTCCATCGATGCATCTGTATACACAGTCACCTGAGGGTGGGGAGGGGTTAGCAAAACCCCCGGCAAGAGATTCTCTGTATTCAACCACCATTGCAGGTGGTGAATGAGAGGCGCCAACACTGACACATTCGAGTCCAGCGAACCTGTACTCTGGGTCCATTGTGTCATGAGAAATAACTGGATCGGCCGCCTGCGTAAGGCGGCCTGAGGAATGACTGGTTCCAACGAAACCATCAACCCCAGCATTCTCAAGTAAACCCGTGCCAGGACATGACGACTGTCGCACACTGACTGAATTAATGAGATGAGTTTCTGAACTCTCTCCTGAGTAGGATAAACATATCCTGTCTCTAGATCGAAGAACATCCCCAGGTAAACAAACTTCTGGGATGGAGTCAGCTCTGATTTTGGGAAATTGATCATCCAGCCTAAGTCTGTGAGAGTTTTCAAAACAATCTCCAGATTGGCCGACAAACTTTCCCGGGTGTGCGCTTTCAACAGCCAGTCGTCTATGTACGTGTGGACTGCTATGCTTCTCCTGCGGAGGTATGCTGTGATCGCAAGAACCACACGGGTGAAAACCCGAGGAGCCGTGGAAATTCCGAAGGGCAACACCCTGAATTCCCACTGTCTGCCCTGGAATGCAAATCTCAGGAAGCGACAGAAACTCCCGTGGATGGGGATGTGGAAATAAGCGTCCTTCAAATCTATTGACGCCGTCCACATCCCCCTCTCCAACCCCGCCAACACCGAGCGCACCGTTTCCATCTTGAAACTGGGCGTCTCGATGAACTTGTTCAGTGGCTTGAGGTTGAGAATCGGTCTCCACCCTCCGGTGCATTTTGTTACTAAGAACAGGGTTGAATAGAAGCCCGGACACCTTTGTGCCGGCTGAATAGCTCCTTTTTGTACGAGGGAATTTATCTCCTCCTCGATACACAACCATTGCTCTGGATCTCTCGGAATGGGAGTCCAGACTGGCACTAGAGACAGTCGCGACGGCGGGCCTGTCATCCACTCTGGATGATACCCGACGGAAAGCCATCGCAAGACTAAACGGTCCTGAGTTAACCGTTCCCACTCTTGCATGTGGTCGGCTAGCCGCCTCCCACCGGTCCACCTAGGGACCGCGGTGGACACAAGGCATGCAAGAGCGGCACTGTCTCCGTTGCCATACACACCGGAGTGGTTCTTACCGCGGTAAGCGTCCTGTCAGGACCGATAACCACGCCCAGATCCTCGCGCGCCCCGCCCCGCCCCGCGCCCACCTCGAGCCAGCAGGGGACGATACGCAGGGGCCGCGGCGCGAACATTAGCACGACGCAGCACTTCAAACTGCTCGCGCAGCGCCCTCTGGTTATTCACCAGGGTGACCGTCTCCTGGAGGTGGCGACATCCCTCACCTCCAAAAAGACCAGGACCCGTCATAGGCGTACGGAGTAGCCTATTGTACAGGTCCTGAGACGGGCACAGATTGTCCAGGGCAAACGTGCGTCTTGCCCGGACACTCCTGGTCACCGCCCGAGTCATACAGTCCAGCGCCAGGTTAATACCATCCTGGATGGCTCGCTGGACCGTAACCGGGCTTGGCTGGCGCGATGCGGATGCCGTTACTACCCCCTGTAACAGCTGGGAGACGTGGGACAGAGCGGCAATCGAAGCCCTCCCACTCTCCTCCGCATCACGCAACGCGGCATTCGCCGAACGCAACGCGTTCGAGCACAAGACCCCCGTGTCAGAACGGGAGCCTGGCCGCGCATCCTCACCCAAAGCCGCGCGGTCATCCACGCCGGGCTTGGGTACCACACCGTACCGCTGGTAATCCAGGGGCACGATGCGACAACGCCTGGCCACCTCACGAGGGGCCTTCGCGAGACGTCCACTCGAGTTAATGGACGTCTCCGCCGCCTTGAACATGTCAACGACATGCTCCGCCAGCGGCAGAGAAGGCATAGCGTTAGCAGTCGGTTTCCCAGCTAACCACGGCGTGTGAACACGCTGGCTAGTGGACTGCTCCACGGGCAGATCAGGCCTAACGCTCACCAGCCACTGGCAAGCGTCATACCAATCCTCCTCCGTGGCTAACCGCGAGCGCTCTACAAGACGGGGTCCATCGTCTTCCTCCTGAGCGCAAGCAGTAGAGCTTGACGGCGGGTACGCTGATACACCTGGCAAGCCAGGGAAAACATGCGGGCCTGACAGCACCGGCATGAGAATATCACTGGTTTGACCAGGAGCAGGCACCGTGGCATAGCGCGGGGTATATATATCGCCACCACGGGCCCGGCCAGCACCAGCAACACCCTCGGCAAGCCGAGGTATGCGGTACCGCTGGCCATCAGCAGCGCCCTGGGCCACCACCTGAGCCGCGGACTCTACTCCAGGGTGAGTAAAACCGTGGAATAAGGCGCCTGCATTCCCCGCGAGGGGTGCACAAACGTCTTCATCCATGTCCACGTCGTCAGACGGCGACCCTAGCAGGTAATCCTCATCACCCTGGTCAGAAAGATTAGACCCCGGGTCAGCAAAGAGAGCTAACCCGGGCTGACCAGGAACGGTGCCATAGGAGGTACTGGCCACCGCGGCGTGCGGATACCCCTGGACTGATAAGCAGCCCGCGGGTTCCAGCGACAACCGTCCACGGTCCCCTATCGGCGCGGCAATAAGCCTGCTGCCAGGGTCGTGGAACGCCCCCTCTAATGGGGCCACCTCTGAATCGTCGAACAACGGAAGCGGTCTAAGGAAAACCGATCCAGAGGCGGGGATTACCTGCTCCGAAGCCGATGATGAGGACAGTAAAGGATTTGGTCCAGGAAGCATGCCACGAAGCAACCCTGGAACCAAATCCTTTATTGTCCTCTTCATCTCTCCCAACATCTCGGTCCGGAAGGCCTCCACATCCACCGCGGACGAGACCTTCCCCTTACCCTTCCTACTTACAACCTCTCGTTTCCGCTTCTTCTTCTTCTCCTCCTCTACCACCTTGTCCGTCGCCTGTAAGCAGCACAAGAATTCGGACATTAACTCGCCCCCCCAGTGCTTACATATGTCACAATTAACCAAGGGACCACAAGGGCTACATAGATAGCACAGATGAGGCCAGAACTTTTGATGAACAAAACGTCCACAGGACGCGCAACCCGGTCCCTGAAACAGGGCAAAGGACAAGGAGTATGAGCAACTAGTTAAGCTTAGAAACTCAATCCAACTCAAAGAGAAGGAAAACGATCATAAAGATCAAAATACATCAGAAACCAGCATAGCGCTTGAATTGCTGATAAATACATAGCCAGGCTGATTATGACGTCATTAATCCCGTGACAGGAAAAAATTCGATCCCAACAAAACATCCAAGTGCAAGGACGAATTGTATGCTGAATGGATAAGTCGACTACACAACCATCAGATACATATAGATAACTCTTTTCTGGCAAAAATGTTAATTATCTCCCTTTGTTTGTTTACAATAATTAACATTACCACATTATCAATAACTAGATACCTGACACTTTGTATAGACAAACCATCCAACGTGACGAACCGGAGAACTCCACCATCTGCACGCCTCTTAACTCTCTCCACCTCATGGGGAAGGAATTGGATCAAGAGGGCAAAGTGAGAAGACCTTTATACTAGGCCTCCAACTCACTGGACATAATTTTCCATTTGGTTAGATAACCTAACAGTGTTAGTAGGAAATGGAACCATGGTGGAGAGAAAACTAACTCTCTGCTTCCGTGATGTCACCACCTAGCGTCATACAGACCTGTGGACATAAACAGAAAGAGAAATTAGTCCTAGGAAGCACCGAGTTGACATAAACCAACTAACCAAGGCGCTTATCACGGTAAACGCGAGTCCCGGAAACACAATACACCGGGAAGAAAACTCGCTAATTTTACTAGAAGTCACCTGATTTAAAGGTCCTAAGTCCTTCTGTGGCGAAGTGTATCCTCCCGCCATCCAAATCAGATACTAACACTCCAAAATAACACCAATAAAACAGTTTAAGAGTAAGAAAAGCTTATGAATAAAAAAACATGTGTGTTCTCTTTGCCAATAATCTAGCAAAGAGGAAGTGCTAGTCTGCGCATGCGCGGTGGTGGGGCTGGCATCCGCCGGACTACGCTCTGACTCCCTGCCCAGTAGGGGCACCTAACTGTTTTAAATCTGAGTGTTTATTGAGTGAAAGCCAATATTTAGCAATATCAAAAGTATTAGGGAGGTAAGTATACTCTTGATGTGAAAGACCCTCTTCTGGCTGAAGCAACAAACTTCGCTGCTTGCTCAGAAAAAACACCCTTAATTGCACGCTGCTTGATAACATCCATGCAGTCAATTTGAACATTTCTGGTCTGTCGTGGAGATACAGACCCTTGTTCTGAGAGATTAGATCTCTTCTGTCTGGAAGAGGGATTGGATTGCAGACCAGAAGGTCCAGCAGATCCGTAAACCATGATCGGCCTGGTCAATAAGGGGCGATCAGTAGTACTTGGCACATATCCTCTCTTATCTTTGCCAGAACTTTTGGGATGAGAATCGTTGGAGGATACGCATACGTGTACATTCCCTTCCAACTTATCGCCAGTGCGCCTACTGCTAAAGCTAGCGGGTCCGGGATCGGTGACACGTATGTGACCATCTTTGCATTCTGTTTTATCGCAAACAGGTCCACAATTGGCTTGCCCCAATGTTTGAATAGAACCTCCGCTACCGATTGGTTGAGCTGCCATTCCGTCGGACGACAAACCGCCCTTCGACTGAGAGCATCTGCTAAGATGTTCAGTCTTCCTGGAATGTGTGCTGCCCGAAGAATAATATTCCTCTCTTGGCACCACAGCAGGTTTCAAATCATCATACACAACTCTGATGATCTCGTCCCGCCTTGGCTGTTCAAATAAGACACCACTGTTGAGTTGTCTGTCCTTACTAGGACAATCTTGTCTCGGATTAAGTTCTCGAATTTTCGAAGTGCTAATGCCATCGCCAATAATTCGAGAACATTGATATGTTTCTGCGCATTGGTCCGATCCCATTTCCCTGACAGTGACTGATCGTTCAATACCGCTCCCCAACCCATCGTTGATGCATCTGTGAAGATGGACATCTGTGGTTGAGGAGGTTGTAGAGGAACACCTCACAGGAGATTCTGTTCTGATAACCACCACTGAAGGTGAAATATCAATGGTTCTTTTACTGGAATTCTCAGAGATAACGGATCCATTCTCTGAGACCAGAATGACATTAGCCACATCTGAATCGGCCTGCGCCTGAGTGCCGCATAAGGAACCACTTTCTCCAGAGACACTAGTAAACCCAGTATCCTGAGAAATTTGTGCGCCATCAGAAAGGCTCCTAGAGAAACTGACTCCAGTACTGCAATCAAACTCTTGACTCTGCACTCCGCCGGAAAAGCTACGCCGTCCCAGAGGTTGAAAAATATTCCTAGATAAACAAACTCCTGGGATGGAGTCAATTCTGATTTCTCTAGATTCACAATCCATCCTAGGTCCTTTAATAAGGCTAGGACTACCTGAAGATTGTTGCGCAGTGACTGGATTCCCCGCCTTCAGCAGCCAGTCGTCTATGTAAGTATGAACAGTTATGTTTCTCCTGCGAAGATAAGAAGTCATGGCGAGAACCACTTTGGTGAAGACCCTCGGTGCTGTGGTCAGGCCGAATGAAAGCGCAGTGAATTCCCAAACATTGTCTTGGAATGTAAAGCGAAGGTATTTCTGAAAAGGAATTGACATTGGAATATGAAAATATGCATCCTTCAGATCTATTGATACTGCCCACATGCCTTTTCTCAGCCCTGTCATCACCGCTGCTATAGTCTCCATCTGAAACTTTGGAGAAAGAATAAATTTGTTCAACGGTTTGAGATTGAGAATTGTTCTCCAACCTCTGGTACGTTTCGGAATGAGGAACATCATCGAATAGAATCCTAGGGAGGACTGATTGCAGACTAGATGAATCGCGTTCTTCCACTGAAGATCTTCGATTTCTGAGCAAATGGCATCTAGACGATCGGATTCCCTTGGAACGGGAGTCCACACTGGAGTCGATGTTAACGGAACTAACGATTGACGGATGAACCAGTCCGGTTCGTAGCCGTTTCTTAACCACTGACAGACTAAACAAACTCGCACGACCTGCTCCCATTGGCTTGAAAACAGTTGAAGTCTGCCTCCGACGGTAGGAATCTGCACACAGCTGGCAGTCGATATTGCACGATAAGACGCTAAATCGCTTGTGTGAAGATTCTCGACTCCCTTCGTTCCTGACGTCACCGGAACTGATCCCGCCGGAAACCCGCCAGGACCGACCTCCACAGCCGCACGGTTTCTTGGAGTATGACGGTCCGGGACCGCCGCCACGACTATCCTTACGATAACCGCCACGACCTGAACTGCCACCCTTCCTGTCCTCCTCATACAGCCTTTTATTAGAGGACCTGTATGAGGATGAACGGCCTGGTCCCTGCAATCCGGATGCCCATGGCCAGAAGGACGGAAGGGCGATCTCTGGCGCTGCCTCTGTTGCTCCTGCCGATGCTGCTTGTAGGACTTCTGCGGCCGTGTCCTCTTAGTCGACTTCCACGACTTGCTGACTACTTCCTGCTCCGCGACCCTTGATGCGACTTTGGATAAGGCTTGCTGTGCCGAGCCGCCGAATAAGCCTGGACCAATGAAAGGCACAGAAAATAACGCAGCCCTCATCTCAGGTCCTGGTTCTACACAACTGAGAACCATTCTCCTGCGCTCCGCCAATGATCCGGTGATCACCCTGGCCAGGCAATACTGGGATAAGCGCCTGGTGTCCCGGACAACTCCGGGAGCAGCCTCTGGCACTTCCTCACCTTCCGCCGCGCAGGTCAACATACCCTGTAGGACGGTAAATCAGTGCGAGAGTTCAGCCATGGCTGCCCTCGCCGCATCCTCAATGAGCATTAACTCATTAAGAGGATCCTTATTGGCCTGGGAAACTAAGGGACGAGAACGATCCTTTGATTTGCCAGCCAACGGCCTATTCAACACCTCTCGCTCCCCGACGGAAAGCCATGGAACCCGGGCATATTGATGGTAGGCCTGCTTAGGAAAATGAACCCTACTCCTTATCCCGTTCGGGGCCTTGGGCAACAAATAGTCTGGTTGAACCAGACGATACGCCGCAACTCCCAACATGTCAGCAGTGTGTGAGTCCAAAGGGAGCGTCGGCATGGCAGAAGAGCTACTTGACAGAGTGCTAGCCGCTCGCTCTGACATCCGTTCCATCGCCAGATCACACTGAGATCCCTGATCCAATGCCAACCCGAGACGGTCGGACATCCAGTCAAGGACCTGCACCCACTCAGCTTCGGTGCAAAATGAGGACTCGTCCATCAATGGACTACCGTTCTCATCTTCCTTCTCACCCTTGGATGAGTAGGTCCACCGACGACCCATGCTGAGAACCATGGCCCGCACTTCTTCCACCATGAAGCGATTCCATAGCCTGACTACTAGCGGCACCAGTCTCCAGCGAATTGCCGGACACGGATTCACCGCAGTCCATCGGCTCCAGCACAGGAGTCGGGACTACAGCCGCTTTAACTACGGTAGATGACGGAACTCCGAGAGGAGCCGCACCTAACGCCGCTGGGATGCCGCTAGGAACCGCAAAACACGGCTCCAACGACAATGCGGGTTGAGCGAAATCCGGGTGAAAAATGCCTGACGGAAGGTCGACATCACCACCCGACTGGAGACCCATACAAAACCCGAGGGAGATCCCTGGGACGTACCCGGTTGTGCCGTTAATGAAATATCCGGCATGCCGGAATCTTCCATAAGCAGAAGATCTTCCTCCTCCGCCGTCGGCTCTTGAGCCAAGGTCGGAGGAAGGACAGATGCTCATCTCTCCGCAGAACTAGCCGGACCACCGAAAGGTTGCCCTGCACCAGCCTGCATCGTCGGGATCATGGACTGCAAAGACTCAAACATTGCCTTAACTTGGCTGCCCATACGCCCAATGCTGAGTCCATCCGCTCGTTCAGACGCTTTTCAAGACCCTTTACTGACACCTGATCCAGCTTGGTCACCTTGTCCCTCGCGATTCTCGCCAAATGCTCACGTCGATCACGATCGAACTCTGCCACCAACTCCGACGACCACTTCGCGCACACGTCCCAAGGACTTCCAACCTTGCACTTCGCGCAAGCCATACAGTGATGACCACCGAACTTGTGCTTCATGAACCTGTTACACTTTTGACACAGAATGTCCTGGTTTTTTGGTCTTCTGCGAACACAGAGTAAGAATTAAAATGCTGAACATGACATACGATGACGAGCAATACGCACAATTGACTTGATTGTACGATAGAATTACTTAGAAACATTAACTTTCTCTTAAATTAATGATAATCAAGCCTTCAGGCAGGAAATATTTGAAACTTTTTAGAGTGAAATTTTATAAACACAACTTGGTAATTAACTAACGTTAATAAAGCCAAGAAATAAATGCCGATCGCTACAAACACCCTCGACAATCAAGCGAGAGCTAAAAACCGGCTCTCGGAATGAACCGAGTCGCAAGAGAAATTAACCGAGTACCCGGATAAGATTAAACAGTTAACGAGTACCGGAGCGACTCCAACTATTGGTACCATTTTAGAATAATGTGCCAATTTAAGAAATTTTCAATCAGTCATTACGGCACGAATGTATAAATTCTAGATTGATACAACCTGCCCCTGTGATGACTTTCCCTTTCCTTCCATGATGCCAGCAACGAATTAGTGAGAACACACGTAAATCCGAAAATTTAAGCAAATTTTAAATTAGAAAACACATGCGACTTGCCAAGTCAGCAAAATAAGCAAATCTGACTGTGATTGGGAATTGACTCGGTACCTGGGGCTATGGTAATTCCCGGACACAGTATGGGCAGGACCAGGAGAGTGCGGAGTTTTTAATTGTTTATTTTGAGCTAGACTAGATAATAGGCATTATCATAATAGTACATCTGGTAAGTATTATTCGAAGTAGAAAGGCGGGGAATAGCTAAAACCGGAAAGGTCCATTATCATGGATTCTAAGATGAAATAAGCATTGCTTATTATGTCACAGCATTGCTTTGAGGCAGACTATATCAAAAGTCAAATTGAGGCATGAAGTTAATGGCTAAATTTGGTCAAGAAAATCAAAATATTTACACAATGAATGTCAATTTGCAAGCCAAGAAAAGGCAACTTTTTTTAAAATTTAGCCCTGGAATGACTGCCTTCGTTATCGAGTCAGTCATTCCAGTGGAAAATTTTCAGAAATATTCTCTTGGCCTGCAATTGGACATTCACACATGAATTTACCAAACAAACATCAGCTTTCCAACATGGTAAAGATATATTTATAGTGAAATTGAAGCATGACTTACGAGAAGGCAGGTTTGAGACCAGTGGTTTGGCCACAGTTTCGAGCAATGGATTAGTGGTAAACTGTCGATAGTAGAGCAGCCATTGTTCATAGCCACCTTCTAGGATCAATGGTGAGCTTTTGAGGACAACAGATAAGTCAAACTGAAACAAGTAAACAAAGAGATGTACGTACATGTAGAGCCAGTCGTTTTACGTGATAACGGAAAATAATTCACGAAATTGGTAATTTGATACAGAAGTGATTTTCAAGGGAAAAATCACATTTTTTGCAAAACAGTTTTAAATTGAAACATGATATTCAAGCAAAAATTAACGGATTAAATGTCATTTTCCTCCAGAACTCGAGACATTATTTGCGCTAAATTGTAAAGCACCCACTAAATAGTAAATACTCTGGTTGCTTTGTGATATGCTAGCAATAGTAATGCCCAGGTTTGTTACCAGTAAATAAGCCTTACCACCTTGACAACTGAGCCTGTGCTACAGGAGTCTTTTAGCTTTATCCATACCAAACTAAACACATGCTACAATTAAATTGTATAGTTGGTGGTGCACCATGACTAATCCACATGCTCACCACGTTGACCTTTTGATCCCATTCCTAGCACACACACCCCTGGGCACACACACACCCTTGGGAGATGAGCCAAATATCGGTCTTCTTGGTTGAATTCCATTCAACGGTTTCGCAGGAGTTGAGTTGCAAACAGTTTCAGCACAGATAGACAGACAGACAGATGGGTGAGACATAATACATGTTTCTTTGAAAAAGGTGGGGATGTAGTTAGCCTGTATAAGCCATACCTTGTACAAAGCATCGCGTAATGTCTGAAGTATTGTTCCTGGTAACACATTTGACAGGATAGAGTTCCAGTCCAGTAATACAATAAAATCGTAATTTGCACGCTGATCCCATAGTGATTTTGACTCAGGAGAAAGGCCTTGATAGATATATTTGGCAGTAGTTCTGAAATAATAGCATTGTTCGCTAAGCATTTGTGTCAGACACAAACAATAATGGTTCGTGTTTAATTAACCATTTACACGTAACACTCAAGCTGGCTAAAATAGTTTCTGCAGTGGTCAGTGCTGTAACTTAGTCCATGCCCTCATGCAAATGCATGTAAAAGTTTCCAAGAGCATGCAGATCTCATCACTTACTTGCCCTCATATGCATGCTACTTTTTCTGCGTCCGCAAATTATCAGTATAATGTGGGAATCATAATTTTAATGAGGGCACACAGCTTTAATTATTAGTTTTCCGATGACATTTACCTCAAAATGTTACGTTATAGCACAGTGGACTTGAGAAATGTCCATCTGCAGATTAAGAAGACTGTTTTATAAAAAGATACCCCTGAAAAGACTCGATCGATACTGTGGTAATGTACCAATGGAATCCTCGGTTTAACACTTTAACACGTATATCAGCCAAAAATGGCCTCTGCAGTGGTTTTCAGAAATGTCCATTTGCAGACCAAGCGAAGAGTATTTTTGAAGATTTATCACTGGAATGACTGGCTCGATAACCAAGCCAGTCATCAATTAAAAAAAATACTCCTCTTTTGGTCTGCAAATGGACATTTTCTATGAGAAAATAAAGTTTTTCTTAAAAACATTTAAGTGGTAATTTGTTAATAACCATAGTCTTCTCTTGGCATGTAAATACATATTTTCTAAGCAAAAATCTAGATACTGGTGACCAAAATTGACCTTTAACCCTTTCACCGATAAATTCGTCATATCTAATATTCTGTTGAATATTTTGAAATTAATCAGACTGGAAGCTGTTGCTGCCTTAGGCTGTCAAATTAATAGCAAAATATTCAACGGAATAAGTTTTATAGTGTAAAGAATATTCTTTATCAGAGGTTTGTCATTGAAATAGCTAAAGATTAAATCAGATTAACTGGCACCATTCACTGACACCATCTATTGCGTCGTTTGAGGAACATCGTTTGCGCAAATTGAAAGCTTGTACAATCAATTGCTCTTTCCAGTTTTAGCTATGACCCACCCATCCCTAGTTAAGCCCCACCTACGCTTCGCCCATGTTAGGATCGATCAATCCCCGATTGCCCTGATGGCATCAACAGCGCCCAGTTAAATTAGTTTCAAAATATTCAACAGAATGTTTATTAAATAGTAGAGACATACAATTTGTACAACGCTTAGTCCGTCATCAATTAAGCATTTGTGATGAACTTATCTATGTCATTCATGATGTCATTGCTTATGACATCACCCTACATGTCAAGTAGTTGATTATGATGCTATATGATGATTGGATAAACCGGAAAGGTCCATTGTTACATAACTAACTTCCTAGGTGAGCAAACTATCCAATCTATGCTCAACTATCTGACATCATAATCACGTATGGCAAATATTAGCTGATGTCACAATCAAAATGACGTACAGCTCTTTCATGAAAATTAAAAATTCTGACATGAAATTGTACAAATTGTATACATGAGGTCGATTTTAACACTAACCCGTTAACCCCAGGATAGTAGAATTCCATACGGGTTAGTAGAACTACATCTGCGCTAACTTGTCAGGATTAGTAATTCTCTCAAAAGAGGAAATACGAAAAAACACATGTCATTATGTTCAGTACCCAACAAAAATTGACAAAAGAATAGATTTTCTGCTAGTTTCAATGCTTTATTGAATATTTCGAAATTAATTTGTCCGGAAAGTTGTTGCTGCCTCAGGACAAATTAATTTCAAAATATTCAACAGCTTCTCTGTATGGTTGCCTTGGAACTGAGGTTTTTTTTATGGATTCATCGGTGAATGGATTAAAGAAGTGATCAGCTTTGAGCTTACAATCATTGAGTTAGAGAAATTTGCTTCAGGATAGTAAAATTAATGATGAACTATTCCATCTGGATTAGTAGAAAAGATCCTTAAATTCTACCCCTGTATACTATCGTCTTCAAGGAATTTACAATTTAATAAACATTCTGTTCAATATTTTGAAATTAATTTGACAGGGAGTAAGGTAAAACTAGTTTCAATTCAACAGCTTACCTGCATTTATAATTACCTTGAAATTTAGATTCTTAGAGTTTAACTTTCAAAGATTAAACAGCTTATCTGTAAACAGGTAGCTATGTCGAAAGTTAGATTCTTGGAGTTGAGTTTTCAAAGTTCCAAATCGACACCAATGTAAGTGCAAAAAGGTTGGCGAAGCATAGCTAGAAATGGGTGGGTCATAGCTAGAAATAGGTGGGTCATAGCTAGAAATGGGTGGGTCACAGCTAGATATGGGTGGGTCATACATAGCTAGATATGGGTGGGTCATAGCTAGAAATGGGGGAGCTCAGCTAGAAATGGGTGGTTCATAGCTAGAAATGGGTGGTTCATAGCTAGAAATGGGTGGGTCATAGCTAGAAATGGGTGGGTCATAGCTAGAAATGGGGGAGCTCAGCTAGAAATCGGTGGGTCATAGCTAAACATAGGGGAACTCAGCTAGAAATTGGTGGGTCATAGCTAGAAATGGGTGGGTCATAGCTAGATATGGGTGGGTCATAGCTAGAAATGGGTGGGTCATAGCTAGATATGGGTGGGTCATAGCTAGAAATGGGTGGGTCATAACTAGAAATGGGTGGGTCATAGCTAGGAATGGGTGGGTCATAGCTAGAAATTGGTGGGTCATAGCTAAAAACGGGTGGGTCATAGCTAGAAATGGGTGAGTCATAGCTAGATATGGGTGGGTCATAGCTAGAAATAGGTGGGTCATAGCTAGAAATAGGTGGGTCATAGCTAGAAATGGGTGGGTCATAGCTAGAAATGGGTGGGTCACAGCTAGATATGGGTGGGTCATAGCTAGATATGGGTGGGTTATAGCTAGAAATGGGGGAGCTCAGCTATAAATGGGTGGGTCATAGCTATAAATGGGTGGGTCATAGCTATAAATGGGTGGGTCATAGCTAGAAATAGGTGGGTCATAGCTAGAAATGGGTGGGTCATAGCTAGAAATGGGCGGGACATAGCTAAGAATTGAGGGTCATAGCTGGAAATGGGTGGGTCATAGCTAGATATTGGTGGGTCATAGCTAGAAATGGGGGAGCTCAGCTATAAATGGGTGGGTCATAGCTAGAAATGGGTGGTTCATAGCAAGAAATGGGTGGGTCATAGCTAGAAATGGGTGGGTCATAGCTAGAAATGGGGGAGCTCAGCTAGAAATGGGTGGGTCATAGCTAGACATAGGGGAACTCAGCTAGAAATTGGTGGGTCATAGCTAGTAATGGGTGGGTCATAGCTAGATATGGGTGGGTCATAGCTAGAAATGGGTGGGTCATAGCTAGATATGGGTGGGTCATAACTAGAAATGGGTGGGTCATAGCTAGGAATGGGTGGGTCATAGCTAGAAATGGGGGAGCTCAGCAAGAAATGGGTGGGTCATAGCTAGAAATGGTTGCCTTGATAACTCGCTTACCCTGGTTTGACAGCACTCTCTGGCACATTAATACATGATTTGTCTTTAATGTGTGATTCTTCAAACTGTGTACTCATCCTAACATCCATGATAAGGAGTTGTGTGTTGACATCTTCAATCAGGTTATACAGCTGTATCGGAGTAATAGTTTCATTCTCATAAGGATTTGGTTCTGAAAAATATCCATCAAACCTCGAAATTAACCCTATAAACGACAAATTTATTCAAGAAAATTTAATTTTTATCATAGAATATGTCCATTTGCAGACTAAGAGAAGACTATTTTAGAAAATTTATCACTAGAATGATTGGCTCGGTTACAGAGCCAGTCATTGCAGTGATACATTTTCAAAAATATCATTCTCTTGGTCTGCAAATAGACATTTCTCAAGACCCCTGCTGAAGTCAATTTTGGCCGGCTTGAGTATTATTTTTAACCCTTTAAATAAACGAAATCACGGATTTCTTTTTTCACGAGAGAGTTGATACTTACCTCCCTAATACTCTTGGATATAGCTAAATATCGGCTTTCATTCGATAAAAACTCAGATTAAAAAAGATAGGTGCCCCAACCGGGCGGGTAGTCAGGTGACAGTCTGGCGGATGCTAGCCCCAACCACCGCGCATGCGCAGACTAGTACTTCCTCTGACTAATTTATTGGCTGACACTATGCAACTTTACGAGAGCCTGAAGACCGAGCCTCTGTGGGGCGAAGAGGCCGGGTCCGTATTAGGGAGGTAAGTATCAACTCTCGTGAAAAAAGAAATCCGTGATTTCGTTTATTTCACTTCAAGAGTATACTTACCTCCCTAATACTCTTTGATATTGCCAGAATTCGACAGAGAATTCGGTGGGAGGGAGGCGAGGTCAAAAGACCAGCTCTTCCCTATGCGCTTTTCTGCATTTAAAGCACTAACTTCTGAAAATTGTGTGTAAACACAAACAGGAATAGATTTGAACATCGGCTAACACCACCGATGGCTGAGAGATGACCATATGTCATATGCACTTCCCCCCACCTCCTCTCCCCCTTCCTGGGAGGAAGACTAAATGACCTCAATGTCCCATACGCTCTCTACATACAAGTGCCATGTACTATAGGACATTTAAAAATGAAAAGGCTTCATTTTCGTATACTCTCAATAATTAACCAAATAAAACACAAACCATCACCATATTAATAACGAAGGATCACGTGACACTACAATAAACAATGGACAACACATAAACAAGACTGACCTTGTCGAGGCTGGAAGCTGTCATCATCTTCCCCTTGGTGAAGGCTGATGCAGTCCTAAAAAGTGGTCGTCTCCATTGATTAATTGTGAAATATATAAAAAATGAGGAAACCTCATCAAAATATGTACACCTGGATTATTTCTTCAAAATTGCTAAGGCGAGAGGATTCGAGGTGTCACGGAGATAATGGTCGGTAAAACTTGACTCACAGTGCCACTGGGCTACTGACATAATGTGATCCACGGGAACCCCATTAAACAGGGCAGTAGAAGTCACTATGCCACGAACACTGTGAGCCTTAGCTAAGTCAACTTGTTTACCTGTGGCGGATTTATGACAAAATTGAATACACTCTACAATCCACCTGGAAATGGTGTCCTTAGACGCCCTGCCTAGATTTGTCTTATAACCCTAAGGTTGTCATAAATCGAACTGCGTTCAATATATGACAACCATAATGCTGACGGGTCCGTCCGCCATTCCCGAGTACGTTGTTTATACCGGTTTAATGCTCGGACTGCACACCATGCTTTTGAATCAGGGTCATATCCAGTCAAAGCTGGTAAAAATATAGGTTAACCTGGATATTTCAAAGACTGGTTCTTAGCCATGAAATTTATCCTAGGTAGAAGCCTAAGGCCTTCCCCTGTAACCACAAAATGGTCTGCCTCGGCTGATAAGGCATGTATCTCGCTTCTCCGCCTTGCCGAGGCCGCAGCAATTAAAAATACAGTTTTAAGAGCCAACATTTTCATAGAAATGGAACTTAGTGGTTCAAATGGCTTATCAGTTAGTACCTGGAGCACTAGAGACAAATTACAAGACAGAATCATTGGGGGATTCCTTGGTCTTAGATTGCCCATGCCCTTAATTAAAGTATTTAATGTACTTACTTGATCACTTCCCCTATTAGCCAAGCAAGGGATAACTGACATTAAAGCTCATTTATAACCAGCAATAGAGTTAGAGGCTATAGGCATCATAAAGGTGACAGAGGAAATCGGCTACTACCTGAATAGATGAATCCATTGGATTAATACATCTTTTTGAGCACCATTCTGCAAATCTGTTGATTTTATAATTATATGCTCTGGAGGTTGACCCCCTTCTGGCTTTTGCCATGAACATGGCTGCTTGCTTAGAAAAGCCCTACTTAATTCTAGATTCCTTGACAACATCCACGCAGACAATCGGAACATTGATGGATTGTTGTGAAGAGCCTTGCCCTGGAAGATAATATTGTCCATCAGAGGCAGAGGAACCGGATTGCAGACCTGAAGGTCCAGCAGATCCGTATACCATGATCGGCGTGGCCAATTTGGGACGATCGGAGGCACTTGGCACTCCTCCTGTCTGATTTTCTGAAGAATTACTGCTTTCAAGGTAATCCTGTGATTCAGGCACCAGCAAAGCAGCTTCCATGTCATCATACAGAGACTGGGCGACTTTGTTCCGCCCTGGTGGTTTATTTAAGTCACTACTGTTGAATTGTCTGATCGAATTAGAACACTCTTGCCCTGAACTTTCTGTAAGAAATGTTCCAGGCCCAGGACTACTGCTCGTAATTCCAGTAGATTTATATGTTCTTGTGAATGATCCAGATTCCAAAGCCCTGATATCGTGGATTCTTACAGGCAAGCTCCCCACCCCTCCATCAATGCATCTGTATACATCGTTAACTGAGGGTGAGTAGGGGTTAGCATCACCCCCGCCAGGAGATTCTCTGTCTTCAACCACCATTGAAGGTGGTGAATTAGAGGCTCCAGCACTGACACGTTTGAGTCCAGTGAACCTGTACTCTGGGTCCATTGCGTCATGAGAAATAACTGGATCAGCTGCCTGCGTAAGGCCGCCTGAGGAATGACTGGTTCCAGAGAAACCATCAACCCCAGCATTCTCAGGTAAACCCGTGCCAGGACATAACGACTGTTGCACACTGACTGTATTACTGAGATGAGTATTTGTACCCTCTCCTGAGTAGGATAAACATATCCTACCTCCAGATCGAAGAACATTCCCAGGTAGACAAACTTCTGGGATGGAGTCAGCTCTGATTTTTGAAAATTGATTATCCAGCCTAAGTCTGTGAGAGTTTTCAAAACTATCTCCAGATTTGCTGATAAACTTTTCTGGTTGTGTGCTTTTAACAGCCAGTCGTCTATGTATGTGTGGACTGCTATGCTTCTCCTGCGGAGATATGCTGTTATCGCAAGAACCACCCTGGTGAAGACCCGAGGAGCCGCAGAAATTCCGAAGTGTACTACTCTGAATTCCCACTGTTTGCCCTGGAATGCGAATCTCAGGAAGCAATGGAAACTCCTCGCTATTGGAATGTGAAAATAAGCATCCTTCAAATCTATTGAAGCTGTCCACATTCCCTTCTCCATCCCTGCCAACACCGATTTCACCGTCTCCATTTGGAAACTGGGTGTGTCTATGAACTTGTTCAATGGCTTGAGGTCGAGAATTGGTCTCCACCCTCCCATGCTTTTCGTTACTAGGAACACGGTTGAATAGAAGCCCGGGAACTTCTGTGCCGCCTGAATTTCTCCTTTTTGTATGAGGGAATTTATTTCTTCCTCTATACACAACCTTTGATCTGGATCTCTTGGAATTTGAGTCCAGACTGGCACCAGAGACAGTCGTGATGGATAGCCTGTTATCCAATCGGAATGATACCCGACTGAAAGCCATCGCAAGACTAAATGGTCCTGAGTTAACCGTTCCCTAGGGTTGGGCGATTTTTCGATATTATCGTCAATACCGACAGGACGATATTGCACTTTTAACTGTGAGCATAATATAAAGAACTAAGTTAGAAATGTCATACTCTTACCTCTATTCGGTCCAGTAATAGTCTTTAAGTAATAACCCAGTCTTTGTCTAAGGTTATAAAAACTTAATAAACTCTAAAATAATCTGTGTTCATTTAATTCATGGTTTGTTTGCGCTAATAAAATGATTTAAAGTACAAAATAATCCTTTGTTGTTCACTTTTCATAATTACATAAATAGACCACGCCATGTTTTTTCTTGCCTCATTCTGAGTATTAGTCAGTGGGGAATACCATTTGCACTACCCACATTCCATTCTGATGACGTCATTACTACAGGTCAAGCTATTTATCCATTAGTCATTGAGCTGCATGGTTAAACATTCTTCTGACCGTGAAAGATTTAGACTTTAAAACTTTTTAGGTCGATAGGAAACCACACACACTTAATCCCTTATCAATACCACAGCTTGGAACGGTGGCTGAGGGGAGAGTTAATCTCTTCCTTTACCGTTATACGTTTTTATGTAACTTTATACAATATATTTAGCATTTTTAAACGAATCAGATCAAAATTCATTCCACATATAACATTACGGATTTATTCTAAGTGAGAAACGTCCTTAAAATAAAGAATTTAGGCCTAATTATGTCCAGTCTTCTATCTGTTGTGGCAGTCTTGCCTGCAGAGTTAACTGAGTTAATTTCACACATCCCGACTACGCCTTGAGATCAATGGATAAACCCGCTAAGTAGTGAGCGAATTTGAATAGGTCTAAAATGGGGCAAATTAGTATTTAATATTACAGACCAAATAAAATCTGATATAATTGTTTCCAGTCTTCACGCCGGTTCTTGTTCAAAATCATGCCGTATTATTTTATTAATTTGCATCGTCTATGCTAGCGGCAGGCGTGATAACAGCTGTCGGAATTCTGCAGTCTGAATTCTGATTGGCTCAAGTATGATACGGCGGCCAATCAGATTTCTCTCTGCGGAATTCGTTTCTGCGTAATGAAGTTAATGCGTATTCCTTGCTCAATCTTTTGACAGTTGTCGTGAGGTAAAGATAAGACAAAATACAACACAAGAACAGAAGAAAATCCTTTATTCTTCTTATTTGTGATGAATACGGTTAGTTGCATTACCTTCGTTGTTTTAAACTGTATATTGAAGGGTGTCAAAGTGTGGAATTACGTGTATTAAATCATGGTGATCTCAATTTACGGTTTCAATGCAACAAATTTAATGAAAATAACTTGCAGACACCACCAATTTGAAATACATATGTTATTCTATGTTTACACCCTTACTCCACACCCCACCCAAATGACGATATATCGTGACACCGCGGTATTTTAATGAGAAACCGATATCGTCATGCCTTGAGCAATATCGCCCAACCCTACCGTTCCCACTCTTGCTTGTGGTGGGCCAATTGGCCTCCCACTGGACCACTTAGGGAGAGAGGTGGACATAAAGAGTGCAAGAGTGGCACTGTCTCCTTGGCCAGAAGCACCGGAGTGGTTCTCACCGTGATAACCAACCCATCAGGCACGATTACCACAACCAGATCCTCGCACACCACCCGCATCGTTAAATTGCAAATCATTATTAAAAATTTGTGGAATTAATTGGTGACGGCTTGGAGTCGGACGCATGCATGGTGGCATGGTGCGCATGCTCACGGACTCGTTTGTGTGTTCTCTGTGGGAATGGAGGAGCCGTTCCCTAGAGCAGTGACTGCTTTGGAGTTGGAGAGATGCTGTCCGGACTGCCCAGTGGGGGGGGGAATGTGTCTCTGCTGACCTTGTTTGTTTAATATATATGAAAAGTATTTGAAAAAGCATTTGAAAACTATTTGAAATTTCAAATACTAGAGCAAAAGTATTTAAATACAAATAGTTGTGATCTGAAACCTTCAAATGCAAATACTTGAAAAAAAGTATTTAAATGAATTTAAATGCAAATGCATTTACATTTGACCGCAGGTCTGCCGATGAGGCTGACATGAGCATTAAATGGTTAAGTACATATTGCATACATGTCATGTAAGGACAGGTATATAACCCACCTTTAACAGGAGTTCCTCCGTTCACGATCACATCATCAGATTCTTCTTTCTTCTTGTTATCAACAACATCATCTTTACTTTTATCTTCTGTTTTCACTTCATTGTCAGAATAATTGACCTCATCAACCAGCTTTTCTTTTTCTAGTTTTGCAAACTTTTTAGAGACTATCTCCGCTTCCCTTTCTTCATACCTAAAGAAATGAGTGAGCAATGGTTCAAAATATAAGACAGGTGATCTACAGTGTGATCAATAAAACAGCTGATCCAATAACACAAGTTGGTCTATAACACACGGAAGTTTTTGAATATTTTGAAACTAATTTGACTCAACAGCTCCTAATCAAATTACTTTCAAAATATTCAACAGTAAGAATTTGTCATTAATGGAAGTGATTCCTGTCTTAACCCTTCAATGGTCAAGTTTGGTCAAGAAAATCCAAATATTTGCTTATTGAAGGTCCATTTGCAGGCCACGAGGACTATATTTGGAAATTTACCACTGAAATGACTGGGTTGGTTATCGAGCCAGGCATTTCAGTGGTAAATTTTCAAAAATAGGCTTCTCTAAATGGATCATTAAAGGGTTAATAATGCACCTCATTTGCCTTGATATGCTGAGATGTTGCCTTAGTACCCATAAGAATTACCGTACCCTTCTTTTTCTTCAAGCCCTGACAGAATATTCCTTACATTAGAAAGAGTTTTTGATTTGTGTATGTATGGGTGAATGGCTTAACTAATAAAGGCCACATAATTATTTATACAATTAACTCTCTGACTTCTGCAAAACACTAGACAAGAATTTCAATGGGCAATAACTCTGGACCTGCTAAATAGTTTTAAAACAATTTGACTGAAAGTTGTTGGTGGCATAGCCACCAACAACTTTCAGTCAATTTGTTTCAAAATTGTAAGCATATCCTGGGTTAGTCACCAGGGAAAATGTAATATAGTCTGCAGAAAATCAGCAGCTTGATAGTTAATGTACATGTAGATTTGTTGTCCGCTGATTTTCCTGCTTTAAAGGTGCTTATTCACACCAGAACATATAAAAATAAAGTTGTTTAAATTGTATACTTTTAGAGGTTTAAATTGTGGGTCTAGATGTATTGAAATGAAAGAAATTCTAACATGTGATTTCAATCCGTACACATTATTATAGTTTTTTAAATTGCGAAATTGAATTAGGGACTCATGTCTCTAATTCAATTTCACAACGTGAAAAGGTTATATTAATTTATACGTCATGAAATTATCATCTATATGGTAAGATTTATTTTGTTTTATTATATTTAGGCATACAATTTAAGACTAAAAATCTACAATTTTATTTTCAAGCATTCTGTTGTGAACAGGGTTCGTACACCTTTCTGTATGTGAAATTCCATTACTTTTTATGACCAAAATTAACAAATTCCATGATCTCCAAGAATTAATCTCTAGTATGAGATTTGTGCTTATAATGTAGCTTCAAAAACAAAATCTGAGTTATTCTGCAAAATGTCTGCAAAACAATGCCACAGCCTTGTTTTGATAAGCTGTTGCCGTAATTTTTATTGCATAGAGTTGATTTATGCCCAATTTTTCTTAAATTTTACATGATTACCATTTTCTATGACCTATGATAAAAAACACAGACTTTCCATGACTTTCCAGGCCTGGAATTCACATTTTCAAATTCCATGACTCCAGGATTTCCATGACCAGTACAAACCATGTGTGAATATGCACCTTTAAAATTTACTATGCCTAGGTTACCATGAAAACAGACTGATAACGGTGCTGCTCTTGAAACTTGTGGTATTACAGATATTTATCAAATAATTTTCCATACAGCAGACTAAACGAAATCTAGGATTTCTTTTTTCACGAGAGAGTTGATACTTACCTCCCTAATACTTTTGATATTGCTAAATATTGGCGTTCACTCAATAAAACACCCAGATTAAAAACAGTTAGGTGCCCCTACTGGACAGGTAGACAGAGGTAGTCAGGCAGATGCCGGCCCCACCACCGCGCATGCGCCGACTACTACTTCCTCTGACTAATTTATTGGCTGACACACATGCAACTGCTAAGAGCCTGAAGACCGAGCCTCTGTGGGGTGGAGAGGCCGGGTCCGTATCTAGGGAGGTAAGTATCAACTCTCTCGTGAGAAAAGAAATCCTAGATTTCGTTTATTTCACATCAAGAGTATACTTACCTCCCTAATACTTTTGATATTGCCAGAATTCGAAAGTGAATCTGGCGGGAGGGAGGCGAGGTCAAAAGACCAGCTCTTCCCTATACGCTTTCACGCGTTTACGGCACTTAAAAATGTCTGAAAACTGTGTGAGAACACAGTCAGGATTGACAAACCATCGGATAACACAACCGATGCATGAGAGATGACCGAATGTCATATGCGCTTCCCCCCCCTCCTGGAAAGAAGACTAGATGACCTCAATGTCCTATACGCTCTCTACGTACTAGTGCCACGTACTACAGGACAGAGACGAAAGTACTCCATTTTCGTATACTCTCTATGAACCACAATCCACACAAACCATCACCATATTAATAATAACGGGTAACGTGACAATACATTTAACAATGAACAACACATAAACAAGACTGACCTTGTTGAACTTGGAAGCTGTCATCACGTTCCCAGTAGAGAAGCCTGATGCAGTCCCGACAAGTGGTTGTTACCATTACTTAAATGTGATGTATATAAGCAATGAGGAAACGCTCCTCATAAAACATACAGGCGATTATTGTTTCAAAATCGACACGGCGAGAGGATTTGAGGTGTCACGGAGGTAATGGTCTGTAAAACTTGACTCACAGTGCCACTGAGCCACGGACATAATGTCATCCACAGGGACCCCACTAAACAGGGCAGTGGATGCCACGACACCGCGGACACTGTGAGCCTTGGCCACATCAACCTGTCTCCCGGTGGCGGATTTGTGACAAAACTGAATACATTCTACAATCCACCTGGAAATGGTGTCCTTAGACGCCCTGCCATGGGGTTCAATATATGACAACCATAACGCTGACTGGTCGGTACGCCACTCCGAAGTACGCTGTTTGTACCGGAGCAGCGCCCGTACGGGGCACCATACTTTAGAATTAGGATCATATCTAGTTAAAGATGGCAAAAAAATAGGTTGACCTGGATATTTCAAAGACTGATTCTTAGCCAAGAAATTAATCCTAGGTAGAAGCTTAAGGCCTTCCCCTGTAACCACAAAACGGTGATCCTCGGCTGATAAGGCGTGAATCTCACTCCTACGCCTTGCCGAGGCTGCAGCAATTAAAAACACAGTTTTAAGAGTCAACAATTTCATAGAAATGGAAATAAGTGGTTCAAAAGGCTTATCTCCTAGTACCTGAAGCACCAGAGATAAACTCCAAACTGGAATCAGTGGTGGATTCCTTGGTCTTAGATTGCCCATGCCTTTAATTAATACATTTAATGTACTTACTTTATCACTCCCCCTGTTAGCCAAGCAAGGAATAACAGTCATTAAAGCCGACTTATAACCAGCAATAGAGTTAGGCTTGAGGCTATAGGCATCATATAGGTGACAGAGGAAATCAGCTACTACCTGAATAGATGAATCCATTGGATCAATACATCTTTTTGAGCACCACTCTGCAAATCTGTTGATTTTATAGTTATATGCTCTGTAGGTTGACCCCCTCCTGGCTTTGGCCATAAACATGGCCGCTTGCTCAGAAAAGCCCTCCTTAATTCTAGATTCCTTGACAACATCCACGCAGTCAATCGGAACATTGACGGATTGTCGTGAAGGGCCTTGCCCTGGAAGATAAGGTCGTCCATCAGAGGCAGAGGAACCGGACTGCAGACCAGAAGGTCCAGCAGATCTGTATACCACGATCGGCTTGGCCAATCCGGGGCGATCAGAAGCACTTGGCACTCCTGCTGCCTGATTTTCTGAAGCACCTTTGGAATCAGGATTGCTGGAGGGAATGCGTATGCATACATTCCCACCCAGCTGATAGCTAACGCATCTGTTGCGAAAGCGCTTGGGTCTGGAATCGGAGAGACGTACGTCGTCATCTTCGCATTCTTCTTCGTTGCGAACAAATCGATGTTGGGCTTCCCCCAATGGTCGAACAGACGATCCGCCACACATTGATTTAGTTGCCATTCCGTGGGTAAAATACTCATCCTTCGGCTCAATGAGTCTGCTAGCAGATTTAGCCTTCCCGGAATATGAACTGCTCTCAAGGTAATCCTGTGATCCAGGCACCAACAAAACAGTTTCCAAGTCATCATACAGAGACTGGGCGACTTCGTTCCGCCCTGGCGGTTTATGTAAGTCACTACTGTTGAGTTGTCTGAACGAATAAGAACAATCTTGCCCTGAACTTTCTGTAAGAAATGTTCCAGGCCCAGGACTACTGCTCTTAGCTCCAGTAGATTGATATGTTCCTTTGACTGATCCAGATCTCAAAGCCCTGATATTGTGGACTCTTCCAGACAAGCTCCCCACCCCTCCATCGATGCATCTGTATACACAGTCACCTGAGGGTGGGGAGGGGTTAGCAAAACCCCCAGCAAGAGATTCTCTATATTCAACCACCATTGCAGGTGGTGAATCAGAGGCGCCAACACTGACACGTTCGAGTCCAGCGAACCTGAACTCTGGTTCCACTGTGTCATGAGAAACAACTGGATCGGGCGCCTGCGTAAGGCCGCCTGCGGAATGACTGGTTCCAATGAAACCATCAAACCCAGCATTCTCAAGTAAACCCGTGCCAGGACATGACGACTGTCGCACACCGACTGTATTAAGGAGATGAGTCTCTGAACCCTCTCCTGAGTAGGATAAACATATCCCGTCTCCAGATCGAAGAACATGCCCAGGTAAACAAACTTCTGGGATGGAGTCAGCTCTGATTTTTGGAAATTGATTATCCAGCCCAAGTCCGTGAGAGTTTTCAAAACAATCTCCAGATTGGCCGATAACGTTTCCTGGGTGTGTGCTTTTAACAGCCAGTCGTCTATGTACGTGTGGACTGCTATGCTTCTCCTGCAGAGGTATGCCGTGATCGCGAGAACCACACGGGTGAAGACCCGAGGAGCCGTGGAAATTCCGAAGGGTAATACCCTGAATTCCCACTGTCTGCCCTGGAATGCAAATCTCAGGAAGCGACGGAAACTCCTCTCTATGGGAATGTGGAAATAAGCATCCTTCAAATCTATTGAAGCTGTCCACATTCCCTGCTCTAACCCCGCCAACACCGAGCGCACAGTCTCCATCTTGAAACTGGGCGTCTCTATGAACTTGTTCAATGGCTTGAGGTTGAGAATTGGTCTCCACCCTCCGGTGTTTTTTGTTACTAAGAACACGGTTGAATAGAAGCCCGGACACCCTTGTGCCGGCTGAATAGCTCCTTTTTGTATGAGGGAAGTTATCTCCTCCTCGATACACAACCTCTGATCTGGATCTCTCGGATTCGGAGTCCAGATCGGCACGAGAGACAGTCGCGACGGCGGGCCTGTCATCCAATCGGGATGATACCCGACTGAAAGCCATCGCAAGACTAAACGGTCCTGAGTCAACCGTTCCCACTCTTGCATGTGGGCGGCCAGCCGGCCTCCCACCGGTCCACCTAGGGAGAGAGGTGGACATAAGGAGTGCAAGAGTGGCACTGTCTCCTCCGCCAGAAACACCAGAGTGGTTCTCACCGTGGCAATCGGCCCATCAGGCACGATTACCACGACCAGATCCCCGCGCGCCACGCCCAGCACCACGCGCACCTCGGTGCGTGGGTGGCTGCCTGCGCCTGGGGAGCCTGCGCCCCCCCCCCCCCCTCACTGCTGGCCGAAGCGCATGCGGCCTAGGCTGACGCTGCGATGGCGGGTGGCCTCTGACTTGGCCACCTCCACCTCGAGCCTGCAGGGGACGATACGCAGGGGGTGCGGCGCGAACGCTCGCACGGCGGAGCACTTCAAACTGATCGCGCAGCGCCCTCTGGTTATTGACCATGGTCACCGTCTCCTGGAGGTGCCTGCATCCCTCACCTCCAAAGAGACCAGGACCTGTCATAAGCGTACGCAGTAGCCTATTGTGCAGGTCCTGGGACGGGCACAGATTGTCCAAGGCAAACGTGCGTCTCGCCCGGACACTCCTGGTCACCGCCCGCGTCATGCAGTCCAGAGCCAGGTTGATACCATCCTGGATGGCTCTCTGGACTGTGGCCGGGCTCGGCTGGCGCGATGCGGATGCTGTTACCACCCCTTGTAACAGCTGGGAGACGTGGGACAGAGCAGCAATCGACGCCCTCCCACTCTCCTCCGCATCACGCAGTGCGGTATTTGCTGAACGCAACGCGTTCGAACACAGAACACCTGTGTCAGAACGGGCGCCTGGCCGCGCATCTTCACCCAAAGCTGCGCGGTCATCCACGCTCGGCTTGGGTACCACACCGTACCGCTGGTAGTCCAGGGGTACGATGCGGCAACGCCTGGCCACCTCGCGAGGGGCCTTCGCGAGACGCCCATTCGCCTTAATGGACGACTCCGCCGCCTCGAACATGTCAACGACATGTTCAGCCAGCGGCAGAGATGGCATGGCGTTAGCAGTAGCCTTACCAGCTAACCACGGCCTGTGGTCACGCTGGCTAGCCGACTGCTCCACGGGCAGATCTGGCCGAACACTTACCAGCCATTGGCAAGCGTCCGACCAATCCTCCTCCGTGGCTAGCTGCGAGCACTCTACAAGACGGGGGCCTTCGTCTTCCTCCTGAGCGCACGCAGCAGAGCTTGACGGCGGATATGCTGATACCCCTGGCAAGCCAGGGAAAGCATGCGGGCCCGAAAGAACAGGAATGCTAACCTCCCTGGCTTGACCAGGAGCAGGCGCCATGGTAGAGCGTGGGGCAGACACCGCCCCACCACGGTCCCGGCCAGCACTAGCGACACGCTCGGCAAGCCGAGGTATGCGGTAACCCTGGCCATCAGCACCGCCCAGGGCCAGCTTCTGGACCATGAATTCTACTCCTGCGTGAGTAGATCCATGGAATACGTCGCCCGCATCCCCCGCGAGGGGTGCACAGACATCGTACTCCATGGTCATGTCCCCCCACGGCGACCCTAGCAGGAAATCCTCTTCCTCCTGGCCAGAAAGATTAGACTCCGGGTCAGCAAAGAGAGCTAACCCGGACTGGCCAGGGAAGGTGCCATAGGAGGTACTGGCACCCGCGGCGTGCGGATCCCCCTGGACTGATAAGCAGCCCGCGGGTTCCTGCGACAGCCGTCCACGGCCCCTCGGCGCGGCACCAAGCCTGCTGCCAGGGTCGTGGATCGCCCCCACTAATGGGGCCACCTCTGAGTCGTCGAACAACGTAACCGACCTATGGAAAAGCGACTCAGAGGTGGGGATCACCTGCTCTGAAGCAGACGCCGAGGACAACAAAGGATCTGGTCCAGGAAGCATGCTACGAAGCAACTCTGGGACCAAATCCTTTATCGTCCTCTTCATCTCTCCCAACATTTCGGACCGGAAGGCCTCCATATCCACCGCGGACGAGGCCTTCCTCTTACCCTTTTTACTGACACCCTCTCTCTTCTGCTTCCTCTCCTCCTCCACCACCTTGTCCGTAGCCTGTAAACACAGAAACTCAGACATTAGCTCGCCCCCCCCCCCCCCATTGCTTACAGAACTCACACTTAAGCAGTGGTCCACAGGGACTACAGCTAAAGCATAAGTGGGGGACGAAACGATCCTTTAGGAACCGGCCACAGGACGGACAACCAGGTCTCTGAAACAGGACACAGGATGAGGACAATGAGCAAGTTAGTCAAGGTTAGAAAAAACTCAAAACCAACTAAAGAGAGGGAAAAGATCATAAAGATCAGTAACCATAAGAAACCAGCGTTGGACAAAACTTTAAATGTAAATAAAGAGCAAGGCTGATTATGACGTCATCAATCCCATGACAGAAATTAAATCGGTCCGCAACAAGCATCTAAGTGCAAGAACGAATTGTATTCCTAACATAACGTCCTCACTTGGATATTCAGACTACACACCATCAGATACACAATGATAACAATGGTAAATACAGTCATTATTTTTTCAAATAATTAACATCACCTCATATCATTAGTTAGATACCTGATACCTGGTATAGACAAACCATCCACCTGATGCACTGAATCACTCCACCAAGACCACGCCTCTTAACTCTCTCCACCTAAGGGGAAGGAATTGGATCAAGAGGGCAAAGTGAGAAGACCTTTATATCAAGCCTCCAACTCACTGAGCATAGACTTTTTGGTTAGATAACCTAACAGTATTAGTAGGAAATGGAACCGTGGTGGAGAGAAACAAACCCTCCTGTGCTGAGATGTCCACTAATAATGCAAATCCATACCTGTGGACATAAACCCAAAGAGAGATTAGACTTATATAGCACCGAGTTGAAAAAACCAACTCAAACCGGCGCTCATCACGGTAAGCGCGAGTCCCGGAAACACATTACACCGGGGAAAAACTCGCTAGAATATAGTTGAAATCACCTGATAAAGAGATCCAGCTCCCTCCTCCGGAGAAGTCGCCCTTTCTGACATCTTTCTCTTTCTTTCCAGGTATATTCAGACTATTTTACACAGGTAAACGAGTGAAAACTTTTTAACAAGCACAAACGCATGTGAACTCTCTGCCAATAAATTAGCAAAGAGGAAGTAGTAGTCGGCGCATGCGCAGTGGTGGGGCCGGCATCCGCCTGACTACCTCTGTCTACCTGCCCAGTAGGGGCACCTAACTGTTTTTAATCTGAGTGTTTTATTGAGTGAACGCCAATATTTAGCATTATCAAAAGTATTAGGGAGGTAAGTATACTCTTGATGTGAAAATATGGCTGTACACTTTGTGAATTTCTATCCAATCCAAACATGTGCCTGTGTTGTTACTTGTTAGGGATTGAAAGTGTTGCTATGGTTACCGCCTATGTTGTTAGGGACTGAAGGTGTTACTATGGTTACTGACCTGGTTATCAGACTGTCAGCTAGCTTCTCTGCTCTATCCATTGCCTTCCTCAGATTTCTCATTCCAATCATATCATCGTAATATTCCTGTATCATAAAAAATAGTTATCATTACAAGATTACGAAATAAGGCCACAATAAAACGATCCTGTACTTTGGCTCCCATAAGGTTGATTATTTTGATTGCCTGCGAGACCCACCCGATCGTAATCCTTGATGTGCATACTAATATTGCAGGTTTACTATGGAGTGTGAATTTGCAGGACAAGAGAAATCTGTTTTGAAAACTTACCGTGGAATGACTGGCAACAGGCATGGGTTA
Source organism: Chaetoderma sp. LZ-2023a (assembly GCA_034401795.1). Lineage (NCBI taxonomy): Eukaryota > Metazoa > Mollusca > Caudofoveata > Chaetodermatida > Chaetodermatidae > Chaetoderma > Chaetoderma sp. LZ-2023a. Next base: position 38,769,735 of record CM067363.1, on the reverse strand, counting down.
AATTCCATTTTATCAATTCCAATTCCGTTTCCACATCAATTCATTTTATCAATTCCAATTCCACCAAGACAAGTTCAATTCCAATTCCATTTGATCAATTCCAAGTCCAATTCCAAACCAATATTTACTTGACATCAACATTGTTATATTTTAACCCTTCAATGCCCAACATTGGCCAAGAAAAACTAGATTTATCATTAGCATATGACAATTTGCAAGACAAGAGACTATTTAAAAAAATTTAACAATGCAATGACTGGCTCAGTTATGGAATCAGTCATTCCACTGGTAAATTTTCAAAAATAGTCTCTTAGCATGCATATTATCCTTCCTCAAGACCAGTACAGAAGGAATTTTTGGCTGGTTAATATATTTAAAATAATTGGAATAAAAATTGTTGTTGCCAATAGGTAGTTATATCTTTCAGTCAAATTATTGTCCCATAAAGTCAACAGTCAGCAGATCTTATTTTTAGTTCATTTGACTTAATTATACCGTAATGCTGAGTTTTTTCTAATGAATATGACTAAAGGTTAATGCCATGTCTAATTATTATAGATACATGTAAACCTTGCTATATAAATGCACATGTATGTAGTTTGAATAACACCTCTAGTCCAGGTGTCAGTGTTTTAAAAGCTGAGACATTTCACAGAGGGGATTGTTCAACGATTCCTTTGCTATGTATGAGGGTACAATTACACGGCAATTATCTTTTAATGTACTGCTTTCTTCGGCCATTTCATACCATGCAGATGATAATTATTACTTTACTGATCACTAGTGCTAGCATTAATAATTTTAACACAATTTGGTTATCTTGGTTCTAGCTTATATATTTGAAATCATTTTAACTAATTTGCATGATTTTAAAGATGACATGATTTCATAGAGATGAAAACCTGTTTCCTGTGAATGCAGAATGAAATAAGTTCAGTGGCTCTGATTGAATAAAGGAGGTAGAAAGCTGACATAGGTTAAAAAGCTTAATTTGTCACTGGTCACGGAGAAATGAGTTAATTCAATAATGTACTAAAGTTCATAGCATTTATCAGATCTTTATTTTGTCAATTCAGAGCGTGAGAGATTATTTTTGAAAATTTACCACTGGAATTACTGGCTCAGTTATCCAGCTACACACTCGTGGTAAAAATTTTAAACTAGCCTTCCATTGGGCTGGCAATGGCCATTTCTCAAACTCATTGCGGAAGGTGTTTTGGCCAGCTTAGGTGTTAAATGGTTATGGGTTAACTTGCTCATCACTGAATTATCAGTATCTCAAATTCTAGTCTTCAAACCAAACATATAACTAAGTTGTTAAAATTAATTTGAATAGAAACTGTTGCAGCCATAGGAGACAAAAGTATTCAGTCAAATTGATTTTTGAATATTCAATAAAGCATCTAGTAACAGCTGGCATAATAAATATCATCAACCTGCATATAGAATGAAATGTGGTAAATGGTATCATATAGATCATTTAGGATGAAATGCATTAAGGGCATATAAAGATCAGTGTATAATACAGATATTACATGTACATTTTATAGTCAACAATGTTCAGTAAATCTATGACAAATATGACTGGAATTGAATTGGAATTTATCAATTCCGGTCAATTCAAATTATCAATTCCAAATCCAATTCTGGTGTCTTAAAATTGATCAATTCCAATTCCAGAGTCCTCAGATTTATCAATTCCAATTCTGAAATCGAATTGGAATTGACTGATCAATTCCAATCGGAATTGACCCCAAACCTGACTGGCAAATTTCCAGAAATAGATTTCCAATGGTGTGCGAATGGACATTTACTATGCAAATCTTTAACGATTTTTACTTCAAATTCCCATAATCTCAATTCCACTGTAACTATACAGGAAAGCATTTGAATATTAGGAAGCATATTCACAGGGAACCCATGGGAGCCTCTGTCACTTCTTTCGGGGGGTCCAAGCTGGATTTGGAGGGTATATACCCTTAAAATGACCCTTATGAGAATCCCTGGTGACAGATAGGATCCTTCTCTTATATTCACCTCCCCCACCCACCCCCATCCAAAATTCTTGACTACATCTCCACGACAATATAAAAGGTAGTTGAATATTTTGAATGGGATTATATTGGACACCAACCTAAGGAAATACTATGTTGATGACCCACTGGTTACCAAGCTGTCTGAACAACAGAAAACACTACAACTACGCATTCATGAAAGCAGTCAAAATGAACATCAAACCGAACAAAGGCAGAATCGCTATAAGATCCTGTGCCAAATCAGTAAGCGATTGAAACCTGCCATCAAAATTGTAGATGACCTGGTAAACGAGATCACATCCACTGATGATTGTCGAAAAAGGTTCTGAGCAAGGACAGCATTAAAAATCAACACTCTACACAACAATGGAAAGAGGTCCTCTTGATACACAACTTCCAATAGCAGCAGTTCTTTACAGCTCAAGGCTGCAAAGCTCTTCATAAATGAAGCCAAAACAGAGATCAGTCACATATACCTATCTGACAACACAGAAATAAATGACGGTACCCCTCATTGGTGCACTGAGAAGCGGAGGAAGAGCAGCATCTTGGCTTCCCTCCTTTGAAGCTCTACTGACATTGGAACTCGCTGTGTAACAGGAAATATCACCTTCTAGTCATTTAGGAAATTGTGGATTCGTGGCTCTAAAATCCCCATGAAAGTCAAGCTGCAACTATATGATGATACATGTGTTTCTATAATGCTATACAATTGCATCAGCTGGGAATCTCCAAAAGCCCTCTGGAACAAACTAGATGTATGTCACTGAAAACAGATGTATGTCACCGTAAACATCTGCGAATCATTACAAATCATCATTAGCAAAACTGTCTCATTTCAAATGCAGCACTCTTATACTCTACAAACTGTGTAACACAGTCACTACCAGTGAGGGTAGCACAACAGCAATGGTCTGTTAGGACATGTTCACTGAATGCCAGAAAATATGCTGGCTTAGAAAGTGTTAGAATTCGCATACAGGTATCAGCCATGCAAAGGACCTCACAGGCCCACAACCTGCAAAGTGTTTTACAATCTAGGACCACTAAAGATGAGAAAGAGCATAAAGGAGATTAGGACGCTCGCACTGGAAAAGACACAGGGGAGAAGGTTGAAAAAAAAGTTATTGTAGCTGAAAGAGGTTTTCACTCCTTCAGCTGTAGAACACAGTCACTCACCATCATCATCAATGGAGGATTCCAGTTTATCCATTAATCATATGACGTCATCATTAACAACGCGACATGTCGGATGATGTCATAATCAATTATCTCATGAATGACGTATCTACGTTCATCATGAATGCTTAATTGATGATGGACTAAGCGTCGTTGTACAAATTGTATATCTTTACAATTTAATAAACACTCTATTGAATACTTTGAAACTAATTGGACTGGGCGCTGTTGCTGCCATAGACAGCAACAGACCCCAGTGAAATTAGTTTCAAAATATTCAATGGCTTACCTGTATAGTTTTATGGAAATTGAGTCAGGGATTTCTCCGATCGATCAAACCCGACATGGTGGAACTGAGCTAAAGATGGGCGGGGTATAGCTAAAACATTGGATTAGAAAACCTGCTGCAACAATATCTTCCAATCCAATTACATGTATATGTTCAAAATATTCAAAAGAACATTTCTTACTAACTAACATGTTTTTATTACTAAGATTCTAACTTATTTCAGAGGTGTACCCGATTGTTACCAGATCGTACCTTATCTTTCTTGTAATCTGCTGATTTTCGCACAAGCCCATTAAGACTGTGATACTTCATATAAAGCACGAACGCCCTCTCCTCATCTCCTTCTTCATCGTACTTCACCGCCTGAGTAAGGAGATTCTTGGATGTACTCATTAGACTGGAACAAAAAATTTTAAGTTAATTAATAGATTTTTAAGTATATAGTATAACAATGCTCTCAGTAAATATATACACACCTTTTGAATATATATCGCCATTAACACTGACATCAGCCAGAAACAACTTTTGCAGTGGTCTTGATAAATGTCCATAATTTGCTGACCAAGCCTATTTTAAAAAAATTGACCACTGAAATGACCGATAATCGTAAATTTTCAAAAATAGTCTTCGCTTGGCCTGCAAATGGACATTTTTTATGAGATTTGAGGGTTTAAATGGTTAACCCTTTCACAGACAAACCTCTGAACAAGTAAATTCTTTCTGATGCATAGCATATTCTGTTGAATATTTTGAAGTTAATATGGCCTGAGGCAGCAATGGCTTCCAGGCATTTTAATTTCAAAATATTCAACAGCTTTCCTATATTATTGTTCTCGTACAATTGAGATATATGGGGAATTAATGAATGACTCGGTTAACCCGTTAACCCAGAATTCCCAAAAGTTTAATTTCAAGGTAGCAGACAGTACAGGTAAGCTGTCGAAAATTTTGAAACAAATTTGACAGGAACCTGTTGCTACAATAGGCAGCAACAGTTCCTAGTCAAGTTTGTTTTAAAATATTCCCACATAATATTTCGTGCATTGAAATGAATTAAATTGTAATAGAGGTGTCGAATTCAATCTTTTTGGGCTCAAAGGACTTAACCCTTTAAGGGTCAGATTTTCTCAAGAAAATTAAAACATTTGCTTATTGAATGTCCATTTGCAGGCCAAGAGAAGAATATTTTTTGACAATTTACCACCTGGATGACTTGCTCGGTTACTGAGCCAGTCATTCCAATTGTAAATTGCCAAAGATAGTCTTCTCGTGGCCTGCAAATGGACATTCCTTAAGTCCACTACGGAGGCTGAATTTGCCCAGCTTGGCTATTAAAGGGCTAAATATTATGGTAAAGCTCTCAAATAAGCCACATGTTTCCAAAATAACAACAGAGATCTTCTCCGGACAAGAAATCTGATGGACGGATGGACGGACACACGCATGCAGAGACGGATGAAGGGTGAGAGCCATCACATAATATGATCCCGTTTACATGGGCATATAACACAGTGTTCTCGCTTGCTCTGTTACCCCTCTTCCCTTACAGAAACACATTAGTTATGACAATCTTAAACATGAGGCATGTCTTCCAATCTAATGGAGGAATTCAGTTTTAGCTAAGCTCCACCCACACTTCACCAGGATTGAGATCGATCAATCCCTGACGAGCTATTTCCAGAAAACTATACATTCAGGTATTATTATTCAGCTGCGCATATCTAGAGTTAAGACCCATTGAATCAAAAAAGCATCCGCTTTTGTTTCTACGAGAATTCTTAATACTTACCAGATGTACTATTATGATAATGTCTATTATCCAGTCTAGGTCAAAATAAACAATTAAAACTCCGCACTCTCCTGGTCCTGCCCATACTGTGTCCGGGAATACCATAGCCGCAGGTACCGAGTCTATTCCCAATCACAGTCAGATTCGTCTTATGTTTGCCTTGGCAAACTGCGAAAGCAGCTCAGCCTCACCTCAGCGGGGCGGCTGAGGCAGGGCCATAGTACATCTGGTAAGTATTAAGAATTCTCGTAGAAACAAAAGCGGATGCTTTTTTGATTCTACTTCGAATAATACTTACCAGATGTACTATTATGATAAACTCCGGATTTCGACAGCCAGGAAATGCCGGTGGGAGGAGGTGAGGCTCGAACCAGCACTCATCAACCATCCAACAGAGAAGGTTGTGAAGAGACTAAAACCCTGGCATACGCTTGGGTTCTGCTATCTGACTCATAGAGTGCTAAACTTCCATGGTCTAGACCGCGCTCCCCCCCCTCTTTTGTCCGCACAAAACCAGAGGGATGTCCATGGGGATGCAACACCCACCAGACCCGTGTCAGCCCCAAGTCTCAGCTAGGGCAGTCCAGTAGAGTGCAAAGAAGCTACTACAACTTCAAATCTTTGAAAAAACTAACAGTATATCGATTAGATTTTCAAACTGGAATGAGTCTCATGTCTGTATGAGAGGATAAATATACTCTTGTACCAGACTATTCACTTACTCAGTCTGGTATTTCGACTGGAAGTAAACATATTTATAGTCACTTAATTAATGTAAAAACTCACCATTTTTGAATGGTCGATCTGTTATTGATCATCACAGGAGCTAGGCCCAATCCACGGTCGTACTCAGTCATGTGCATGGCGCTTGGTCAGTGTAGGCGGAAGTCCTTTGTGATGTGTGCGAAGTAGTGGTCGGACGTGGCTTAGTTTAGGTTCGACAGATTGGCGACGGCTACTGGATTAAGTGTGCTGGAGATGTCTCGAAGGTAGAAATCAGTGAATGACGACTCGGCATGCCATTGTGCTACAGACATCACCTGCTCTAAAGAGACACCCTTATAAAGGGCCGATGATGCTGCTAGTGCTCGGACCTCATGGGCATTCGCACGATCAATCTGCTTTCCTGTAGCGATCTTGTGCGACATCTGAATAGCATCAACTATCCAACGAGAAATAGTATCTTTCGAAGCACGTAAATGGGGAGCTTTGAGACATAACCACAGAGATTTTGGGTCGTCTCTCCACTCAGAAGTACGTTTCTTATACATCTTAAGACATCTGACAGGACACCAAGTACAAGAATTTGGGTCATGTCTAGTTAAACTTGGCAAATTGATCGGCTGTCCTGGATATTTAAGTGACTGATTCTTTGCCAGGAAACAAAGACGTGGAAGTAATCTTAAACCTTCACCCGTGACGACAAAACGGTCTTGTTCGGCAGAAAGCGCATGGATCTCGCTTCTCCTTCTCGCCGACGCTGCTGCAACCAAGAAAACTGATTTAATAGCTAACAGTTTAATGTCAATAGTTCTAATCGGTTCAAAGGGAGCATGCCCTAAAACCTGTAGAACAAGAGATAGATTCCATGACGGGATAGGAATTGGCTGTCTAGGTCGCAGATTGCTCATTCCTTTAATAACTTCATTCAAGGTGTCATTCTCTACTCCCCCAATGGTGAGACTAGGAATGACAGAAGCTAATGCAGACTTATATGCTGCTAGGGTAGAAGGTACAAGTTTGTCAACTTCGTATAAATGACAGATAAAGTCTGCTACGTGTTGAACAGATGCAGAAAAGGGATCAATATCTCTTCTCTCACACCACTGTGCAAATTTGTTGATTCTATAATTATATGTTTTTGTGGTAGAAACTCTTCTGGCCGAAGCAACAAACTTCGCTGCTTGCTCAGAAAAGCCAGCCTCAATTGCACGCTGCTTGACAACATCCATGCAGTCAATTTGAACATTTCTGGTCTGTCGTGAAGGTACAGACCCTTGTTCTGAGAGATTACATCTCTTGTGTCTGGAAGAGGGATTGGACTGCAGACCAGAAGGTCCAGCAGATCCGTAAACCATGATCGGCCTGGCCAATAAGGAGCGATCAGTAGTACTTGGCACATCCCCTCTCTTATCTTTGCCAGAACTTTCGGGATGAGAATTGTTGGAGGATACGCATACGCGTACATTCCCTTCCAACTTATCGCCAGTGCGTCTACTGCTAGAGCCAACGGGTCCGGGATCGGTGACACGTACGTGACCATCTTTGCGTTTGACTTCATCGCAAATAGGTCGACATTCGGCTTGCCCCATTGTTTGAATAGAACCTCTGCTACCACTTGGTTGAGCTGCCATTCCGTCGGACGACAAACCGTCCTTCGACTGAGAGCATCCGCTAAGATGTTCAATCTTCCTGGAATGTGTGCTGCCCGAAGAATAATATTCCTCTCTTGGCACCACAGCAGAAGGTTCCAAACCATCATACACAACTCCGGTGATCTTGTCCCGCCTTGGCGGTTTAAATAAGACACCACTGTTGAGTTGTCTGTCCTTACTAGGACAATTTTGTCTTGAACTCGACCCTCGAACTTCTGCAGTGCTAACACCACCGCTAATAGCTCGAGTACATTGATATGTTTCTGCGCATTGGTCCGATCCCATTCCCCGGACACTGACTGATTGTCCAATACCGCTCCCCAACCTGTCAACGACGCATCCGTGAACATGGACATCTGAGGTTGAGGAGGTTGTAGAGGAACACCTCGCAGGAGATTCTGTTCCGACAACCACCACTGAAGGTGGAATATCAATGGTTCTTTCACTGGTATTCTCAGAGATAACGGATCTGTTCTCTGTGACCAGAACGACATCAAATACATCTGAATCGGCCTGCGCCTGAGCGCCGCATATGGCACCACCTTCTCCAGAGATACTAGCAAACCGAGTATTCTGAGAAATTGACGTGCCGTCAGATAGGCTCCTAGAGAAACTGACTCCAATACTGCAATCAGGCTTCTGACTCTGCTCTCCGCCGGAAAAGCTACACCGTCCCTGAGATTGAAAAAAATTCCCAGATAAACAAACTCCTGGGATGGAGTCAGTTCTGATTTCTCTAGATTCACAATCCATCCTAGCTTCTTCAATAAGTCTAGGACTACCTCCAGATTGCTGCGCAGAGTGACTGGATTCCCCGCCTTTAGCAGCCAGTCGTCTATGTAAGTGTGAACAGCTATGTTTGTCCTGCGAAGTAAAGAAGTCATGGCGAGAACCACCTTGGTGAAGACCCTCGGAGCCGTGGTGAGGCCGAATGGAAGAGCATTGAATTCCCAAACATTGTCTTGGAATGCAAATCGCAGGTACTTCTGAAAGGGAATTGACATTGGAATATGAAAATAAGCATCCTTCAGATCTATTGATACCGCCCACATGCCTTTCCTGAGGCCTGCCATCACAGCTGCTACCGTCTCCATCTGAAACCTGGGAGAAAGAATAAATTTGTTCAACGGTTTGAGATTGAGAATTGGTCTCCACCCTCCGGTACGCTTCGGAACTAGGAACATAATCGAATAGAAGCCCAGTGATGACTGATCGGCTACCAGGTGAATCGCCTTCTTTAGACGAAGCGATTCTATCTCTGACTGAATGGCAACTAGACGGTCTAATACCCTTGGAATAGGAGTCCATATTGGAGTCGAGGTTAACGGAACTAACGATTGATGGATGAGCCAGTCCGGATCGTAGCCGTTTCTTATCCACTGACAGACTAAATAGTCGCGCACGACCTGTTCCCATTGGCTTAGGAATAGCTGAAGTCTGCCTCCGACGGAAGGAATCTGCACACAGTTGTCGGTCGAGATTAGCCGACAAGACGCTACATCGCACGGGTGAAGATTCTCGACTCCATTTGTTTCCAAAGCCGCCGGTATTGATTCCGCCGGAAACCCGTCAGGAACGAGCCCCACGGCCGCCCCGCGGCTTCTTGTGGTATGACGGTCCGGAACCGCCGCCGCGACTATCCTTACGGTAGCCGCCACGGCCCGAACCGCCACCCTTCCTGTCGTCCTCATACGGCCTCTTACTAGAGGGCTTGTATGTGGACGAACGGCCAGGTCCTTGCGCTCCGGATGGCCTATGGGCATCACGGGCAGAAGGACGGAAGGGCGATCTAGGACGCTGCCTCTGCTGGTCCTGTCTGTGTTGACGGTAGGACTGTTGCGGCTGAGTCCTCTTGGTCGACTTCCACGACTTGCCGACCACCTCTTGCTCCGCCACCATCGATGCCACTTTAGAGAGCGCTTGTCGTGCTGAGCCGCCGAACAAGCCTGGACCAATGAAAGGCGCAGAAGATAACGCTGCCCTCATTTCCGGTCCTGGTTCCACACAATCGAGAACCATTCTCCGTCGCTCTGCTAAAGTTCTTGTGATCACCCTGGCCAGGCAATCCTGAGACAGGCGCATGGTGTCCCGAACAACTCCGGGAGCAGCCTCTGGCACCTGTCCGCCTTCCGCCGTGCAGTCCAGCATACCCTGCAGGACGGTACACCCGTGCGACAGCGCAGCCATGGCCGCCCTAGCCGCATCCTCAATGAGCGTGAGCTCATTAAACGGGTCTTTGTTGGTCTGGGAAACCAAGGGACGTGACCGCCCCTTGGCCTTCCCAGCCAACGGCCTATTCAGCGCCTCACGTTCCGCAACGGAAAGCCGTGGAACCCTGGCGTATTGATGATAGGCCTGCTCCGGAAAACGGACCCTACTCCTTATCCCCTTCGGGGCCTTGGGCAATGCATAGTCTGGCTGAACCAGACGATATGCCGCAACTTCCAACATGTCAGAAGTCTGCGAGTCCAAGGGGAGTGTAGGCATGGCCGAAGAGCCACTGGACAGAGCGCTAGCCGCACGCTCTGACATCCGCTCCATCGCCGGATCGCGCTGAGATCCGAGATCCGATGCCAACCCGAGACGATTGGTCATCCATCCTAGGACCTGCACCCATTCAGCCTCGGCGCAGAAAGCGGAATCGTCCATTAAAGAGCTTCCGTTTTCATCTTCCCTCTCACCCTTAGATGAGAGGGCCACCGACGATCCATGCTGAGCGCTACGATAAACGTCTCTGCCAGGACAGAGCGCATCCGTAGCGCGACTACCGGCGGCACCAGTATCCAACGACCCGTCGGATACGGATTCTCCGCAGTCCATCGGCTCCAACACGGGATCCGGGACTACGACCGCCTTAATCACGGCTGGCACGGTAACTCTGATAGGAGCCGCACCCAACGCCGTCGGGATAGCCGTCGGAACCGCAAACCACGGCTCCGCCGGCATATCCGGTTGCACAAGTGACGGATGAAAAATGCCCGACGGAACGTCGACATCACCATCCGCCTGGCAAACCCGTACAAATCCCGAGGGAGACCCCTGGGACGTACTCGGCATTGCCGACATTGAAAGATCCGGCATGCCGGAATCTTCCATCAACAGGAACTCTTCTTCCTCTGCCGACGGCTCTTGAGCCGAGGACAGAGAAAGGTCAGGTGCATGGCCCTCAGCAAAACTAGCCGGGCCACCTAATGGTTGCCCTGCACCAGCTTGCCTCACCGGACCCGTGGACTGTAACGAATCAAACATGGCCTTGAACTGGGCCGCCCATACGCCCAGTGCTGAATCCATCCTCTCATTCAGCCGACCTTCCAGTCCAACCAACGACGCCTGCTGACGCTTCACTGTCTTATCCTTCTCTATGCGCTCCAGCCTCGCCCGTCGATCCCTGTCAAACTCAGCCACCATTGCCGACGACCACTTGGCGCACACATCACACGGACTGCCGACCTTACACCTCGCACACGCCACACAGTGATGTCCAAGATACTTGCGTTTCATGAACCTATTACACTTCTGGCACAAAGTGTCCGGGTTCTTCGGTTTCTGCGAACACAGAGGAGAATTAAAACGCTGCACATGACAAGTGATGACGAGCAATACGCACAATAGACTTGATAGTTAAGATTTCTTAAACACATTAACTTTCTCTTAAATTAATGATAACAAGTCTTAGGCAGGAAATATTTGAAACTTTTTTGAGTGAAAATTTTACAAAACACAACTCAGCCTTTAACTAGCGTTAAATAACCAAGAAAACCTCGCCGATCACTACAAACACCCTCGACAATGAAGCGAGAGCTAAAATCGGCGATAACAGAGTGCCTGGATACCCCAAGCCAATAATGACATATTACATGGGCGCCGCCATCTTGGCTAAGGACGCATCCATCTTAGAGGAACCGAGTCGCAAGAGAAAATTAACCGAGTACCCGAATTAAAACTAAAAGTTAACGGGTACAGAAGCGACTCCAACAATGGCTACCATTATAAATCAATGTGCCAATTTAAGGAAATTTCAAACAGGCATTATGGCACGAATGTATAAATTCTAGATTGATACAACCTGCCCCTGTGATGATTTTCCAAGTTCCTCCATTAGTCCAGCGATGGTTTTCCCAAACACGCGCTAAAACTGCTTAATTTATCAATTAAATGACACTCTAAACACATGCGACTTGAAACAAGCGCAAAATAAACGAATCTGACTGTGATTGGGAATAGACTCGGTACCTGCGGCTATGGTATTCCCGGACACAGTATGGGCAGGACCAGGAGAGTGCGGAGTTTTAATTGTTTATTTTGACCTAGACTGGATAATAGACATTATCATAATAGTACATCTGGTAAGTATTATTCGAAGTAGAAAATGTAATCAGCAGAAATTCAGCAGCCGCCAGCTAACGAGGATTTCAATGTAATTAAAAGTTAAAACGTACATTTTAGGCGAGTTGCGCTTAGCCGACTCTGGCAATGTTGCCATCTTATTTAATTCCGCCAGCGTCTTTGCTAGATAGATCTCTTTCTTTTTCTCAGATGGCATTGTGGCGGGTTGTTTTATGACCACTTCAGGAAAGCATCAGAACGTGTGCAAGAGATGACAGAGGTACATCAGCGATCAGATCTCATATGGGCATCTGTAAAAATAAATTATATTTTATACATGTATTATGTAACAATCACATGTTTAATGCGGTCGCCAGATAGGTACTCTCAAGCAGGGCTTGGGTCAAATAAAAAAGTGTTTCTATTTGAAGTAATTTAAATACATTTTTAACTTTTCAGTTATTTGAAAGTATTTGTATTTGAAAAGTATTTAAGGCAAAAGTATTTGTATTTATTGTGCGATCCATTTACAACTTATTTTGAGTTTCTCAGGAGAAAAAGCTTTATGAAATCACAGGCATTAATATATAGTGCTACCGTGCCTTCATATTTTTGCTTTCCCATTTTCATATCTAAAACGGCAAACTCGTGTGATGAAATCTTTACCCAGACGCGCACCTGGGCGTGATGTTCAGTATGAATTTTGCCCTGTAATGGTACAGATAGTGAGATACAGAGCACTTTGAGGTCATCATATATGAAATTAAAGATGGATGGGTAGGCTACCAGCTATGAATCTGTAGTCATATAATCAACATGAAAATATAAATAATATTGAATCAACGTCACTAGGGTCAAGTTCGACTCCTAACCATAGTTAGCTATATAGCTAACTATAATACCAGTCGAACTTCAAACAGTTAACTAGGTAGTCAAGTATAGTCAACCGAGCACCCGACCTCGGTTCAGATGGTTAGGCCGATATTTGCATAAATCTCAAAATGGCGGACACCGATCGCTTGCCACGAATAAATGCAAATAAAAGTGTAAATATTTCACTAAATAACTTAGGTTTGATGAAATTATGCTTTCCCATTGTATGTCAATGGTCCCAAGCCCATATTCATTCCCACTTTATGCCACATGCGGACAAAAATAACCCATTTTCGTATGTCATCAAAACAGACAACAGAAACTTGAGAAAGGGTTAATGAAGACTGGTAACTGGCTCCAAATTTTCTGCAATAGTAATTCAATAGGGAACCGGGTACCAACCAACTATAGTCGACTACGATCAAGTTCGACTGGGGATAGCAACTGCGCGTGATTAGTAAACCATGAAACTGACTATGGTTAGCGAGTCGAACTTGACCTTAGTAAACACACAAAAAATATTACCACGAAAATAGATACTAAATTGACAGCAATCAATTGTTGGCCGAATTATCCACGGTGGCAGCAAATTAACGGTAGTGGGCGGTCTATGTAACCAATTAGCACAGTCAATTTTTTGAAAATATACACTTTATGGAATTAAAGCATAAATGTTTGACCTTTTTCTCCAAAATGTAAACAGGAAATTATTTTCATCAATCTTCTTCTTGTTCTGTATATTCCTCATTCCGTAGAGGACCGCGATTGGTACTGGTAGCTATTTGTTTATTTTTTTGATTTGCACTAGAGCTAGAGTTAAAGATACAGAGATTGACGAAGTTAAGCCTTTAGTCTATGTTAAGTCCATGTCAAGGTATACATTATCTTACTTAAAGGTATGCTTGGATTTTTATTATGCCCAAGACACTGGATTTTTAATGTTCCCAACTCACACCATAGAGAAGATGAACCCAGCTACAAACAAGTTCAAGCTTCACACAATGCCAACACAGATTTCAAATCAATGCTCAATACTAAGCGAAGAATCTGTAGACATACCTAACAATGAGGCACCCAATACACTATGAGTTGCAATGAAAACATAATAAGCTGCTCAACCTTGGATACGGGAAGACATGAAAAAACAAAACACAAACACATAAGGCATTAACAAAACATGCAAAAACACCAACTGGTGAGTACACAGACACCAACACAAGGCAGATACCAAAATTTATTCAAATAACCAACGATATAAATTCTAAAACAGTAACATGCAATACATTAGCTTTTCTAAACAAAATGGAAGAGCGGGTACATAAATTAGAAAGAGGTATGGTGCAGAAAACAGACATAGAACAGGTGAATGTACCTATTTAAGCGGACAAAAAGCAGGAGGGTGCAACTAATGACCCATTTTGCATGAAGGGGTTACAAGAGCAGATGGCAGATTTTAGAGAAAGTGAAGAGAGAAAGTGTAATATAATTATTCACAGATGTGAAGAGTCATTAAGTGAAAGAGGAGAAATTAGAAAAGAGGATGATGCAGCCGATGTCGAAGAATTATGCAAAGTACTGAACACCCCCAGGGATAAAGTAACATGGATTACTAGATTAGGCAAGAGAGACATTACTAAAATAGAAACAAATCCTAGGTTAATGAGAATCACATTTGAAGATGAGAAAACCAAAGGGAACTTTATGAGCCACGTTAAAAACCTAGCAAAATCTGAGGAGAAGTTAAAAAAAGTTGGCATTGCACATGATATTCCCATCAAGGAAAGGAAAGTAAGTAAGGAGAAGTTTGAAGAAATGAGGAAATTAAATCAAGAAAATTAATCGGGGGAACCCAAGTACTTGTACGCGGCCCACCATGGGAGAGAAAGGTCGTCAAAGTGAAGCAAAATGCAGCGAGAGAGTAATGGGGAAAGAGAGTTATGAGTTTAGAAACAAAACTGTACATTAAATGCTCGCAACAAAAACGAACAGATAAAGGGAATTGGGATAAAAGCATAAACATAGACGACAAACAGGAGAAGTGGTGGGGCTTACCCTGCCTGTCCAATGCTAACAATATGAAATGTCTTTACACAAATGCAGACTGCCTGACTAATAAAATGGAAGAACTTAAAAACAGGATTCAGAACCACGAACACCCATTCAGTATCATTGAAATAACAGATGTTTATCCCCCCAAAAATTAGATATGCTCCATCTCTGATCTGGCAGGACTACAGATTCCAGGATTTGAACTGTTCATAAATGAGTCAGTGGCAGGAAGCAAAAGAGGTGTAGCTCTATATATTAAGGAACACCTCACGGTGGTGGAATACAAAATTGAAAGTAAATTTCAAGAAAGCATTTGGGTGAAAATTAGATTAAACAGCACTGAAAATTTGTTGGTAGGATGTATATATAAACGTCTGAGCAGCACTACAGAAAATTTTAATAAATTGAAAGATCGCATTCAAGAAGCATGCAATTTACGTTAGGAATTTACGCACCTACTGATTATGGGTGACTTCAACTTTCCAGACAAACATTGGGATACATGGATGGCACCAAAAAATTTGGATGTGAAGTCATTCATAGAGTGCATAAGAAATGGCTATTTATATCAATTTGTGAGGGAGCCCACATGCACAAGGTTGGGCAACATTCCAAGTACAATAGACCTGATTTTGACAAATGAAGAATTGATAACATACCTGGAGCTTTTCAGCCCTATTTGATCTAGTGATCACAGTGTTTTAACATATGCATATCACCAGCATATAGAAGGTACACATAGTAAGGAAATAAGAAGAAACTTTTTAAAGGAGATTATGAGATGATGAGAAAGGATCTTGATATTGACTGGGAAACAGAGCTGATTGGATTAAATACTACCAATGCACTGGATAGTTTTATGTTAATGTACAACCAAGCACAAGAGAAATGCATCCCAAAATCAAATAATAACATAAGAACAAAGAGCATTAATGAAAAAGATCAGAAAGAAACACTGCAGTTTAGCAATGCTTTATGGAGACACGAGATGAAAATAAACACAAAGAAGATGCTAAAATTAGAAACCAAGTCAAAGGATTAGTGAGAAAAAGCAAAAATAATCAGGAAAAAGATATAGATAAGAATGCAATGAGGAATATGTCAATTCCAAAAGGCTAGTTAAAACAGGAATTGCATAACTAAAAGTAGCTGGAAATGAGGGAATGAAGACTGTTAGCACAGATAAAGAGAAAGCCGATGTCCTGGCTGACTTCTTCACAAGTGTTTTTACGAAAGAGCCAGATACAGAAATACCTGAGCTCGAAATTAAGCAGTTGGATGAAGATTTCCACGATACAAGATTTACAACGGAGGAAGTGATGAAAATATTAAAAGAGATTGTGAAGAACAAACCACCAGGCCCAGATGGAGTCCATCCAAATGTAATCAAGGAGCTGAGAGAGGTGCTCTGTATACCTCTGCCATTGATCTTTAACAAATCACTGATAGAGCTAATGTAATGGCACTTTTCAAAAAGGGAAATAAATCAGAACCTGGAAATTACAGACCAGATATCTTGACTAGTGTTTTATGTAAGCTGGTGGAGAAGTTAGTTAGAGAGAAGATTATGGATCACATGACCAGAAATAAACTGTTTAGTAAATCTCAATTTGGATTCCTGCCTGGAAGAGCTATACTACCTTACAATTATTGAAGGTCATGGAGGACTGGACCTGTAGTATGGATAAAGGCGGAAAGATAGATACAGTGTGCATGGACCTCATGAAAGCCTTTGACACTGTTCCACACCAACGTTTACTAGGAAAGCTAAGAAGTTATGGTATAAGTCAACAGCTAATCCCATGGATTGAAAACTTCTTGTCAAACCGACAACAAAAAGTTGTTGTCAATGGAGTCTCGTCTGAAAGCAGGCTTGTGACAAGTGACATTCCCCAGGGTAGTGTATTGGGCCCGGTATTGTTCATCCTTTACATAAACGATTTACCAGATATAGTGAAGGCAGCAACATATCTCTTTGCAGATGATACCAAGATATACAAAGAAATAAAGGGTGTGTATGATGAGAAGGAGATGCAAAAAGATTTAGATGCTCTTCAGAACTGGGCAAATAAATGGCTATTAAGGTTTCATCCGGACAAGTGTAAAGTAATGACAATACAGAGCCAAAAACACAAGGAGGAAATAGAGAGAGATTATCATTTATATAAACAAAATGGAGAACATGTGACACTTGAGTTTGTGGATAAAGAAAAAGATATTGGTGTAATCATTGACAACAACCTATCATTTAAGGCACACAGGCAATCACAAGTGAATAAAGCAAACAACATTATGGGGATAATAAGAAGAATTCCGGTCACCCCCACACCCCCCCCCCCCCCTCATGTAGCCGCATTGGGAAAAGTATAAAAGGAAGGCCCAAACTGTGTTTTGGCATCCAGACTCAAACTTACACACACGTTCACGTCAGGAACAATAAGCACTACCAAGTTTTTTAAGAATTATATCATTTTAAAGAAGTTTAGCATGATTCTTTCCAAGAATCAACAGTATGGAATCAGCAAGCACATCTTCCATCAACCCAGCGGGATTCACAGAAACCATTGTGAAGCCACGCCATGACCCTGACAGCACAGAAGCAACTGCTTTCCGCAAGGATCGGGAAGAATTCTGGATCCATCAATCACATTGCATGTATCCTATAGGCATCAATCACGCTGATTGGTAATCTCACTCTACCTCAGGTAGTGAAACATCTGATAATAAGAAGAACGTTTACATATCTTGATGAGGAGATATTCACATACCTATTCAAAGCATTGGTGAGGCCACATCTTGAATATACAGTCAGTGTGTGGGGACCACAGAGTAAGACGGAAACCCTGGTGTTTGAAAATATACAGAAGCGCGCAATAAAGCTTGTCCCCATGCTGAAAGAGTTAGATTACCCAGCCAGAATAAGGAAGCTTGGCCTACCAATGCTCAAATATAGATGACTGAGAGGTGACATGATTGAATCCTACAAAATCCTGAATGGAGTGTATGACACGGAGGTGACAGGCAGCATGTTTGAGGTAATAGAAAGCAGCTACACAAGTGGCCAGAGCCTGATAGTAAGAAAGGAAAGGGCCAAACTAGATCTATGGAAAAGCTATTTTACAAGCCGAGTCAACATGTATGGAACAGCCTACCCAATGCATTAGTAAACATCGATTCAGTGTTTAAATTTGAGGTAGGACTAAATCGATTCTGGCAAGATCAAGAAATTAAATATGATTTTACTGTGGTTTACAAAATGCCTGGAAGTCACGTGCATCCGTGGTATAAGTCAGAGGAAAATGAAGAGACAGACATACGGGCTGAGCAAGCCTAAGTACACAACAACATCCTAAGACATCCTAAGACAAGACATGTATATACACAAATGCAGATAGTCTAATTAATAAAAAGCTGAGCTTGAAGCGCTAGTACACAAGATTCCCCCTGCTATCATACTAATATCAGAAGCCTTACCAAAAAACACAACCAAAAACTTTAGTGAACTACAGATTGATGAGTACCATCTCTCACTGAATAGTAATCCATCAAGAGGAGTCATCATTTATACCGATGTACCATTAAATGCCAAAAACTGTGAAACCCCAAATGATGACAGCTTTAAGGAATCGGTGTGGAGTCAATGGATGACACGACAAAGGGAAAAAATTCCTGTTGGTTGCATCTACAGAAGTCCCATCTCAGATGGCATAAACAATAATAAAATCGTAAATCTACTAAACAAGTTTGATACAGCAAATCCAGACCACATTCTTATAGTAGGGGATTTCAACTTCCCATCGATTAACTGGTGCACTGGATTTTCTTCACATGAAGATGAAGATGTATTTCTTAAAACTAGCAGCAATATTTTTCTACAGCAACTAGTTAATAATGCAACACGACATAGAATAACTCAGGCTGCAAATCTTTTGGATCTAGCTTTAAAAAAAACAACCAAAACATTGTCCACGAAATAACCCACCTATACCTCCACTAGGAAAATGTGACCATGATGTTTGTAGTTCGGATCGACTGGTCAGATACCGGCCGTACCAGCTAAGCTGGGTACGTGCCGCCCGTCCTGGATTCGTTTCTTGAACATGCCCCCCTGAGTAGAGCCATAAGCGTATGTAGGCCTATGGGAGAGATAGCGTGTCGAAAAATGACTAAGTTCGTTAAAACGCATGATGCGCATGCGCGCGCCAGGATGCTGTACCGAGATGGTACCCTGTAATCCTTACTGATTGCCTGTTTCCGTTAAATCTGGAAATAATCAAGACCAGAATTCAACGGGATTTTCAAATCTGTAAACCATTTTAAAATCAGTTGAGAAATGGCTGAGTTATGCATGGAAAACTCTTCATGATTATCTTCAAAATATTGCTGTGACGTCATAACCACGTGGACGCAAAACTTCTAGAATGTTCTAGAACATTCGGCTGCAGTATTATTAGCTGCGCGCTGATTGGCTGTTGCTCGAACGATGATTGGTTGGAGCCTACGCCTGTGACGTCACGAGGAGTATAAAAGGAGACGCGATCCAGTGATCGGGAGCATCCTTGGCCAGGGGCTGAACAGGTTGGATCTGTACCAGCTACTAACAAGCGTGATAGACAATACGCATTTTCCTTCACTATGTGTCAGGTTTTCATCCCGTAGCTAGCAGTAGCCAATCCACCGCTGTAAGAACAATTTAATAAACTCCCTACTTACAGGAGTAATTTGGAACTTTCTATTTTATTGTTCACGAATATCAATATCTACATCGGAACACAAATTTGCGGTGAGACCTTTACGGCCTGAATATGTGAGTCTACAGATGTAGAGGCAGGATGTTCTTTGATGGATGACTCGCCGGATCTGCCGGCCACGCCTAAAAGTGGTATTTCAACTGTCACTGCACTAATGTCATGTAGGTTCTTCTAACTTTCGACCGCAGCAAGTAAACTCTGCCCGGTGCGTCTTCAGAGCTGGCTGACGTACCCTGCACCATGACGCTTTGTTTTGTATTTTCATCTGCATCCAACAACCCTCGCATGCGATCGGGTTGTTGACAACTTCCATCCATACCATCGGTGTACGGGAACTTTCTTCACCACTGTAGTACTATCGTATCTTTTACTGACTGCTTGTTAGACATTCTATTAGGCCTACAGCACTGAGTGATGTACTCCCGCCATGAGTGTTCTTGCGGGAGTCTTGTTTGCGGAAAACAGCTTGCGGGAACCAACCTGCGGGAACTTTCCAGCTTCCGGAGAGCATCTCACGTCGACTACGGATTGACTTATCAATTTCAGCAACACGGTAGCCTAACTCAAGAATGACTACCAAATATTCAAGTAACTATACTTCACAGTTTAATTATTTCTCTATATAGGTTTTGTTAGTTATATTGTATCCGTAAGAATGGTCCCGATGATTAAAAGGAACCATAACGGTCTTAGGACAGCTAGTTATAATTTCTGTATCTGTTTATAGTTATTCTCATTTTCCTCAATGTGTTGCTAACCACACTATAGTAGGTTCGTTAACCTGTACTGATATATATATCTTGATCATTTGACACCGTATTGATTGTTCTGGTTAGATCATGTATATATATACACCTGTGCAAAAGTTAAGCACCACCCTATTTTTACGCACATGCGAGGGTATATTCATGTGATATGAAGAAAGCAATAGCATAAACATTTATGTACCCATCCATCTTAGTGCAAGAGGTAATAATGCAACTAGAGGAATGCTGATTATGATGGTGGGGAAACACTGTATGTTTTTGTTTGAACTTGAAAACGAGGCCTGAATATGGTTACGTTGACACAACTGACAACTATTGCCCTACAGTTAACACACGTGGCTAGATTGTCATTAATGGTGTCTGAAAACGAAGTTTAACATCTGTGCACGAGTTTGAGACTGTCATTATTAATACCGGGTATATCCACCTTGTGCCTGGATGACGGCCTGGACACGACGTCTCATGCTGGTCACCAACCGACTGATACGCCATTGTGGTATTCGTTGCCATTCAAGATGGAGTGCGTCTGTTAATTCCTGTAGGTTCTGCACAGGAGGATCCCTCCTTCTCACCATGTTTCCCAGAATGTCCCAGATATGCTCAATAGGGTTCATGTCAGGGCTCCTTGCTGGCCATGGTAGGGTTTCGATGGCATTCTGGCTGAGGTATTCATGCACAGCTCTAGCACGATGTGGTCGGGCGTTGTCATCCATGAATATAGGGTGGGTTCCAGGTGCATGATTTACAAAATGAGGGACCACAACTCTATCCAGTATGGAATCTTGATATCTTTGTCCATTTAGTGTTCCAGGTACAGTCAACAGATCCAGCTTACAATCAAATGAGATGCACCCCCATATCATAACGGAACCTCCACCAAATGGAACTTCTTCCATGATGTTACGTTGGTCGTACGCCGTGCGTCTGGACCTCCATACACGAGTTCGACCATCTGTGGCATGAAGCAGGAACCGACTTTCATCGGACCAGTGTACCCATCTCCAGGATCTCATGTTCCAGTGTCTTCTTTCGTTGCACCACCTCAGACGCTCCTCTTTGTGGTGTGCAGTGAGGAGAGGACGTCTGACAGGTCTCCTAGCGTTCATGCCAGCAGCATACAGTCTCCTTTTGACGGTAGACATTGACACTCTATTGCGCGTTTCCCATTGTTGGCTGAGCACTCTGCTGTTGGTGAATGGAGATCTCCTAACAAGGCGTACTAGGGCTCGATCATCACGGGCAGTAGTCTTCTTCGGTCTTCCAGATTTAGGCCTGTCCTTCACCTCGTTAGTTTGCCCATGTTTTGCAATCAAACGACTGATTACAGTATGGTTAATGTTCAGCTGTCTGCCAATCTCTCTGCATGACATACCAGTGGTATGCATGCCTATGATTTGCCATTTCACACGATCACTTAACCTTCGTCTTGCCATAGCGGTTCACAATCATGAGCTAATTCTCTCTGTACAAATAAACCACAGTCATGAACACAAAATTCCTAATCTTGTCGCGTAAATCTGTATGTAATGTTCTACACCTCAAACTGGACTTTTACATAACTGAACACGTGTGCTGTTTCCCGCCACGCACGGACATCAAGCGGCGTGAAGTCATGCATGCATGTGCATTTCGTACTTGGAATTATGTCAGCTAACGCGGGGACAAAAAGTATGGCAGCCTAGTTGTACCATCATGTTTCTACGTTCTATTGTTTTTGCTGGTGCTTAACTTTTGCACAGGTGTATATATGGCCAGTGGCCATCCGTTCATATATTTGGCTTATTCATAGAAGATATAGGACTGCAGTGCACGTAGGACACACTATACAGCAACACTTACACATGCAGCACTTTCTCCCGCCACCAACAATTTTTCACTGAGGTCGCTGTCCGTGCTATAACTCTGTTTAGCCCGGCATGCTACCGACTAAACCTTTTCTATTCAGCTCAATAGGATAGGTTCAAAATGAGTAGAGGCACTTTCCTCATTACATACTGTGTAATATACTCTTCTCTTCTGGTAGTGCGATAATCTAGCCCCGCACTCGAGTAAGACTCATAACTCCAAGATTTTGTCTCTCTTCATCTTCCACTCAGCCTTGTGGCTTCTTAATTGTTTGGATGTCCCTATCCGCACCATGGGCTGATTCGACTCTGGGAAACTATTGGGGTTTCCGAGCAGTGATGGCCAGGGTGCGGTGTCACACACATTCCCATGTATCTTTGGATACCTAGTAGTTAGCACCTTAGCCAATGTAGGAAAGAACGGCGATCACATATATTAATTATTATTTTATTTACTAAACCTCAAGCAAGCAGAAATATACAAAAGTGAAGAGTTCTATACAGCGAATTTAAAGTGCATTCAACACCTTACATTCACATGCACCAATGCAACCAGTTACCTATTACTCAGAGCCCCGCCAGCAGAAGGCCAATTACACAAGAATATCATTGGCCTCCTTGTCAATATGCTCCATAGACAGAATTCTGTTGAAATGGAGTTTATCGAGCAATAGTTTGCCGTAAAATCACAAACATCTCACAGCTGGGTCACAAAGGCCACACATATTCTCTAAAAGTATGATCTGCCTTCTGCATACAGTCTCATAAATGACCTCCCAAGCAAAAGCCATTGGAAGAAAACTGTGTCACTGTATGTTAATGAGCACCGGGAAAAGATGTTGAAGGAGGAAGCTGCCAAGAAGATGACGCTCCAGTACCTGGATCTAGATGCCTGCAGGATTGGTCAGCCCCACAGGACATGGGACAACACTGCATTGCATAAGGCTACAATCCATGCTAATCATTTAGTGTAGAGGCTCCACCATGTTAGATCAAAGCATATAGACGAAGTTCAGAGCATCCTGAAGCATGCTGGCCTCCCACGAACAAATGAAACCTGTCTGCGAGCCATCCTAGATCCTGGTAGACTTATCACAGAGCAAACTGACTCCTACAAAATAGCAAAGTTAAACAAGGTGTCAATGAAACTCTGCTGCACATTGTACCATGCACGGAGCAAGATGATCCTGGAAAACAAGAGCACATGCATGCCCTGATGATGGGAAGAGGCTGTCATGAGCCTGATCTAATTAAAGATTTTTGTTCGTGTCGCATATATTAGAATGACTACTTCATCAGAGACATTCCATTACTTGAATGATGATTCCGCAACTTAGGATTCTACTCCATATGGAGGTGTGCTTAAAGGACAAGCGTCCAAGAGACGGGATTTAACTCGACAAGACAAGACAAATGAAAAAGCAAATAATGTAAATGAAAATAGGGAGTCCAGTGAAAAGGATCTGAACGAGCTTGAACTGGAAATCAACAATAAATAGCAATAAGTAATATGTGGAAAGCTGATTTTGCCTCCATTAATTAAGAACTCTAAAAAATTGACTGGGCCGCTCAAATAGATAACATTGATATAGATACTGCATGGAGCTCTGTTACAAACATAATAAATCCTCTAATTGACAATTACGTACGCCTCAAACAATATAGATAGTCGAACACTAGTAAACTAAAATGGATATCTAAGGGAGTTCTAAAATCCATCAAGGAAAAGCACAGGCTATGGAAAACATACAAATCTAGTGGTGAGAGGGAAGATTACACTCAGTATTTAAAACAATGTAATGCAAACAGCATTTTATGCAAAAAAGCACATACGGAATATGAAAACGGTAAACTAATTCAAAGATAAACCAAAAAGCTTTGGGATTGCCAAACGATCAAGGTCGGAATCCCAAACCTACAGAAAAAAGATGGAACTGTCACAACAAATGACAGTGAAAATGCAGATCTCCTTAATACCGTTTTCAAATCAGTTTTTAAGAGATGAAAATGATGACATGCCTCAGTTTCCAGCCAGACTTAATAGACAAATCTACATCAGTAACATATTTAATATCAACCAATGATATCATTAAAGAAAACCCTAGAGAAACTGAAACCAGAGAGTGCACCTGGTCCGGAGAATATTCGCGTGAAACTCCTAAAAGACTGTGCCAGCAATTTAATGGAACCATGACATAAACTATGCAACCTTTCCCTAACAACTGGAACCTTCCCTAAAATATGGAAAAGGGCAATAATTATAACTATCTTCAAGAAAGGCGATAAAAGGCATGCAGAAAGCTGCCGTCCAATTTTGCTTGTACATGTGTGTTATGCGAGATATTAGAATCTTGACTGAAAGTCCTAGAGAACGTTGTTCTTACACGGCAGGGCTAAGCTTGAAATAATAGTTTGAAATTGTCTAAGTGACAAATCAAACAACTAAACATACAGAAATAAAAAACTGAAGTGGGTTGTATTTAGCATTACAGGCGGTTGTAATTATTGCTTTATTGCCGCTGGTGATAGGGTTCCAGT
This sequence comes from Chaetoderma sp. LZ-2023a, assembly GCA_034401795.1. Lineage (NCBI taxonomy): Eukaryota > Metazoa > Mollusca > Caudofoveata > Chaetodermatida > Chaetodermatidae > Chaetoderma > Chaetoderma sp. LZ-2023a. Next base: position 38,744,919 of record CM067363.1, on the reverse strand, counting down.
CAGTGTAGCCATTTCTAAGAATAACACATTGCCGTCTAGAAGACAGGAAAGATTTAATTCCTACATTGTTGTGCGTGCGTGCGTGCGTGCGTGCGTGCGTGCGTGCGTGCGTGCGTGCGTGCGTGCGTGCGTGCGTGCGTGCGTGCGTGCGTGCGTGCGTGCGTGCGTGCGTGCGTGCGTGCGTGCGTGCGTGCGTGCGTGCGTGCGTGCGTGCGTGCGTGCGTGCGTGCGTGCGTGCGTGCGTGCGTGCGTGCGTGCGTGCGTGCGTGCGTGCGTGCGTGCGTGCGTGCGTGCGTGCGTGCGTGCGTGCGTGCGTGCGTGCGTGCGTGCGTGCGTGCGTGCGTGCGTGCGTGCGTGCGTGCGTGCGTGCGTGCGTGCGTGCGTGCGTGCGTGCGTGCGTGCGAGGAATATGTATGTGGTACGGTGTCGAATGCCTGTAGGAAGTCTAGACAAATGGTATCCTTTTGTTCATTATGATCGTATGTGAAGAACCAATCTGTCATGCACTCAATTAGTTGGGTTATATAAGCATATTTATTCTCGAACTGTTCTAGGCCCTCTGTTTTCGCTCCACATAAATGATATAATCCAAGACATTTCTTCAGATATCAGGCTATTCCCTGACGATTGTGTATGCTACCAGGAATTTGATGACCCTAAAGACCGTGAAGCACTTCAACAAGACTGTAAAGGCATGGTGGCCGAGTGGTCAGGCGTGTGCACTGGTAACGCAAAGGTTGTCAGTTTTCCTCCCAGCCGGGCCGCAGCATTGTCTCATTGAGCAAGGCGCTTCACTCTGCATTGCATAAATCGACACAGCTGTAAATAAATACCTGCAAGGGCAGTGTATGTAATTTGAATACATTGCTTACAGTGCAATCGAGGTGCAAGAGACGTAAAGTCGCTGAGTAATTCGGAGAAAGCCAGGCTGTAAAATATAAACTCACTCACTCACTCGCTCGCTCGCTCGCTCACATGAAATTAGGTACATTGGCTACAACTTGGGAAACCAGCAAAATGCAACATGTGCCTAACCTGAGGAAAGAACCCCATTTGACTATACGCCAAAAGGAACAAGTCTTAATTTTGTTTCATCAGTAAAGTATTTGGACGTCAACATCACTGATGACTTAAGCTGGAACAAACACATCACAGAGATTTGCATCAAATCGTACAGAACTTTACGACTATTGCAGAGTAATATACCATTCTCTTCACAAGAAATCAGACTTCAAGCATGTACATAGGATTAATAAGTCAAATAATATCACATCTTTCTGACCATTCTTATCTACACTGCTTGCTACGTCATGGAGCCGACAGTTGCTCCTCGGAGGAAAATAGCTTTCAAAAGACAGAGAGTGTATTTGTGAAGTCTGAAGATATGTCCATGTGACCCATGATAGAACCTCAGAAAATCTGATCTAGTACTCTACCGTTGACTAAGATAAGGATGCAGAATTAGGTTAATACCCAGATAACACAGCTTACTGGGCTGATTCTGGGCCGATACAGGGTCAATTCTTTCAGTATCGGCCCGGTATCGGCCCAGCATCGGCCCGGTAAGCTGCGTTATCAGGGTAGTCTTATCTTTGCTCGGTCCTTTCTTTCCCATGAATATGGCCGCCATTTGCGTTCTTCAATTCGATGTATTTTAGAATGACTGTTGTTAGTCTTTTGTGCTCTGAATTGTTGTGAATTTGTGGGTTCGTTTGCAGCTTCCATCATTCCACATGACCTCCAAAAAGATGGCCTCTGCTTTTATTACAGCTAAATACACACCAAGTACTACGACAGATTGTTTATATAACCGATGGTGTTGCAGCATACAAATTTGTAATGTGTCACGATTCTTGGCAAATGTACAATGCTAAACTACAGTGAAATGTTTGAATGTGTAGCGGAGTGTTGGACACAAATGTGCTTGCACTTAAACAGGCGTCTACGTTCTAACACCTAGTTGCTCAGGGTATATTCGATTATCAAAAAACCGAAACTTGTTTAAGAAACTTTTAATTCGTGTATGGGAATCAATATAATATTACTTGGAGGCGATATGGCTATTGAAGCTGTAGCATAAACATAGGACACGTGGTCAATGCTCCCACTTTTCCCAAGATGGCGGCCAAAATCCAAGATGGCCGCCATCGACAAAGAATATTACATATGTTTGGTTCTAGAAATCACAGAAAGGGAAATGTCAAAATATGGGTTTTCAAGTCACTGAAACCGATTCTGCATTAGGACCCAGTGTCTCCGATTTTCCAAAATGGTTGCAAAAGTAAAAAGATGGTAGCCTATGATCCTACCTGAATCCTCACAACTGTTCTCATAAAATGCCAAAATTAAAGATGGCCGCCAAATAATGCAAAATATAACATTTCCTGGCCTCTAGAAATCGTAGAAAGGCATGGTTGGTGTCTAAATATAGGGTGTTTGAGGTGTCTGAATCCGAACGTGGCCACTACATTATCGCATATATAATTATGTGTATGATAGCTACCAAATTGTTATACCCAGGCGTATATTTTCACATTGTGAGATGATGGGCAGCATGGGTCTAGATTGGCGCCATTACATCATTTGTCAAAAAACCCAAATTTGAGCCACTAAAATGCCCACTAGACACACCAGGAACAAGTGGCAATAATGCAGATGCGTATATATAATTCTTGGTAATAGTAGAACAGGTCAAAATAATTGTCTTACTTCCAACAAAAGTATATTTTGAAAGTGATTAAAGTACTGACACCTTTGCACCACACCGTGCATCGTGTCATAAGTCCTGGTATTTGAAATAAAACAATTCTAAACTGACAAAAGTAGACTGTAAAATAAAATAAAACTGAAACTAAAAGACCAACTAAGCGCCCGTAACTGAACAATCAAATGGTGTTTTTTGTGAAAGAGGATTCGAAGAAGGTGACCTGTATTAAGTTTCAACATGTGATGCTAATAAATGTCTGCAAACCACGGTAACAGAGCTGCAGGATACTCAGTTTCTCACTAGAATTGGTGGTGGAACTCTAATTGGCAATGGGGCAAAGTGTCATCCAAAATGCCAGGTCAAGCGGCGAAATCGTTATCACAGACACCCGAGAACATGGAACAAGAAGGTAGCAGGAAACTCTGAAGAAAATGTCAATGAGTCTAGGGCATTTTCTAGATCTGACATCCTACATCAAAGAGTTGTAGACTCTGGAACACCTCTTTAAGCTGTGAGAGCTACACACGCTCTATGATTTCGATCGGTCACATGATCTGGGCGTAGAAAGAGGTTTTAAATATGACTTGACTGAAGAACAGTTTGTTGGATTAGTTTCCAGAGGCGCAAGAACAGTACGATAGGAAATACACGGTTCTCATATGGACAGAAAGGATCAGAAGTATATTGAAGGAATCTATGAAGATACGTCATTGCATAAATAAGCTAAGCGTGCTACGAGGTGACCTGAAGAAAGCAGGACGCGGTACACTCAAGTCAAGAATGGTCCTGAGGAAGCTAAGGAATTCGGCTGAGGACAAGACACAGTGGGCAAAAGCGAAGAAAGACTGATCGCAGCTGTATAATGTTTCTACTACAACAGCCGCAGAATACAGTAATCATACATACATGAAGAAACGAGACTTCTCAGAAGATTCTGTTTTCCTAGCTAAAGTGTGCACTATAATCAGAAAAGACACATTCCGCCACAATGGCCGTTTCCATTTTTAGCTATGCCTCGCCCATTTCTAGCTAAAATCCACCCATACCTCGTTCGTGTTGAGATCGATCAACCTCTGAACTCCCTGAGTATTAATTTCCAGAAAGCTATATAGGTTTGCTATTGAACACTTTGGAACTAATTTGACTGGGCGCTGTTGCTGCAGTCAAATTAGTTTTCAAAATATTCAACATTCAACAGCATACTTATTAAATAGTAGAGACATACAATGTGTACAACGTGTCGGACTATTAAGAATTAAAGACAGGTCATCTATGACGTAGTGATTATGACGATATCCTACACGCCGCTTAGCTGATTATGGCGTCATATGACGTCAGATGATGATGAATACTCTGGAAAGATAAATTGTTTTAAATTCAGCAGTTGTTTCCCATCAGGTTGTCAAGAGTACCAACTATTGCCACGCCTAAGATTCCTACCTTTCCCTCATCATCAATGAATTAACTTTATATGATCAAGGCAGACAGGAGTCACAGGCTTGCCCCACCATTAATCAGGAAATTATTTATGGATCTCGATATTCAGTTCATGTATGCGCAATACTGGGGAAATACTTATGGGATTTTGGTTTATGTACATAGGGAAACCCCAGGCAAAGATAATGGCTAATAAGGATACATCCCTGGGGCTCTAATAAATAAGAACCCCCAAATGAAAAACCAATTATCGCATTTTACACATTTAAACATTTGAATCCCACTATGTCGCTTTTACAGGCATGATATATGTAAGCTGTTGAATATTTTGAAACCAATTTTACTGGAAGCTGTTGCTGTCTTAGTAGTAGTAGTAGTAGTAGTAGTAGTAGTAGTAGTAGTAGCAGCGGCAGCGGCAGCGGCAGCGGCAGCGGCAGCGGCAGCAGCAGTAGTCGTAGCAGTAGCTGTAGCAGTAGAAGTCGTCCCTAATTCAAGTACGTAATTAAAAAACAATAATAAAATCACTTATAATGAAATAATCATATTTAAGATTTATTTCGTTTCCTTACATTTCGGCATCAGCAGCAGCAGCAGCAGCAGCAGCAGCAGCAGCAGCAGCAGCAGCAGCAGCAGCAGCAGCAGCAGCAGCAGCAGCAGCAGCAGCAGCAGCAGCAGCAGCCGTAGCAGTAGAAATGGTCCCTAATTCAAATCGCAATTAAAAAACAATAATAAAATCATTAATAATGAAATCATCATATTTAAGATTTATTTCGTTTCATTACATTTCGGCACACAATTTAAGCCTTGAAAAGTATGCTATTTTAACAATTTTATTTTCAAGCATTCTGGTGTAAATGGCAATTATATCACACAAATAAAGGGAGGTAAGAAGCATAGCGTTATAAGATTTAAGGACGGCTAAACAGTATTGTTATTTCCCTTGTACTTTATTTCTCAATAACTCTTAACCATTTACCCATGGAAACTTCTCAATTATATTTGACTGGAACCTTTCGCAGCAGTAATTCCCTGTCAAATTAGGTTCAGATTATTTTTTTTTTTAATATTCCCGACGTGGAGAGAGAGGGTGAGGGATGGAGGGAGAGAGGGAGGGAGGGAGGGATGGAGAGCGGGATGGGAAAGAAACATGGGAAGGATGGAGGAAGGAAGGGGGGAGGGGCGAGGGAGATAGAGAAGGGAGTGAGGTAGGGAGGGAGAGAGAAAGAAAGAGAGAGAGGGTGGTGCGTGAGGGAGAGTTTGGGAGGGAGAGAGTGAGGAAGGGAAAGATGGAGGGAGTGAATGAGGGAGGGTTAGAAAGAGGGATTGGAGGTGGGAGACGTGCGTGCGTGCGTGCATACATCGACGTACGCATGCTACCTGTCATTGTGTGGCAAATTATATTGAGTTTTGAAGAGAGAGGGTCGAAAACCTCTGCTTACCTTATTGTTCTATTACATCTCTTTCGCATTAAGTTTTTATAACATGTGATGTTTTCTAAGAGTTGGCCTGCTTTAATGCCCGCCTATAGATCCGATGATGCGTATATGGTCGCTATAGACAGATTTATTTCATACATATTATTTTTTCATAAAGCTAACGTGACGGACATTGATTGGTCTAGATATCCTCTCATAATGCGTCAAATGTCCGCTCTGACCCGTCAATCCAGTACAGAGTAATTACAATGTACTC
>CM067363.1:38487045-38734545 GCA_034401795.1 Chaetoderma sp. LZ-2023a | reverse complement strand
CGTTATATTTAATACAACCCATTTCATCGAATATGTCGCAGACGGTAGTTATTACAAGTGATACTTAAATTCCTGATGATATTTTGAAAACGAGTTGTCTGAATGTTATGGCCAGCGTCACCAGCAATAACTTTCAGTCAAATAGTTTACAAAATACTCAAGCTGTTTCGTACAAATATGCAATTTCTTGGAAGACGCATTAATTGGAATTCAGATTATTAAAAGGTTATTTAAGTGTCTGACTGCTGCAAGCCACCAGACAATAATCTCAATGGCGTATAACTCTGGACCGGCTGAATATTTTGAAAACAATTTAACTGACAGTTATTGGTGGCTTAGCCACCAACAACTTTCAGTCAAATTGTTTTCAAAATATTTAATATATCCACAGTTAAACCGCCATGCAAAATGGAGTCTGCGGAAATTCAGAAAGCGGACAGTTAATTAAATGTAGGCTTCACTGCGACATTCAGATGAGACATGATCACTGATAAATCGGTAATAATCGAAGAACGATTTACAAGCGATATTCCAGTGATTATGTACGGGAATAAATTAACAATATTTGCACAGAAAACTAATATTTCATCGATGCTAATTATTTTTTAGGAAGATTGTTGGCGCCCTACAAGCCATATCGCTGAATACCAAGGTAAGTTTTCCCTGATAAATTCATTATTCAGCCAATATATAATTCCGAATCCACCAAAGATTATAACCTTCATATCAATAGAGATAATTATTAATTAGGCCTATCTGCTAAATATTTTGAAAGCAATTTGACTGAAAGTCGTTGTTGACAGAGGCAGTAACGAACTTCAGCCAATTTGTTTTCAAAATATTTAGCGGGTGTTTAATTACAGTGTCTAGTAAATATCGTCTGCAACATACGGCTGGAATAAGGTTGATTAACTTATTTTATCTCTTCGATCACGCTTCTGTCTAGATTATTTCCGTAATATTAATAGCCTGTGTAGTTTTCAGACGCTGAAAATTAAATAAATATACTAAGTATTGTAATAATCATTTATTTCATGAATATCTTTCGACTAATTATTTCGCAAATATCTGTCAGCTACGCTGTATGTTAGGATACCAGCGTGTTCCCGCGTGCGTGTGTGAGCGCGTGCGTACGTACGAGAGCTGGAGGAAATCTTCTAAATTAAATAACCGGTTCCTACAATATCCGTCATCCAAATTTCTTCACTCCATTCCGCTGCCGTACTGAGCTCTTCTATGGATCCTTTTTCCCAGCAACGATCCGCGCCTGGAATATGCTTCCTGTGCCGGTGAGAGATTCTGTGTTGTAATATTTAAGGCGTTTATATGCTAGTTCCCAATGCTAGGGTCTAGACTCACGCCTGGCCTTTATGGTTTCTGTTGAATTCTTGTGAATTCTTGTGACGTCGGTTTGTGCATTAGCTTGTGTCTCTGTGTGTGTATGTGTGTGTGTGTGTGTGTGTGTGTTGATCGTTGTCTCTCGATTTTGTCTCATGTTGCTGTTCTTGTCCATGGCTTTTCTGTTGCTCCTCATGCTTGGGCGTGGGTGATGGGGATGGCCTAACCTGGACCTAACCGGGGTGGGGAAGGGATGGGGTAGGTGCTGGGTCGGGGGGGGGGGAGTAGGTGCGTACGGTCTTATGACCTGATGTACCCAAGGGCGGGGGGGGGCGCTTTAGGTCAGAGACCTCCCGGCACCTTTGGGGGGAGTGGGGAGGTTGGGGTGTGGGGTCTTTCTGGTCCTGGGACCCATTTGCTCTTCTGGCCATCATCCGAGCAGGCACCAGCGCGCACTTGTTTGATTTTGATTGATTAGGTAGCCCGTATGGTGACTGTGTCTGTCCGAGGACGAACTCGATCAGTCATCCGGGTTGCATCCCTCCATAGTCCCATCGAAAAGTCCGAAAGATTCAAATTCTAGCAATTTTGTTTTGATTTTGTAATCTGTATGTTGCGTGGTTCCATCCGAGGACGAATCCATTCAGCATCTGGTTTACTTTGATTATGCCGAAATTTCTTGCCTACCTAACCATAGCTCACGTTCACGCAGTGATGGGCACTGTATGACGGTACCTCAATTTAAAGTCCCATCCGAGAAGACTGAGGTGAGAGATTCTGTCACGCTTCTAGAATTTAAAAGCAAACTCAAGGCTATGTCACCCATACGACAAGCCCGGAGTGGTATTACGTAGGCCCGAGGTTTGCCAACATAATGCTATGCAGGCTCCGAAATGGTTGTAGTTCTTTAAACCGACATCTATTTGACAACTTTCTGTCGGAATCTGCCAGTTGTTCTTGTGGGAACAATGATGAATCTACAAACTACTACCTCTTACATTGTGCCCTTTTTAACGGGCAAAGAGTCGTTTTCCAAAATCAGCTTGCCTTGAACGATATTTCTCTTGCTAATCTTACGGTCAACCAGCTTCTATACGGGACTTACACTGCCAACTTGGAAATGAATAAACTGATCTGTAATACGGTATGTCAATACATAATTAACACCAACCGCTTTCAGTAGCTTCCCGTTCGCGAACTTATAGTTTAAGGGGTAAATGGACAGCAGCCCAACACGTACAGGTCGGGGCGAAGGCAGCACCTAGAGCTCACCTCTGCTATTCTTCCATTTGATCTTATTCCTCGCTCTCTCTATCTCTCACCCTCTCCCCCCCCCCCCCCCCCTTCCTCCTCTCTCTCTATCTCGGTCTTTCTTCCTACTCTCCCCCACCTCACACTCAACATCCACACACTTATGCACACCAATAGACTACATTTAATTAAACTATTATGATTTGCCGCCATTTTGTTGTGAAAAAGTTTTGAATAATCTGTATGTGTATGGGAGACACGGGCATAAGACTAAGTCTTATCGTGCTTCCATCTGAACAAAATAAATCACGTTTAAACCAACCGGTTCCTAATAAGACACGATGCATGGATTGTTACTGCTTCAATTAGTGTTGAGAATTGGTACTAGTTTTGCCTAAGGCAGCAACAGCTTCCAGTCAAATAAGTAAAAATATTCAACAGGCTATTGGTATGTTGGTTTCGGTATTGAGAGGGTTAATGTCTTAGAGTATGGACTCGTATGGAGTAATACTATGTTATTCAGATGTGTAAAAATTAAATTAAAATGGCATTTCCCCCCAAAAAAGAATCATCTGCAGTTTTAATATCGTAAATTTATAAACAGTCAGAATTTCTTTTCTTAAATCGTGATCGATCTGTTAGTTTGACGTGCAAACCAATCAATCGATCATCGATGAAATCGATTAATTGGAACAGCACTGCTACTCTACTACTCTGCTGAACAGCAACGAGTGCGCAGTGTAGAAACAGACTCACTATATAGAATCTTATATAGAATCGATACAGTCTTCCATTAAACACGGAGAAATTTGGAATACTTCGGTAAGTGATTGGGTTACCCCAAGTAGTCAATTCCTCGGTCTTGAAGGAAGTCATCTAACTACTATACTAGAAAAGTTCTCGAGATATGCCTTTGCGCAGTGTTGTTGTAATTTGGAGCTGGTCTCCTGCCTAGAGTCATGATAAGCCACAGTAAATGATAGATGTAATATCCGTGGAAGAAAGCCTCAAGGTATGAGATCGTCTACCTAATGGACCTTTCCAGTTTTAGTTATGCCCCGCCCATCTCTAGCTAAGCTCCACCCACACCTCGTCCGTGTTGGGATCGATCGATCTGTGAACTCTCTGACTATCAATTTCCAGAAAACTATACAGGTAAGTTGTTAAATATTTTGAAACTAATTTCAAATTAGTTTCAAAATATTCAACAGCATATTTATTAAATAGCAGACATACAATTCCTACAACAACGCACCTAGTCCGTCTTCAAATATGCGCTCGCGACGTACTTGTCTACGTCATTCATGACGTCGTGATGACGCCGTTCATTGATGTCATGCTACACGTCACGTAGCTGATTATGACGTCATACGATAGAAACTTGGAAAGGTCTATTTAGGTCTCATTAACAGTCTGCCTGCTCAATTTCAGCAGGTTACAATTTCCATCTGGTTTAACTCTGGATACACTGAATATTTTGAAAACAATTTGACTGAAAGTTGTTGGTGGCTAAGCCAACAACATATTTCAGTCAAATTGTTTTTAAAATATTCAGTATGTTCAGCGTTATTGAGCATTGCAATTATTGTCTGATTGCTTGGATTGTCAGACAGATACTGTATTTCATGGTCATGTGTGCATTCGTATCTCGCGAGATTTCCTTGGATACGAGATTGGGAAAAGTGTTCTCGAAGAAGCCACGCATCTATTTTTAGATTGAGCATGCGTGATGAATCTGAACATAAACAATCGGAATGAGAGGATTTGGACTGCAATCACATTTGACAGCCTGAGCTATATATTACTAACACTGACATTGAAATCCTCAAACAATGCTACAGCAAGGCCCAGATCCTTATCACATGAAGCATATGATACATCTTATGTGACTCCTCCATGTAGGTCTTCTATGGACTACTGCCAATAAGACACTCATAATATAGGATAATAGTACCCATGTCTCCTTCATTAGGCAGAAGATGAGAGGTTGGGTTAGCTATAAGCATAAGTAGCAACAGCACCCAATCAAATTAGTTTCAAAATATTCAACAGCATACCTGTATGGTTATCTTGATGTTGGGATTCTAGGCCAAAGCGTGGGTGGAGATTAGCTAGAAGTGGGCGGGGTATAGTCAGAAACAGATTCCTTTCTTATTACTGATGTTGAGAAGCGCACCCTATACAAAAGCAGAACGTACACTATCATGCGATGTGGTATTTATTTGTTTGTCTCAATGTTAAATACACTAAAGATATAGCCTATTTGTTGTGGACTCCCTTACAAAAACATTTGACAATACCAGCTGGTATGGCCGACGGTTAATTAGTTATCTACTAATCCTTCACTGGGCGGAAATGAAATTTAATGATAGTTAAATTAATTGTTTGGCTTCTGAATTTCTGCAGACCACATTTTCCATGATGTTTTACTCTGATGCTGCTGAATATTTTGAAAACAATTTGACTGAAGTTTTCACAAAGTTGCGTATGTTACGCCCCCTGATGGCTAGGGGGCAATTGTAGCAGACCGAGTGAGCTCAAAACGTATGCACATAGTATATGCTAATCAGACAGGTGGTGGCATGCTTGATTTTGTAGGAAAGTGTATCAATGTGGTAACAGACTGCCTATGGCAGCAACCGCGCCCAGTCAAAGTAGTTTCAAAATATTCAACATAATGTTTATTAAATTGTAATGAATTCAAGAAAAAATGTATCCTCTGTTTTCTCGTAACTATCCTAGGCATCGATCGTATCTCTTCGTTGTGCTTATTATATTAACATATGGTGTACTCTGTTAACGATTAGAACGTCATAGCAGTGTAGTCGCTTGGACAGGCTTGATGTTAGGGTATAACGTCCAGGCACTGAGCCTCGTCAAATGACAACACTGACATGAACTCTCTATCTCGCTTACAGGTCTGGTACGGGCCGGTACAGAAATAAACTGTTGTTTGCAATTGAACCTTGTCTTGTCAATGAATCACATTCCCGGGCCCTGATCCTGTCTCAGTGTACGGTCGAGCGTCCCCATCCGACTTGGGCGTAACATGTTGGCACCTCCGACGGGACCGTCAGACATCACAACAGCGGAGCTGGATGTCGGACCATTCCATATTGCGCGAGTCGGGCTGACGCTGACATGTGATGGGACCCAGTAGTGTTCTCGTTGAGGAAGTGGCCTGTGACGGCAAGGTTTGGGCATCTGATAATCTGTCTGGACTTGGTACGGCTTTGGGTCTAAAGAATAAACCAACTTATCCTTTGTCGTTGTTCGTCGGTCTGTGCAGAGAAGTTAAAATGACACTTGTTTTTATTAGTTGTATATGTGAGTCCGAGGTCTATTAATTGCGACATTGTTGCAGATCATAGCGATATAATGGAAATCATCATGAACATAGCTTACACTGTCTTGCCGTGAATTATCAGGAAACCTTGGTACGTCGTGAAAAGAACTGGCATTGTCGTGTGGTGAATCAATGCGCAATGAACTGGATAATAGGCATCAGAACAATTTAATAGACATCTAAAAAAAGTCCTAAAATATACGATTTTGACAAGTGTATCTTTAGGCATGATGGCAAAGACGATGTACCCATAGTGTAGTTGAAAGCGTCAAGTAGGTCATATTGTTTGATGATCACATGCTTTGTTCATGGTGAGCGAAAACAGAAAAACGTTAAGTAGGTCAAATTGATTGATGGTCACATGCTCTGTTGATGGTGAGCGAAATCAGTAAATGTTAATTAGGTCACATTGTTTGCTAGTTACATGCAGTGTTCACGGTGAGTGATATACCTTACATTGGTTCTCAGTCAACTCGTCAAATAATGTTCGATGGTTATGAAATGAATTCATCCTAGGTCGTTTACGTTACACTGTTTGGTATAATCATTATTCTGTCACTGTAAACATTTAATAATAGAAATGGCAGAGTCCGAGATTGAGCTTCTGCGAAAGGCGGTGGAGGAGTTGAAAGTACGGATTGACGGGCCCGAGGGTACCCCTGAATCAGCTATGAGGAAAGAAGTGGCTGGACTGGCCCGGTTGATCAAGATAGACTTTCGAATTGCAGGCCAGATTGGAGACCCAGGTCAACTGGATAAACTTACGTTTATCTCATTGGTGCGGTAGATTGAGGCTGGTCTCAAAAAGGGTTACCCAGAAGAAGAAGAAGTAACAGTGGCAGTAGTAAAAGCGATAACACCAGGCCATCATTTAAGAAGCCATCTAGAGGGGAAGGCTGACCTGCCCTTGGGGAGCTTGCGAGCTATCCTAAGGGCCCATTATCAAGAAAAGACGGCCACAGAACTGTACCAGGCATTATGTACAATCACACAAGAACCAAAGGTGGGCCCACAGCATTTCCTCATCAGGGTACTGGACCTCCGCCAGAAAGTTCTTTTTTTTCATCACAAGAAGTTGGATCAATTAGGGTATATGAGTCACAGTTGGTACAGGGACCTTTCTTGCATGCTGTGTTAACAGGGTTACAGAATGATGTTATTCGTCAAGAGCTGAGACCTTTATTGGAAGATCCTGATATTGCAGATGAGACTCTGATCACGAAGATGAATATGATTGCATCAAGAGAGAAGGAGCGAAACAGTAAGCTTACATTGACCAATAAGAGTGGCCGTGTACATAGTGTTGAGATAAAGCAAGCTGAGGTGTCAGTGGATGATACAAACAGATGTAAACAGGCAAAACAGCAGCCAGAGTGGAAGGGAATGTGGGTAGAAAGAAAATCAGAATTAGCCTCAATCAATCATCGCCTGGTGGCCCAGGAAAAAAGGAGTGCAGACCATGAACAAAGGAAAAGAGACACATTCAAAGGTGAAAGGCGTGGCCCCGCAAGAGATCGAGGTTGCATGGATTGTCGGCAAAGAGGGGGTGGCCAGTCCTGCATACACTGCTATCGATGTGGTTCATCAGGTCATTGGAGTCGTGAGTGTGATCAAAGACAGCGAAGGGAAAACTTCAACGGGGCCCAGTTTTGGTACGAGCCAAGCCCCCAGCAATAACTGAGTCCCACTCATTCGATAATTCAAATTTACACATCTATCCACTTAGTATAAAGCAACAAACAGTAGCCGGACTGGTAGGAAAAGTATGTGAAGTTGAATGTGTGTTGAATAATATTGTCAATAAAGCATTGTGGGACACAGGTGCCCAAGTTAGTGTCATACCTAGTCAGTGGTTGCATAATAATCCTTCAATGGTGAAAGTACATCCAATCTCTGAGTTGGTAAGTGGTGTTTTTTGATGTTAGGGCGACAGACAGAGTAGCCATCACCTACATTGGTTGGGTTGAAATCGTCTTCAGGTTGCCAGCGCAATCAAGAGAGATTTCCGTGCCAATGTTGGTGGTGGATGTTGCATCCCTCGTCACCCATATAGTATGATATAATGTTATTGAACACTATGTTACATGTAATGATACACCAAACACTGATCATTGTAATAGTTACAATAATATTCAGGTAGATAAGTTACAAGTATAATAAGGAAAAATTAGTTACCTCTCCGGGATGTAGAAATTGTTTGAGTGTAGCTTTCCCAGAGAGGTAACACATTTTCCCGTATTATGAATCATCCTGGGATCGGGACCAACTTTTTTGGAAATAAGTTACAAGTAGCTTTTCCTAACGTACCTGTCACTGAGATACAATCGCTAATTAAAGCTGTTCAAACCATGGAGCCAGAATATGAGCCAGTGATTCGAACTAGTAAAACTAAAATAGTAGCGCCTGCTCAGCAGTGTGTACAAGTGAAGTGCTCGTATGTCGAGAAATGGACTGAAAATGTGGATCTCCTGTTTGAACCCAATCAAGATGACACATTACCAGAGGGACTTGAAGCTGTGGAGTTGGTCACCAGACCACCAGTGTGTAAACGGCCACGTAGGATTGTGAATGTAATAGTGAAGAATTCTACTAAGCATAGCCTGGGAATTCCAGGGCGTACTGTTCTAAGATCACTTCAGTCAGTAAAAGCTATCATCCCTCTGCCCAGTTCATCACCAACAGCTCAATCATCCAGAATTAATAAGAATAGTACCAGGGCCGCTAGAGTCATGACTGCAAAAGTTGAGATACAGACACAGAAACCAGATGTTGATTTGAGTAAATGTTCTCCGACAGAGAGCCAGGGAAGGATTGTTGAGGAGATGCTGCAGGAAGAAGCACAGACATTTTCATGTGATGATATGGATATTGGGTGTATTCCCAAATTGTCAATGGATCTTCAGCTAAAGGATGACATACCTGTGCAGCAGACATATACTGCGATTCCACGAATATTGTATCAGGTTAAGGAATATCTGCATGATTTGATAGCTCGAGAGTGAGTGGGAAAATCGTCATCATCATACTCGTCCCCGGTAGTCTGTGTGAGGAAGAAAAATGGAGAGTTGCGTCTGTGCGTTGATTATCGTAAATAATAAGACAGTAACTGACTGTCAACTACTTCCTTGTATCCAGGATGCATTAATCAGTTTGGGTGGCAGTTCGTGGTTTTCAGTGCGAGACCAGGGGAAGGCCTACCATCAGGGATTCATCAACGAAAGTTTGCATCACAAAACTGCTTTTATTACACCATGGGTCTCTTCGAATGGATAAGAATTCCATTTGTGTTAACGAATGCACCAGCAGCCTTCCAACGCTGTATGAATGAGTGTCTCGAGGACTTACAGGATGATTGTTGTTTGCCGTACATCGATGATGTGTTAATTTATAGTGTAACCTTTGATGATCATATTGATGATGTGCGGAAAATTCTTCGGCAGTTAAGATCATATGGTGTGAAATTGAAAGCTCAGAAATGTGAGATGTTTCATAGAGAACTGTGGTATCTAGGTACACTTGTGTCTGGTGAAGGCCATCGTATGGATCTCGCCGATAGAGTGGCAGTAGTAGCTCTAAAGAAATGGAAAGTGCAAATTGTAGGTGATGTTAGAAATGTACTGGGCTTTTTGGGATACTACCGGAAATAGATTAGTGACTTTTCCTGAAGGGCATCAATTTTGTTTGAATTGTTGACATCTCCCGCAGACAAACCAAAGAGTAAGAAGGCTTCAAAGAACTTTCAAATACCATCTTCGACAAAAGTGTTGTGGACTGATTCTCACCAGACAGTACTGGATGAATTGGTTGATTGCCTACTGGAACCGCCAGTCATGGCTTATCCAAATTTTGAAGAGTCTTTTGTACTACATACAGATGCCTCAGCTACGGGACTTGGAGCAGTCCTGTATCAAGAACAAGCGGGAATGCTCAGGGTGATAGCCTATGGATCAAGGATATTAACACCAGTTGAGAAAAGGTACAATATGCACTCGGGTAAGCTGGAATTCCTAGCCCTTAAATGGGCGATAACGGAGAAATTTCGGGACTACCTATATTATGCTCCCAGATTCACAGTTTTCATGGATAATAATCCATTAACTTATGTATTGACATCAACAAGGTTAGATGCAAAACGTCACCAATGGGTCGCGGAGTTAGCCAATTTCAACTTTGTCATCAGATATAAGCCTGGTAACACTCATCTGGATGCAGATATCTTGTCAAGATTGCCAGCTGATGTGAGCCAGAATATGAACGAGTGTACAGAACAGGTGTGTTCATCACTCCAGATGTGATCAGTGCTATTGTGGCAGCGGTTCATGTATCAACAATTGAGGGACTCTCACTAGCGAACGTTGTACTTGACCAGTTATCAGTTTCTCCAGGTAGCACATTGGGAACACCTTCACGTAAAACTATGAGTAAAGAGAAGATTCAAGAGGCACAAGAGAAGGATTTGGACATACAGCCCATTATTCAACGGAAATCTGTGGGTCAGTTCCCAAACAGATATCTGACTATGTCGGATCGGCCAGGTATGAGGTGCATGATGCATGAATGGAATAAGCTTTATGTGGATGTTAATGGAGTGCTGTGGAGAAAAACCTTAGTGTCCGGAGAAGAAAGACAGTAGCTGGTTTTACCTCAAGAATATCAAGAGATGGTATATCAGGAACTGCATGAGCAGATGGGACATCCAGGTGTTTCCCGGATGTTGGACTTGATCCGCGAGCGGTTCTATTGGCCTCACATGCATAAAGATGTAGAGGAGCATGTGTCAGCAAAGTGTAGTTGTGTGATAGGGAAGACACCAAGTCACCAGGCGCGAGAACCCCTAGTTAATTTCCAGGTTACCGAACCATTTGAACTAGTGTCGATTGACTTTCTCCACATGGAAAAGTCAAAAGGAGGTTTTGAGTATATTTCAGTATTCGTTGACCATTATACGCGCTTTGTGCAAGCTTATGCTACTCGGAATAAATCTGGTAAGACAGGGGCAGAGAAAATATTCAACGGTTATGTGTTGCGTTTCGGAATTCCCCAGAGAATTCACCACGACCAAGGGCGGGAATTCGAGAACCAACTGTTTCATGGCTTGGAGAAATGTTGTGGAATGGACCGATCGAGGACGATCCCATACCATCCCCAGGGGAATGGTCAAGTCGAACGTTTTAATCGAACATTGATAAGTATGTTGAAGACACTTTCCGAGCAGCACAAGTCAGATTGGAAGTCTCATTTGAATAAAGTCATCCATGCTTACAATTGTACTCGCCACGAGACCACAGGGTTCTCTCCATTTTATCTGTTGTTATCAACTAGGTTCAACTTCAGAAACTTGGCAATAAAATGACCTGCCAGAATAACTTTTGAAGCACCGGAAAATGAGTTTCGAGAGACTTTAGTAGTACATCCGCATACCATGTTAATGCAACTTCGTTGATTTTCAGGATGTAGCAACTACTAAGCAAATCAATTTCAAAATAAGCAAATTAGGCGTCTATATATTATGTTGTATAATATACTCTTTGACATACTCAGTATGACATGAGTTACCATAATAAAATTCGAGTGGCATTAGGCCTTCTGTTACCGTCTGTTGCATTGCCAGTCATCTGATTCTCTTCCAAATTCCTAAACTGGTGTAGTCCAATCTCGTGGCGTGACAGCACGTTAACAGGACCATAATGTCTGAAACAACTAAATGGACCTTTCCAGTTTTAGCTATGCCCCAACCATCTCTAGCTAAGCTCCACCCACACTTCGCCCGTTATGGGATCGATCGATCCCTGAACTCACTGACTATGAATTTCCAGAAAACTTTACAGGTAAGCTGTTGAATATTTTGAAAAGAATTTGACTAGAGCAGCAACAGCCCCGGTCAAATCAGTTTCAAAATATTCAACAGAATGTTTACTAAATATTAAAGACATGCAATTCGTACAATGCGTCAGACTATTTAGCGTTTAAGATGAACTGAATCGAGTTATTCATGCTGTAATTAATTATGACGTCATCCTACGCGTCACATAGTTGTTTATGACGTCATATAATTGATGGATAAACTGGGAAGGTCCATTATCCAAAATAGTCCAAGAATCTAATGCATTCCGAGCGATTTTCTGTGTGCTCTCATACATCAAAGTTCACTACTTCATTTCTCTGGAACGGATAAATCAACTTTTATCCATGCCCCGAACATCTCTAGCTATGCACCGCACAAGCTTTGCCTATGTTGTGATCGGTCGAACCACTAAACACAATGAACGTTAATTTCCAGAAAACTATAACCTACAGGTAAGCCATTGAATACTTTGAAACTAATTTAACTGTGGTACTGTTGTTGCCTGTGGCAGCCCAGTCAATTTACTTTCAAAATATTTCATAGAATGGTTATTAAGTAGTAAAGATACACAATTCATACACATGATAAACCTTTAAAGGTTCATGACGTCATTCATGACAAATTTTCATCGTGCCTCAGCTTACATGTGACGTAATTCATTATGACGTCATATACTTGAGTGTCAGATTGGATTTATCCATTGGCTATATTGATTCGATGGCCATGCATTTACTAATCTGTCTCGTTTGTTTGTGCTGTAGATCATTCCCACTTAATACATTTTCATCCAATGAATGAATCCAGTTCTTGTCCACAAACTGTGGCAGATGACAATCACGTCGAATAGACCTGTCCCACATTAGCGTATTTTTGGAAAATACCCCCCCCCCCACAATAGGTATAATGGTGTATTTTATATACGCAAATAACCCAGTGAAAATTTTACAAAAATATAAAAAATAATGCATTAATGTTTAGACAATTGAATGAGCTTTTCGATGATGTATGACTTAAATCATAGTGACTTTAGTTTATCATAGGAACGGTTTAAATTGCTGTGCAATAGTAACTCAAGGCGGGTCAGCTGCTTGTTGGCGGAGTTACCAGCCAGCAGCTTTGCTCTGAGCGTTGATTATGGGGAATCCCGGTGTAATGACGTCAACGTTGGTCAATTGCGGTGTATTTTAGTGCAATAGTAACTTAAGGCGGGTCAGCTGCTTGTTGGCGGAATTACCAGCCAGCAGTTTTGCTCTGAGCGTTGATTTAGGGGAATCCAGGCGTAATGACGTCAATGTTGGAAAGGTGTATCGCAGCAGGCGCCCAGCACGTTCACAGTCAACCGTTCATAACCAGTCCATGGTCGCAGTAAGTAGTGATATTGAGGTACGATAGACACACATTTTCATTGGCCCTCGCAAGTCAATTGGGTATTTGGCTTACTTGCCAATATATGGAATGCTAAAGACGGGCGTGTTCTGTCGGAGTCCTTGTACAAACATACTTCAGTATATAATGTATTCAAAACCCAAATGGAAGTGATGGTATGGTTTTATGACCAGAAAGGCCATACGTACAGACACAGTAAACCAACAGTGCAGCCAGGCCACACTATAGCTACACTCCAGCTGCAGCCACAGCGCATCCACACTGCGGCTGCATAAGTGGAAGGGCGTATTGCCACAAGCGGCTAGCCATAACATCATTTGCAATGTGGTTTTACATACATTGTATCGTAACCGCAGTGCGGGCGCACTGTGCCTGCACACAAAGATGCTTGGCCTAAACCACCAAGCCACAGCATCAATTTGAATAGGGTTTTGCACACACAATATACCAACAGCAGTGCGGCCTCAGTGCTATGTATATAAAATAGTATTGGAAATGATGCTCTGATTTGGTGGTTGAGGCTCATAAACAGAGATTATCTATCATAAGGGTCCTTTTGAGGGTGCATACCCCCCAAAATGCAATATGGTACCGCCAAAAGTAGTGGTAGAGGGTCCAAAATAGTGTATGATAATGTAAAACTAAGTAATTCTATGGGGTTTTCCCACAAAAATACCTACAAAATATAGCACGGTACCACTATAATTCATAGGTGTGAGTCAATGGTACTCTCTAATTTTAGCAAGGATCAGAAATACTGCTTAGTAACACACGATTTCAGTTGGGGGGGGGGGGCACATTTCAGTTAGGGACCCATAGATTTTAAGGTGTGGGATCCCTAGGCCCTCCAAAATTTAGATGTCATGAGAAACACTGCCCATAAGTCCCTGCACGCACCAACAGTGCGGTCATGATACTATGGAATGAAAAACCACATTGTGAATTATGTTCTGTCCCACCACTTGTTGCCACACGCCCATCCATTCATGCACCCACACAATCTACATTTTAAAACACAATTCAAATTTCCAGAAAACTATACAGATAAGCTGTTGAATATTTTGAAACTAATTTGACTGGGTGCTGTTGCTGCCTATAGCGTGTTTATTAAATTAAATAGTAGAGACATACAATTGTACAACGCGCCAGCCTCCTAAATAGAATCTTTTATGACGTAATGATTATGACTCCGCTTAGCTGTGTATGACATCATATGACGTCAAATTATCTATGGATAATCTGGAAAGGAGAATTCACCTTTCCAGAGAACCCACCCATCATATGACGTCATAATGAAATGCGTGATGTGTACATAGGCAGCAACAGCACCCAGTCAAATGAGTTACAAAATATTCAACAGCTTCCCTGTATAGTTTTCAAGAAATTGATAGCTAGGGCATTTGGGGAACCCATAATCACAACACGGCGAGGTGTGGGTGGAGCTTAGCAAGTGATGGGCGGGGCATAGCTAAAACCGGAAAGGTCCATTATCATCTACACCCCTGCTAGCTATTATTTCTTCGCTATCCTCCTCTTCTAAGCCTGATTGCTCATTGTGTAAGTCATGGTAAACATTTTGGAAAATGGTTAGCGGCTTCTGTTTGCCTTTGGTTTCTTGTTCGTATTCGTCTTCGTCTTTGTCTTCACTCTACAACTCCCTTGTCTCATCAGCTTCACTCTTCTTCTATGGTATCAGATCTTATGCTGCAACAGGTCATTTGACATAGCAAAGGTTGAACCACATTCAAAACGTAATGTTGCGTCTTGACATATTGATTATAGACTAAATCTACCAATCACTCAAGTTGTAAGTCAAGATTTGTTTCTCACTCAATGAATTATATGTCCGATCACATTGGAAGTTTAGAGTGTAGTATTGCTAGAAATAGTACTAGTAGGAATGGATGTTTTCATTATATTTATAGTATTGCTAGAAATAGTACTAGTAGGAATGGATGTTTTCATTATATTTATAGTATTGCTAGAAATAGTACTAGTAGGAATGGATGTTTTCATTATATTTATAGTATTGCTAGAAATAGTACTAGTAGGAATGGATGTTTTCATTATATTTATAGTATTGCTAGAAATAGTACTAGTAGTAATGGATGTTTTCATTATATTTATAGTATTGCTAGAAATAGTGCTAGTAGGAATGGATGTTTTCATTATATTTATAGTATTGCTAGAAATAGTACTAGTAGGAATGGATGTTTTCATTATATTTATAGTATTGCTAGAAATATTACTAGTAGGAATGGATGTTTTCATTAAACTTATAGTATTGCTAGAAATAGTACTAGTAGGAATGGATGTTTTCATTATATTTATAGTATTTCTAGAAATAGTACTAGTAGGAATGGATGTTTTCATTATATTTATAGTATTGCTAGAAATAGTACTAGTAGGAATGGATGTTTTCATTATATTTATAGTATTGCTAGAAATAGTACTAGTAGGAATGGATGTTTTCATTATATTTATAGCATTGCTAGAAATAGTACTAGTAGGAATGGACGTTTTCATTATATTTATAGTATTCCTAGAAATAGTACTAGTAGGAATGGATGTTTTCATTATATTTATAGTATTGCTAGAAATAGTGCTAGTATTAATGGACGTTTTCATTATATTTATAGTATTCCTAGAAATAGTGCTAGTAGGAATGGATGTTTTCATTATATTTATAGTATTCCTAGAAATAGTACTAGTAGGAATGGAAGTTTTCATTTTATTTATAGTATTTCTAGAAATAGTACTAGTAGGAATGGAAGTTTTCATTATATTTATAGTATTGCTAGAAATAGTACTAGTAGGAATGGATGTTTTCATTAAACTTATAGTATTGCTAGAAATAGTACTAGTAGGAATGGATGTTTTCATTATATTTATAGTATTCCTAGAAATAGTACTAGTAGGAATGGAAGTTTTCATTTTATTTATAGTATTGCTAGAAATAGTACTAGTAGGAATGGAAGTTTTCATTATATTTATAGTATTGCTAGAAATAGTACTAGTAGGAATGGATGTTTTCATTAAACTTATAGTATTGCTAGAAATAGTACTAGTAGGAATGGATGTTTTCATTATATTTATAGTATTGCTAGAAATATTACTAGTAGGAATGGATGTTTTCATTAAACTTATAGTATTGCTAGAAATAGTAATAGTAGGAATGGATGTTTTCATTATATTTATAGTATTGCTAGAAATAGTGCTAGTAGTAATGGATGTTTTCATTATATTTATAGTATTCCTAGAAATAGTGCTAGTAGTAATGGACGTTTTCATTTTATTTATAGTATTGCTAGAAATAGTGCTAGTAGGAATGGAAGTTTTCATTAAACTTATAGTAATTCTAGAAATAGTACTAGTAGGAATGGAAGTTTTCATTATATTTATAGTATTGCTAGAAATAGTACTAGTAGTAATGGATGTTTTCATTATATTTATAGTATTGCTAGAAATAGTACTAGTAGGAATGGATGTTTTCATTTTATTTATAGTATTGCTAGAAATAGTGCTAGTAGGAATGGATGTTTTCATTATATTTATAGTATTGCTAGAAATAGTACTAGTAGGAATGGATGTTTTCATTAAACTTATAGTATTGCTAGAAATAGTACTAGTAGGAATGGATGTTTTCATTATATTTATAGCATTGCTAGAAATAGTGCTAGTATTAATGGACGTTTTCATTATATTTATAGTATTCCTAGAAATAGTACTAGTAGGAATGGGAAGTTTTCATTATATTTATAGTATTGCTAGAAACTAGTACTAGTAGGAATGGATGTTTTTCATTATATTTATAGTATTCCTAGAAATAGTACTAGTAGGAATGGAAGTTTTCATTTTATTTATAGTATTGCTAGAAATAGTAACTAGTAGGAATGGAAGTTTTTCATTATATTATAGTATTGCTAGAAATAGTACTAGTAGGAATGGATGTTTTCATTAAACTTATAGTATTGCTAGAAATAGTACTAGTAGGAATGGATGTTTTTCATTATATTTATAGTATTCCTAGAAATAGTAATAGTAGGAATGGAAGTTTTCATTTTATTTATTGTATTGCTAGAAATAGTACTAGTAGGAATGGAAGTTTTCATTATATTTATAGTATTGCTAGAAATAGTACTAGTAGGAATGGATGTTTTCATTAAACTTATAGTATTGCTAGAAATAGTACTAGTAGGAATGGATGTTTTCATTATATTTATAGTATTGCTAGAAATATTACTAGTAGGAATGGATGTTTTCATTAAACTTATAGTATTGCTAGAAAGAGTAATAGTAGGAATGGATGTTTTCATTATATTTATAGTATTGCTAGAAATAGTGCTAGTAGTAATGGATGTTTTCATTATATTTATAGTATTCCTAGAAATAGTGCTAGTAGTAATGGAAGTTTTCATTTTATTATAGTATTGCTAGAAATAGTGCTAGTAGGAATGGAAGTTTTCATTAAACTTATATTATTGCTAGAAATAGTACTAGTAGGAATGGATGTTTTCATTATATTTATAGTATTGCTAGAAATAGTGCTAGTATTAATGGACGTTTTCATTATATTTATAGTATTCCTAGAAATAGTGCTAGTATTAATGGACGTTTTCATTATATTTATAGTATTCCTAGAAATAGTACTAGTAGGAATGGAAGTTTTCATTATATTTATAGTATTGCTAGAACTAGTACTAGTTGGAATGGATTGTTTTCATTATATTTATAGTATTCCTAGAAATAGTACTAGTAGGAATGGAAGTTTTCATTTTATTTATAGTATTGCTAGAAATAGTACTAGTAGGAATGGAAGTTTTCATTATATTTATAGTATTGCTAGAAATAGTACTAGTAGGAATGGATGTTTTCATTAAACTTATAGTATTGCTAGAAATAGTACTAGTAGGAATGGATGTTTTCATTATATTTATAGTATTCCTAGAAATAGTGCTAGTAGTAATGGACGTTTTCATTTTATTTATAGTATTGCTAGAAATAGTGCTAGTAGGAATGGAAGTTTTCATTAAACTTATAGTATTTCTAGAAATAGTACTAGTAGGAATGGAAGTTTTCATTTATATTTATAGTATTGCTAGAAATAGTACTAGTAGTAATGGATGTTTTCATTATATTTATAGTATTGCTAGAAATAGTACTAGTAGGAATGGATGTTTTCATTTTATTTATAGTATTGCTAGAAATAGTGCTAGTAGGAATGGAAGGTTTTTCATTAAACTTATAGTATTGCTAGAAATAGTACTAGTAGGAATGGATGTTTTCATTAAACTTATAGTATTGCTAGAAATAGTACTAGTAGGAATGGATGTTTTCATTATATTTATAGTATTGCTAGAAATATTACTAGTAGGAATGGATGTTTTCATTAAACTTATAGTATTGCTAGAAAGAGTAATAGTAGGAATGGATGTTTTTCATTATATTTATAGTATTGCTAGAAATAGTGCTAGTAGTAATGGATGTTTTCATTATATTTATAGTATTCCTAGAAATAGTACTAGTAGGAATGGATGTTTTCATTATATTTATAGTATTGCTAGAAATAGTACTAGTAGTAATGGATGTTTTCATTATATTTATAGCATTGCTAGAAATAGTACTAGTAGGAATGGACGTTTTCATTATATTTATAGTATTCCTAGAAATAGTACTAGTAGGAATGGATGTTTTCATTATATTTATAGTATTGCTAGAAATAGTGCTAGTATTAATGGACGTTTTCATTATATTTATAGTATCCTAGAAATAGTGCCTAGTATTAATGGACGTTTTCATTATATTTATAGTATTCCTAGAAATAGTACTAGTAGGAATGGAAGTTTTCATTATATTTATAGTATTGCTAGAACTAGTACTAGTAGGAATGGATGTTTTCATATATTTATAGTATTCCTAGAAATAAGTACTAGTAGGAATGGAAGTTTTCATTTTTATTTATAGTATTGCTAGAAATAGTACTAGTAGGAATGAAGTTTTCATTATATTTATAGTATTGCTAGAAATAGTACTAGTAGGAATGGATGTTTTCATTAAACTTATAGTAATTGCTAGAAATAGTACTAGTAGGAATGGATGTTTTCATTATATTTTATAGTATTCCTAGAAAATAGTACTAGTAGGAATGGAAGTTTTCATTTTATTTATAGTATTGCTAGAAATAGTACTAGTAGGAATGGAAGTTTTCATTATATTTATAGTATTGCCTAGAAATAGTACTAGTAGGAATGGATGTTTTCATTAAACTTATAGTATTGCTAGAAATAGTACTAGTAGGAATGGATGTTTTCATTATATTTATAGTATTGCTAGAAATATTACTAGTAGGAATGGATGTTTTCATTAAACTTATAGTATTGCTAGAAATAGTAATAGTAGGAATGGATGTTTTCATTATATTTATAGTATTGCTAGAAATAGTGCTAGTAGTAATGGATGTTTTCATTATATTTATAGTATTCCTAGAAATAGTGCTAGTAGTAATGGACGTTTTCATTTTATTTATAGTATTGCTAGAAAGAGTGCTAGTAGGAATGGAAGTTTTCATTAAACTTATAGTATTTCTAGAAATAGTACTAGTAGGAATGGAAGTTTTCATTATATTTATAGTATTGCTAGAAATAGTACTAGTAGTAATGGATGTTTTCATTTTATTTATAGTATTGCTAGAAATAGTGCTAGTAGGAATGGAAGTTTTCATTAAACTTATAGTATTGCTAGAAATAGTACTAGTAGGAATGGATGTTTTCATTAAACTTATAGTATTGCTAGAAAGAGTTAATAGTAGGAATGGATGTTTTCATTATATTTATAGTATTGCTAGAAATAGTGCTAGTAGTAATGGATGTTTTCATTATATTTATAGTATTCCTAGAAATAGTGCTAGTAGTAATGGGACGTTTTCATTTTTATTTATAGTATTGCTAGAAATAGTGCTAGTAGGAATGGAAGTTTTCATTAAACTTATAGTATTGCTAGAAATAGTACTAGTAGGAATGGATGTTTTCATTATATTTATAGTATTGCTAGAAATAGTGCTAGTATTAAATGGACGTTTTCATTATATTTATAGTATTCCTAGAAATAGTGCTAGTATTAATGGACGTTTTCATTATATTTATAGTATTCCTAGAAATAGTACTAGTAGGGAATGGAAGTTTTCATTATATTTATAGTATTGCTAGAACTAGTACTAGTAGGAATGGATGTTTTTCATTATATTTATAGTATTCCTAGAAATAGTACTAGTAGGAATGGAAGTTTTCATTTTATTTATAGTATTGCTAGAAATAGTACTAGTAGGAATGGAAGTTTTCATTATATTTATAGTATTGCTAGAAATAGTACTAGTAGGAATGGATGTTTTCATTAAAACTTATAGTATTGCTAGAAATAGTACTAGTAGGAATGGATGTTTTCATTATATTTATAGTATTCCTAGAAATAGTACTAGTAGGAATGGAAGTTTTTCATTTTATTTATAGTATTGCTAGAAATAGTACTAGTAGGAATGGAAGTTTTCATTATATTTATAGTATTGCTAGAAATAGTACTAGTAGGAATGGATGTTTTCATTAAACTTATAGTATTGCTAGAAATAGTACTAGTAGGAATGGATGTTTTCATTATATTTATAGTATTGCTAGAAATATTACTAGTAGGAATGGATGTTTTCATTAAACTTATAGTATTGCTAGAAATAGTAAAAGTAGGAATGGATGTTTTCATTATATTTATAGTATTGCTAGAAATAGTGCTAGTAGTAATGGATGTTTTCATTATATTTATAGTATTCCTAGAAATAGTGCTAGTAGTAATGGACGTTTTCATTTTATTTATAGTATTGCTAGAAATAGTGCTAGTAGGAATGGAAGTTTTCATTAAACTTATAGTATTTCTAGAAATAGTACTAGTAGGAATGGAAGTTTTCATTATATTTATAGTATTGCTAGAAATAGTACTAGGTAGTAATGGATGTTTTCATTTTATTTATAGTATTGCTAGAATAGTGCTAGTAGGAATGGAAGTTTTCATTAAACTTATAGTATTGCTAGAAATAGTACTAGTAGGAATGGATGTTTTCATTAAACTTATAGTATTGCTAGAAATAGTACTAGTAGGAATGGATGTTTTCATTATATTTATAGTATTGCTAGAAATATTTACTAGTAGGAATGGATGTTTTTCATTAAACTTATAGTATTGCTAGAAAGAGTAATAGTAGGAATGGATGTTTTCATTATATTTATAGTATTGCTAGAAATAGTGCTAGTAGTAATGGATGTTTTCATTATATTTATAGTATTCCTAGAAATAGTGCTAGTAGTAATGGACGTTTTCATTTTATTTATAGTATTGCTAGAAATAGTGCTAGTAGGAAGGGAAGTTTTCATTAAACTTATAGTATTGCTAGAAATAGTACTAGCAGGAATGGATGTTTTCATTATATTTATAGTATTGCTAGAAATATTACTAGTAGGAATGGATGTTTTCATTAAACTTATAGTATTGCTAGAAATAGTAATAGTAGGAATGGATGTTTTTCATTATATTTATAGTATTGCTAGAAAATAGTGCTAGTAGTAATGGATGTTTTCATTATATTTATAGTATTGCTAGAAATTAGTACTAGTAGGAATGGATGTTTTCATTATATTTATAGTATTGCTAGAAATAGTACTAGTAGGAAATGGACATTTTCATTATATTTATAGTATTGCTAGAAATATTACTAGTAGTAATGGATTGTTTTCATTAAACTTATAGTATTGCTAGAAATAGTACTAGTAGGAATGGATGTTTTCATTATATTTATAGTATTGCTAGAAATAGTACTAGTAGGAATGGATGTTTTTCATTAAACTTATAGTATTGCTAGAAATAGTACTAGTAGGGAATGGATGTTTTCATTATATTTTATAGTATTGCTAGAAATATTACTAGTAGGAATGGATGTTTTCATTATATTTATAGTATTGCTAGAATAGTACTAGTAGTAATGGATGTTTTCATTATATTTATAGTATTGCTAGAAATAGTACTAGTAGGAATAGGATGTTTTCATTATATTTATGGTATTGCTAGAAATAGTACTAGTAGGAATGGATGTTTTCATTAAACTTATAGTATTGCTAGAAATAGTGCTAGTAGGAATGGATGTTTTCATTATATTTATTAGTATTGCTAGAAATATTACTAGTAGGAATGGATGTTTTCATTAAACTTATAGTATTGCTAGAAATAGTACTAGTAGGAATGGATGTTTTCATTATATTTATAGTATTGCTAGAAATAGTTGCTAGTAGGAATGGATGTTTTCATTATATTTATAGTATTGCTAGAAATAGTACTAGTAGTAATGGATGTTTTCAATTATATTTATAGTATTGCTAGAAATAGTACTAGTAGGAATGGATGTTTTCATTAAACTTATAGTATATTGCTAGAAATAGTACTAGTAGGAATGGATGTTTTCATTATATTTATAGTATTGCTAGAAATATATTCCTAGTAGGAATGGATGTTTTCATTAACTTATAGTATTGCTAGAAATAGTACTAGTAGGAATGGAAGTTTTCATTATATTTATAGTATTACTAGAAATAGTGCTAGTAGGAATGGATGTTTTCATTATATTTATAGTATTGCTAGAAATAGTACTAGTAGGAATGGATGTTTTCATTATATTTATAGTATTGCTAGAAATAGTACTAGTAGGAATGGATGTTTTCATTATATTTATAGTATTGCTAGAAATATTACTAGTAGGAATGGATGTTTTCATTATATTTATAGTATTGCTAGAAATAGTACTAGTAGTAATGGATGTTTTCATTATATTTATAGTATTGCTAGAAATAGTACTAGTAGGAATGGATGTTTTCATTATACTTATAGTATTGCTAGAAATAGTACTAGTAGTAATGGATGTTTTTCATTATATTTATAGTATTGCTAGAATAGTGCTAGTAGTAATGGATGTTTTCATTATATTTATAGTATTGCTAGAAATAGTGCTAGAGTAGTAATGGATGTTTTCATTAATATTTATAGTATTGCTAGAAATAGTGCTAGTAGTAATGGATGTTTTCATTATATTTATAGTATTGCTAGAATAGTTACTAGTAGGAATGGATGTTTTCAATTAAACTTATAGTATTGCTAGAAATAGTACTAGTAGTAATGGATGGTTTTCATTATATTTATAGTATTGCTAGAAATAGTACTAGTAGGAATGGATGTTTTTCATTATATTTATAGTATTGCTAGAAATAGTACTAGTAGGAATGGACGTTTTCATTATATTTATAGTATTGCTAGAAATAGTACTAGTAGAATGGATGTTTTCATTATACTTATAGTATTGCTAGAAATAGTACTAGTAGTAATGGATGTTTTCATATATTTATAGTATTGCTAGAAATAGTGCTAGTAGTAATGGATGTTTTCATTATATTTATAGTATTGCTAGAAATAGTGCTAGTAGTAATGGATGTTTTCATTATATTTATAGTATTGCTAGAAATAGTGCTAGTAGTAATGGATGTTTTCATTATATTTATAGTATTGCTAGAAATAGTACTAGTAGTAATGGATGTTTTCATTATATTTATAGTATTGCTAGAAATAGTACTAGTAGGAATGGACGTTTTCATTATATTTATAGTATTGCTAGAAATAGTACTAGTAGGAATGGATGTTTTCATTATACTTATAGTATTGCTAGAAATAGTACTAGTAGGGATGGATGTTTTCATTATACTTATAGTATTGCTAGAAATAGTAATAGTAGGAATGGATGTTTTCATTATATTTATAGTATTGCTAGAAATAGTACTAGTAGTAATGGATGTTTTCATTATATTTATAGTATTGCTAGAAATAGTACTAGTAGTAATGGATGTTTTCATTATATTTATAGTATTGCTAGAAATAGTACTAGTAGGAATGGATGTTTTCATTATATTTATAGTATTGCTAGAAATAGTGCTAGTAGGAAATGGATGTTTTTCATTATATTTATACTATTGCTAGAAATAGTACTAGTAGGAATGGACATTTTCATTATATTTATAGTATTGCTAGAAATAGTGCTAGTAGGAATGGATGTTTTCATTATATTTATAGTATTGCTAGAAATAGTACTAGTAGGAATGGAATGTTTTCATTATATTTATAGTATTGCTAGAAATATTACTAGTAGGAATGGACGTTTTCATTATATATTATAGTATTGCTAGAAATAGTACTAGTAGGAATGGACGTTTTCATTATATTTATAGTATTGCTAGAAATAGTACTAGTAGGAATGGATGTTTTCATTATATTTATAGTATTGCTAGAAATAGTACTAGTAGGAATGGATGTTTTCCATTATATTTATAGTATTGCTAGAAATAGTACTAGTAGGAATGGATGTTTTCATTATATTTTATAGTATTGCTAGAAAGAGTCCTAGTAGGAATGGATGTTTTCATTATATTTATAGTATTGCTAGAAATAGTACTAGTAGTAATGGACGTTTTCATTATACTTATAGTATTGCTAGAAATAGTACTAGTAGGAATGGACGTTTTCATTATACTTATAGTATTGCTAGAAATAGTACTAGTAGGAATGGATGTTTTCATTTTATTTATAGTATTGCTAGAAATAGTACTAGTAGGAATGGATGTTTTCATTATATTTATAGTATTGCTAGAAATAGTACTAGTAGGAATGGATGTTTTCATTATTTTTTATAGTATTGCTAGAAATAGTGCTTGTAGTAATGGTAGTAGGTAGTATAGTGGTATTTATTGGCCGCTTACACCGAGATGTATTTGGGCCATGACTCAATCTGAGAGGTGCTTCCCCGAAGGGTTGCGATGCTTCCCCGAAGGGTTGCTAAAACAATCGTTAAAACTGAACAAAGTCGAAAAATTAAGTTGTTGCTGGGAGTGTGTTGCCTGATGTTTCCTAATGTATTGTAAGTTGGCTAGCGTCTATGTTGTATGCAGTGTTGAGGAAGGGGTGGGAGGGGGAATTACTTTATTTCTCAAGGTGGTGGGGTGGGGCTGGAGGGCAGTCTGTAAAATAAAATCTCAAAATTAGAAATCAGGACAATTTAAAAATAAAAAATATTATGATGAAACTGAATGATAATACTATCAACTGAGAAGAAACAAATTAACATAACGGCATGTGATTAACTGAATAAGAAACGGGAAGAAAAAACTAAAGATCTAGTGTGTGCAGAAATGAGGACCTGAGTTACTAACTTAGTATTATAACCTGTTGCCGTTTGAAATGATAAATTGATTGAGTGTTGCTGTTTAGGTATTGATGGGCCTAGTCATTGTCCGTCATCAGTCAAGGCTCAGGCTGCGAAGAAGGCTGTTCTCTTATATTTGTGCAGATTGTTTGTGAAGGAGAGCTTCAGCATTTACACCGACAGGGATGGTGATCTCTCGAGCAAGGCCATGTCGATCATGAAGGTGTGGATCTCATCAGGCATGGAAGGCAGTTTTTTCCCAGTCTCCAATCGTCAGGGTTACACATCTCGTCTCCATCTCAGTTCGTTCGCCGAGTCTTCCCCAGGTCAGACAGCACGTCTTTCAGCAGATGGACCGACCACTCATCGACTACACTCGACCAACAGCATCCTTTTAGGGCGGATTTGGCAAATCTGTCTAATTTTTTATGTTACCCTTGTCCGTATGTGGCTATACACAAGTGCCTCTTTTTAGGTAGGTGTGTGTATACCCTCATACAAAACAAAAGTTGTTTTGATGGCTCATGGGCAAGGGGTCAGTGGGCTTCGGCCCACTGGCCAAAGATTTCCATATCTATCCTGCCCCTGCACCTTTACATGTGCCAAATGTGTCCGAAAGCCTATCAAAAGTGTCACTTTCTGAGGGATTCCAACCTCAGTCCATGAGTTCTTTAACGTCCGATTTGCTTCAATGCTAATCAGACGGGGACCAACTTCTTTACGTCCCGATGTTTTCATTATATTTATAGTATTGCTAGAAATAGTGCTAGTAGGAATGGATGTTTTCATTATATTTATAGTATTGTTAGAAATAGTACTAGTAGGAATGGACGTTTTTCATTATATTTAATAGTATTGCTAGAAATAGTACTAGTAGGAATGGATGTTTTCATTATATTTATAGTATTGCTAGAAATAGTACTAGTAGGAATGGACATTTTCATTATATTTATAGTATTGCTAGAAATAGTGCTTGTAGTAATGGATGTTTTCATTATATTTATAGTATTGCTAGAAATAGTACTAGTAGTAATGGATGTTTTCATTATATTTATAGTATTGCTAGAAATAGTACTAGTAGGAATGGAAGTTTTCATTATATTTATAGTATTGCTAGAAATAGTACTAGTAGGAATGGATGTTTTCATTATATTTATAGTATTGCTAGAAATAGTACTAGTAGGAATGGCAGTTTTTCATTATATTTATAGTATTGCTAGAAATAGTACTAGTAGTAATGGATGTTTTCCATTATATTTATAGTATTGCTAGAAATAGTACTAGTAGTAATGGATGTTTTCATTATATTTATAGTATTGCTAGAAATAGTACTAGTAGGAATGGATGTTTTCATTATATTTATAGTATTGCTAGAAATAGTGCTAGTAGGAATGGATGTTTTCATTATATTTATAGTATTGCTAGAAATAGTACTAGTAGGAATGGACATTTTCATTATATTTATAGTATTGCTAGAAATAGTGCTAGTAGGAATGGATGTTTTCATTATATTTATAGTATTGCTAGAAATAGTACTAGTAGGAATGGATGTTTTCATTATATTTATAGTATTGCTAGAAATATTACTAGTAGGAATGGACGTTTTCATTATATTTATAGTATTGCTAGAAATAGTACTAGTAGGAATGGACGTTTTCATTATATTTATAGTATTGCTAGAAATAGTACTAGTAGGAATGGATGTTTTCATTATATTTATAGTATTGCTAGAAATAGTACTAGTAGGAATGGATGTTTTCATTATATTTATAGTATTGCTAGAAATAGTACTAGTAGGAATGGATGTTTTCATTATATTTATAGTATTGCTAGAAAGAGTCCTAGTAGGAATGGATGTTTTCATTATATTTATAGTATTGCTAGAAATAGTACTAGTAGTAATGGACGTTTTCATTATACTAATAGTATTGCTAGAAATAGTACTAGTAGGAATGGACGTTTTCATTATACTTATAGTATTGCTAGAAATAGTACTAGTAGGAATGGATGTTTTCATTTTATTTATAGTATTGCTAGAAATAGTACTAGTAGGAATGGATGTTTTCATTATATTTATAGTATTGCTAGAAATGAGTACTAGTAGGAATGGATGTTTTCATTATATTTATAGTATTGCTAGAAATAGTGCTTGTAGTAATGGTAGGTAGGTATAGTGGTATTTATTGGGCCGCTTACACCGAGATGTATTTGGGCCATGACTCAATCTGAGAGGTGCTTCCCCGAAGGGTTGCGATGCTTCCCCGAAGGGTTGCTAAAACAATCGTTTAAAACTGAACAAAGTCGAAAAATTAAGTTGTTGCTGGGAGTGTGTTGCCTGATGTTTCCTAATGTATTGTAGTTGGCTAGCGTCTATGTTGTATGCAGTGTTGAGGAAGGGGTGGGAGGGGGAAATTACTTTATATCTCAAGGTGGTGGGGTGGGGCTGGAGGGCAGTCTGGTAAAATAAAATCTCAAAATTAGAAATCAGGACAATTTAAAAATAAAAAATATTTATGATGAAACTGAATGATAATACTATCAACTGAGAAGAAACAAATTAAACATAACGGCATGTGATTAACTGAATAAGAAACGGGAAGAAAAAACTAAAGATCTAGTGTGTGCAGAAATGAGGACCTGAGTTTACTAACTTAGTATTATAACCTGTTGCCGTTTGAAATGATAAAATTGATTGAGTGTTGCTGTTTAGGTAATTGATGGGCCTAGTCATTGTCCGTCATCAGTCAAGGCTCAGGCTGCGAAGAAGGCTGTTCTCTTATATTTGTGCAGATTGTTTGTGAAGGGAGAGCTTCAGCATTTACACCGACAGGGATGGTGATCTCTCGAGCAAGGCCATGTCGATCATGAAGGTGTGGATCTCATCAGGCATGGAAGGCAGTTTTTCCCAGTCTCCAATCATCAGGGTTACACATCTCGTCTCCATCTCAGTTCGTTCGCCGAGTCTTCCCCAGGTCAGACAGCACGTCTTTCAGCAGATGGACCGACCACTCATCGACTACACTCGACAACAGCATCCTTTTAGGGCGGATTTGGCAAATCTGTCTAATTTTTTTATGTTACCCCTTGTCCGTATGTGGCTATACACAAGTGCCTCTTTTTAGGTAGGTGTGTGTATACCCTCATACAAACAAAAGTTGTTTTGATGGCTCATGGGCAGGGTCAGTGGGCTTCGGCCCACTGGCCAAAGATTTCCATATCTATCCTGCCCCTGCACCTTTACATGTGCCAAATGTGTCCGAAAGCCTGATCAAAAGTGTCACTTTCTGAGGGATTCCAACCTCAGTCCATGAGTTCTTTAACGTCCGATTTGCTTCAATGCTAATCAGACGGGACCAACTTCTTTACGTCCCGATTGTTTTCATTATATTTTATAGTATTGCTAGAAATAGTGCTAGTAGGAATGGAATGTTTTCATTATATTTATAGTATTGCTAGAAATAGTGCTAGTAGGAATGGATGTTTTCATTATATTTATAGTATTGTTAGAAATAGTACTAGTAGGAATGGACGTTTTCATTATATTTATAGTATTGCTAGAAATAGTACTAGTAGGAATGGATGTTTTCATTATATTTATAGTATTGCTAGAAATAGTACTAGTAGGAATGGATGTTTTCATTATATTTATAGTATTGCTAGAAATAGTACTAGTAGGAATGGATGTTTTTCATTATATTTATAGTATTGCTAGAAATAGTACTAGTAGTAATGGATGTTTTCATTATATTTATAGTATTGCTAGAAATAGTACTAGTAGGAATGGATGTTTTCATTATATTTATAGTATTGCTAGAAATAGTTCTAGTAGGAATGGACATTTTCATTATATTTATAGTATTGCTAGAAATAGTACTAGTAGGAATGGATGTTTTCATTATATTTATAGTATTGCTAGAAATAGTACTAGTAGGAATGGACATTTTCATTATATTTATAGTATTGCTAGAAATAGTACTAGTAGGAATGGATGTTTTCATTATATTTTATAGTATTGCTAGAAATAGTGCTAGGAGGAATGGATGTTTTCATTATATTTATAGTATTGCTAGAAATAGTACTAGTAGGAATGGATGTTTTCATTATATTTATAGTATTGCTAGAAATAGTACTAGTAGGAATGGATGTTTTCATTATATTTATAGTATTTCTAGAAATAGTACTAGTAGGAATGGATGTTTTCATTATATTTATAGTATTGCTAGAAATAGTCCTAGTAGGAATGGATGTTTTCATTATATTTTATAGTATTGCTAGAAAGAGTCCTAGTAGGAATGGATGTTTTCATTATATTTATAGTATTGCTAGAAATAGTACTAGTAGGAATGGATGTTTTCATTATATTTATAGTATTGCTAGAAATAGTGCTAGTAAGTAATGGATGTTTTCATTATATTTATAGTATTGCTAGAAATAGTACTAGTAGGAATGGATGTTTTCATTATATTTATAGTATTGCTAGAAATAGTACTAGTAGGAATGGATGTTTTTCATTATATTTATAGTATTGCTAGAAATAGTACTTAGTAGGAATGGACATTTTCATTATATTTATAGTATTGCTAGAAATAGTGCTTGTAGTAATGGATGTTTTCATTATATTTATAGTATTGCTAGAAATAGTGCTAGTAGGAATGGATGTTTTCATTATATTTATAGTATTGCTAGAAATAGTGCTTGTAGTAATGGATGTTTTCATTATATTTTAGTATTTGCTAGAAATAGTGCTAGTAGGAATGGATGTTTTCATTATATTTATAGTATTGCTAGAAAGAGTCCTAGTAGGAATGGATGTTTTCATTATATTTATAGTATTGCTAGAAAGAGTCCTAGTAGGAATGGATGTTTTCATTATATTTATAGTATTGCTAGAAATAGTACTAGTAGGGAATGGATAGTTTTCATTATATTTATAGTATTGCTAGAAATATTACTAGTAGGAATGGATGTTTTCATTATATTTATAGTATAACTAGAAAATAGTACTAGTAGGAATGGATGTTTTCATTATATTTATAGTATTGCCTAGAAATAGTACTAGTAGGAATGGATGTTTTCATTATGTTTATAGTATTGCTAGAAATATTACTAGTAGGAATGGATGTTTTCATTATATTTATAGTATTGCTAGAAATAGTACTAGTAGGAATGGATGTTTTCATTATATTTATAGTATTGCTAGAAATAGTACTAGTAGGAATGGATGTTTTCATTATATTTATAGTATTGCTAGAAATATTACTAGTAGGAATGGACGTTTTCATTATATTTATAGTATTGCTAGAAATAGTACTAGTAGGAATGGACGTTTTCATTATATTTATAGTATTGCTAGAAATAGTACTAGTAGGACTGGATGTTTTCATTATATTTATAGTATTGCTAGAAAGAGTCCTAGTAGGAATGGATGTTTTCATTATATTTATAGTATTGCTAGAAATAGTACTAGTAGGAATGGGATGTTTTTCATTATATTTATAGTAATTGCTAGAAATATTACTAGTAGGAATGGATGTTTTCATTATATTTATAGTATAACTAGAAATAGTACTAGTAGGAATGGATGTTTTCATTATATTTATAGTATTGCTAGAAATAGTACTAGTAGGAATGGATGTTTTCATTATGTTTATAGTATTGCTAGAAATATTACTAGTAGGAATGGATGTTTTCATTATACTTTTATAGTATTGCTTAGAAATAGTACTAGTAGGAATGGATGTTTTCATTATATTTATAGTATTGCTAGAAATAGTACTAGTAGGAATGGATGTTTTCATTATATTTATAGTATTGCTAGAAATATTACTAGTAGGAATGGACGTTTTTCAATTATATTTATAGTATTGCTAGAAATAGTACTAGTAGGAATGGACGTTTTCATTATATTTATAGTATTGCTAGAAAATAGTACTAGTAGGACTGGATGTTTTCATTATACTTATAGTATTGCTAGAAATAGTACTAGTAGGAATGGATGTTTTCATTATATTATAGTATTGCTAGAAATAGTACTAGTAGTAATGGATGCTATGACTAAATTACTGGTGTTAGTAGGAGTGTACCAGTGTAGCACGGCTTATACTTTACGCATATATGATAGGGTTTACTAAATTCGCCACCGGAAACAACGAACATATGTTTACAGTATTTTCTAAAATCTTAGAAAAAGTAGTATAAGACCACACTAGCCATTTAAAGATGGATGATTAGAAATATCTTTTTTACTGTTTTACCATTGCCATTTTGTTGTCATCACCGTTCTGGCACCTCTTGATCATCAATTTCTCTAACCGTCCAATGCGATAGATGTGGCCCTTTTCTTGGCCTTCACAAGTCACATGGCCTAGAGGGGGACGTGATTAGTTGCTCATATATGGCGTGTCAAAAAATGGGAATGTTCTGATGGGCTGTTTGTACAAGTACGCCCATCAGTCCCACGCCCATTTTGGAACTCCATATATGGATAATTAAGCTACCCCCCCCCCACGTGATTTGCGAGGGGCAATGAAAAAGTGCGTCTATCACACACCATTACTGCTGAAGTAGTCACCATTACTTCTGCAGTAGTAAGCTGGAATGACTGGGTCCCATAGTGGCGTCATTCTAGATAGATGAATATATAAGTTGATTGATCATTTAATGAAAAAGTAAATGCATAAATGAATGATTGGATGGATGGGTGGGTGGATGGATGGATGGATGGATGGATGGATGGATGGATGGATGGATGGATGGATGGGTTGGTGGGTGGGGTGGGTGGGTGGATTGATGGATGGATGGATGGATGGATGGATGCATGGATGGATGGATGAATGAATGAATGAATGAATGAATGAATGAATGTGTAACATTTACGAAGCAAGAGATTACTTTTTGTTTTCCTTTCACGTGACAACATTGTTTTCTTTATATATATAGAAACCTTATATATATATATATATATATATATATATATATATATATATATATATATATATATATATATATATATATATATATATATATATATATATATATATATATATATATATATATATATATATATATATATATATATATATATATATATATATATATATATATATATATATATATATATATATATAAGGTTTCTGGCAGCGTGGGCTTGTTTATCTTCCGATGTTCCTCGCCAAGATTCTGACTTGAATCAATTGGAGGTCAATAAATTCCAAGAAAGTACCTTAGTATGTGTTTGATAAAGAAATGATCGTCAATAAAACAGATAATTATTTGTAACTTCTGATGTAAACGAGCATGATAAATTTGACAGGTCGGCTGCTGCATGCATTGTCGGCTGGTCTATTGGGATAGCGTGTCATCTGCTCGTCTTGATGTTCGGAGCGCAAGCAGCCGACTGGCGCGCCGAGCCAGTGGAATTCCAGGCGGAACGTCTGCAACACAGCGTCCAAATTGACCAAGTCGTCTGCCAGTTGAATGTGATGTATTCAAAACTGATCTCTGCTCTCGTGGGCAGAATATCGATGTTTAATTGTCCAGAGATCGTCTGCAGACATCGTGTCGACCATGCCATAGTTCCAAACCACAGATCGTCTCCCATTTGCTTTACCAAATAATTAACCTATTTGATTTAGCATTCTCACAAATTTAGCCTTCAAGAGAGATTAATAAGAGAACTGTTGATTATTTCTAAAATAATTTTATTGAAAGTTGTTGCTTGCGTATGCAGCAACAACTTTCAGTCGATGTGTTTTTTAAATAATCAACCTAAGCATAATTATACCATATAATGACCCTCCCACATATCGATAATAAATAGAATGAGATTGGTTAAATATTTAGGCAGACGGCCAGGAAACTGTTTAGCTCCGCGCACCGTGAATTGAGTTGCATGTGCGGAGACTCATCCTCCTGGCTCCATCCTTAATCATGGTTCGGCGACAAGCCTTCTGGGAAGAATCCACAACGGGACGATCAAATTTGGCTAATTCAATAGAAAACCGTTTGATTTTGAGTTTCGAATTTGCTATATTCCCGAAGTGAAGCTTAAATATGTAATCGGTATACATATGAATTATATGATCAGTACAAATACGAATGGAATAAATTAATGGATGGATGGATGAATGAATGAATGAATGAATGAATGAATGAATGAATGAATGAATGAATGAATGAATGAATGAATGAATGAATGAATGAATGAATAAATGAATGAATGTGGGTGGATGGGTGGATGGATAGATGGATGGGTGGGTGGGTGGGTGTGTGGGTGGGCCGGTGGGTGGATGGATGGATGGATGGACTGTTAACGCTTACCACTCTGATGGCAATATTCTATCTTTTACTGTGTGATAGCAAAGAAACTAGTTTACATTTTTCAACAATTTTCGTGGATAACAGAAACATCTTCCACTAAATTTGTTGAAAAATTAATACCAGTTCATTTTTAAATTTAATTTGAAATTTTCAAATTTTGTCATTAGAGTGTTATAGGTTAATAATTTGAACCGTACAGATCAGAAACGAAAAATTATGCATGGTGCTAGGAATATTCTCTTAAATATTTGTGAACTAATTCGACTGAATCTCTTGCAGCAACCGGTTCCAGTCATCAAACGACGTAATGAATGGCGTATCTAGGTCTGTAGCTTGAATAGTCCGTCTAGTGTAGGAATTGAATATGTATGTCTTTAATATTTAATAACCATTCCGTTGAATATTTTGAAACTAATTTAACTGGGTGCTGTCGCTGCCATAGGCAGAAACGGCACCAATTCAAATTAGTTAAAAAATAATCAATAGCTTACCTGTATAGTTACCTTGAAATTGGGATTCTGGGAATTCGGAATTCAGAGTATATAAATCTATCCCAACACGCTCAATGCGTGGGTGGAGCTTAGCAATAAATGGGCGGGGCTTAGCTAGAAATGAATCCCTTTATTGGTAGGCCCATACCTGATACCATAACAACATTTTTATACCTTAGTAGCCTACAAAACATTGTGAATATTTTGATAACAACTTGACTGACGGTAAGACACCAGAAACATTCAGTAAAACTATTATTAAGCTAATCTGCCACATGTTAATATTTACATCATATATAGGGTTACAATCGAGCCGGTCTCCATCGGTCAATATAGGGATCTATTTCTAGCTATGCCCCTCCCATTTCTAGCTATGCCCCGCCCATTTCTAGCGATGCCCCGCCCATTTCTAGCTATGCCCGCCAATTTCTAGCTATGCCCGCCCATTTCTAGCTATGCCCCACCCATTTCTAGCTAAAATCAGCCCATTTCTAGCTGTGTCCCGCCAAATTTCTAGCTATGCCCGCTCATTTCTAGCTATTCCCCGCCCATTTCTAACTATGCCCCGCTCATTTATAGCTAAGCTCCGCTAACTTTTTGCGCGGGTTGGAATCGATTTATTGGCTTTTACTTTGAACCAGGAATTATCAGAATCCCAATTTCAAGCTAGGTCCTAACTATACTGGAAAGCTGCTGAATAGTTTGGACGCAACAGCTCCTAGTCAAATTAGTTTCTAAATATTAAACAGAATGTTTATTAAATTGTACATCAATCAGAGACAAACAAATCGTACACTTAAACGTAACTGGTTTTGCATTTTCATGACGGAGCTAGATACGTTAGTATAATTGCGACGTTACTATAGTAGTGACGCAATGGATTATGACGTCATATACATGAGTGGCAGATCGGATCTCTGATTTTCGGGCCAAATGATGGCGATTCTTTAGGACATGTAGTTATATGACAATGGACCTTCCAGTTTTAGCTATGTCTCGCCCATCTCTTGCTAAGCTCCACCCACACTTCGCCTGTATTGGGATCGATCCCTGAACTCCCTGTCTATTAATTTCGAGAAAACTACACAGGTAAGCTGTTGAATATTTTGAAACTAATTTGACTATGTGCTGTTCAACAGTGCCCAGT
The DNA here is from genome assembly GCA_034401795.1 of Chaetoderma sp. LZ-2023a. NCBI lineage: Eukaryota > Metazoa > Mollusca > Caudofoveata > Chaetodermatida > Chaetodermatidae > Chaetoderma > Chaetoderma sp. LZ-2023a. The sequence continues at coordinate 38,699,148 of CM067363.1, read as the reverse complement.
CAAATTAGTTTCAAAATATCCGACAGAATGTTTATTAAATAGTCAAGACATACAATTCGTACAACATGTATTAAGCATTTAAGACGAACTAAATCGAGTTAGTCATGCTGTAATTGATTAGGACGTCATCCTAAGCGTCACGTAGTTGATTATGACGTCATATGATGGATGGATAAACTGGAAAGGTCCATTTCTCTTAGGTGACGAACGACCATTATTTGACTGCGCAAAGTTATTTATCGTCGCATATTAGCCGCGTAATATTTTAATGGCCTATATAGTGTCCGCTCTAGACAGGTAAGACAAAGTCTTAACTGTACAGTGCAGCTCAGAAGTAAATTTGGATTTGTTTCCAAAACAAAAGTATGAAACATTAGTTGGTGCGAAACGTTCTGTTGAATATTTTCAACGTAATTGGATTGCAAGACATTTACTGCCGTCTTCAAAATATGAGTATGTACAAAACATTTAGCAGTAGGCCTACGTTTTATTTAGCCTTGGAGACATGTTAGTACTAAGTTATTTCTGAGCGTTATACTGTATATTGATCGACATTATCTATGCGAGGCATATAGAGCCCATGTAAGGTTATATTATATTGTCATATTTAAACGAGTTACATCTGTGCACTGCCCGTGGGAAATAGAATTCAATTATTATTTTTTAATAAAAGAATATTAATTTTTATTTTTATGAATAGGCGCCTCACAGCTTTCATTTTCTCGTCGCGCGTGCGTTTTAATTTCAAAACACGACACGTGTCTCCGCGTGATAATGGCGCCAGCGTGCTTCAGTTTTAATACGCCTACCCGTTCCAGATTGCCGATGTGTTTGTCTCCCAGTGAAGTGGGAAATGCTGACAAATGGGGAAGATTATTTGAATTGGGTGTTTCTACCCGAAATTGTATAGTCTGCTGAATGTCAGTTGTAAGCTTCCTGACACTTGTCAGTGTCGTCTGCCGCCACCCAATTTGTCGCACGTGCGCCAGACAAAAATGAGTTCTCAATAGCGAGTATGGAGGAAAATGTCAATATGTCGCCAATTTCAGCGGGAATATTTCTGAAGTTGTGGAACGGTATTTACAATTAAATAATCATGTCTAATTGGGGATCCGATTTGTCAATCAAGCATCTGGTGCCATAGATACACATGTCACGTGCTAGCTGATGTAATAATCAAAACGGCCCTTGTAGTGGGGCGGATATGTAACAAATTTGAGGTAAGATGTTCCATTCTGGCAGAAAGCATGAAATTTGGCATATAGGTGGTTTAAGGTATGCTGAACATAATTAGATGCGGTGCCACGTGATTCTACCAAGGGAACCCATTCAAAATGGCGGATTCAAAATGGCTGCCTTCCCAGCGGAAAATCTGCATTACTCAAGTTCTAGATGGAGTAGAGGGCTGGAATTGATTCAAATTAAGGGTTTCTGGGGTCACTGGTTATGATTTTACCATAAACCACCTATATGCCAAATTTCATGCTTTCTGCAAGAATGGAACATCTTTTTCACATATCTGCCCTACTATTGATAACGCGCAGCTTACTGGGCCGCGTGCTCGGCCGATACCGGGCCTATGCTGAAAATATCGGCACGGTATCAGCCCAGCATCGACCCAGTAAGCCGCGTTATCTTAAAATCTTAAAAATCGAAATGTTGAAATTGTCACGAATTTTAAAATTCAGCTGACGCGTTCTTTAATATTAATTTCTAGCAATCTGTCACTCTCGTGTGGTAAGATATCTGTATAGTTACTCTCTAAAGCTCGTTGGAATTCTCCATACTCGGAGCCAGCAAATACAAAGCCAGGAGAGGGCGTCATTACATAATCAGCTACTTAAGTGTGCTACTCAAGAAAGCAGAACTCGGTACACTCAAGTCAAGAATGGACCTGAGTTCGGTTGAGAACAAGACACAGTGGGCAAAAGCGAAGAAGGACTGATTGCAGCTGTAGTATGTTTCTTCTACTACAGCCACAGAATACACAGTAATCATACAAAGCTCGTTCCAAATAAGATCTTACTAAACTCGTGTGATAAATGTAATACAAAATAACAACTCTTTCGAGATCCTCGTAGTCATAAATAGAGGATCTTAAAATCCTAATATTCTACCGAGTTTAATAAGCAATTTTTTTAGCAAGCACTAGTACTGAGCTCTAAACGAGTAGCAATGGTTTCAATTACAATCTATCAAAATATTCAAAATTATTTCTATATCAGTTCCATGAAATTGATATAGGCCTATATATATATATACTTCAGTATTGTACTTCAGTATTGAAAGGATTACTGAGAAAAGGCGCCTACAATTAGCTTAATGATAAGAATCACATTAAATCCCACTACCAAGAAATTGAGTTGTTCTTTCCTAATAAACAATAGGACAGAGACATAAAAGCAGTCGGGCGACTACAGGGCGGGCCGGGGCATTTTCCCGCTTCCAAGAATGCTTCTCCCACTACACACAAACCTCCACGCCCACCCGCCCACCACCTTTCCCCGTCTCCCAGAAAAATTCGCATGAAGATATTTTAAATAGTTATTTTATTTAGAATGCAAAATACGGATAACGTTGTTTATCACACAGAATCCATGCAGGAAGTCCGCCCACACCTCACCCACCCCATCATGCCACGCAGTGTTTATAGAAAGTAATTAAACACATGACGAATTTAACTCTCTGAATACCGAATTCGTAAACTCATTTGCATTTTAATAAATATTATTTTGAATATTTTAAAACTAGTCTGATTGGGAGATAGTGCTGTCTCTAGTAGCTACATCACACAGTCAAATTCGTTTCAAACTATTCAACAGCTTCCCTGTATGGTTACCTTGAAATTGAGATTCTGGTAATTTAGGATTCAAAGGATCGATTCCCAAATTCGACGAAACATGATAAAAAACTTTCTCCTGTATTGCAAATAAGCTAAGCATTGTACGCATAATATATAATTATAAACCCCAATTTTATGAATCGGGATAATAGTAATAACACACCCACCCGCTAGCTTCATTGTCATTTCATATCGTCTGCCGCCTTCTAGTTTTCTAACTACCCCGCTGCCACACACGTGTCACGTGGCGCCACCATTCACGCTCTCGTTCACCAAGTCTATACTCGACAGCCGCCCCATAACGACACCGGTCAACAAGACTGCTGTTGTTGCTGGTATTATCATCTGGAGTAGTGAAGTATTTTCAAGTTATTGGCTTGTGGCCCAGCCCCCTAATGGACGACCCCGGCTTTAGATATGCCACGCCCATCTCTAGCTAAGCTCCACCCACACTTCGCTCGTGTTGGAATCGATCGATCCCTGAAGTCCCTGACTATCAATTTCCAGAAAACTATACAGGTAAGCTGTTGAATATTTTGAAACTAATTTGACTGGGTGCTGTTGCTGCCTAATCCAGCAACAGCGCCCAGTAAATTAGTTTCAAAATATTTAACAGCATGATTATTAAATAGTAAAGACATACAATTCGTACGACAACGCTTAGTCCGTCATCAATTAAGCGTTAATGACGAACTTAGCTACGCCTTTCATTAATTCATTGATTATGACATCAGCCTACACGTCACATAGTTGATTATGATGTCATATGATTGACTGAGAAACTGGAATCCTCAATTTCTAGGTCCGATTCGAACCATATCTAGGCCAATTTAAGTAAGTCTATGTGCAGTGTGTTACTCCCTTACGGCTAACTTCCACCAGCTTTTACACCGTTACACGTTATACTGCTGGGTGGATAGAGGCTACTAGGACTGAAAGAGATTGCCTATATTTCCCATGATATAGAGCTATAAGTCATGCACAGAGACACGAACCAGGATCGTTGGTTAAGAGCAACAGTACGCTCTCATGTATTTGCCAAGTTTCATATCTCACTGTCAATACGTTGGCACCTGCTTTCCGAATTCCCGAGAGAAACTGAGAGTCCACGAGTCTTCTTTGCATGGTCGATCTGTCTGTTGGAGTAGTTCACCTTTCCAGCGTATCCATCCATCATCTGACCTCGTATGACGTCATAAACAGCTCATCGCGTGTATGATGACGTCATAATCATTAAGTCACAGAGGGTTCTATATAGACCGTCATCAAATCTGAAATGGTCCGACACGTTGTATCAATTGTATGTCTTTGTAATTCTTTACTCTTTAATAAATATGATGTTGAATATTTTGAAACTAATTTTACTGGACGCTGTTGCTGCCTTAGGCAGCAACAGCGCCCAGTTAAATTAGTTTCAAAATATTCAACAGGCAGCAACAGCGCCCAGTAAAATTAGTTTCAAAATATTCAACAGCTTACATGTGTAGTTTTTGGAAATTGATAGTCAGGGTGTTCAGAGATCAATCGATCCCAACAAGAGCGAGGTGTGGGTGGAGCTTAGCTAGAGATGGGCGGGGCATAGTTAAAGCTGGAAAGGTCTATTGGACTAATCGGACGGTTTAACAAATATAGTAAAATGTGTTACATTTATGACTGACACAGCTGCGTAAGCCGCGTCTATACGATACCGCATCGCGCTTGCTTTTATTGAGGTAGGGATGCGTGTAATAGGGTTTGTTGGTTTTCTCATTATACTTTTTAAAAATCCATGGCTTGCATTCTGAGTGATCATGGGTGCTCTAACATCAAGAAGTTTAATAAATTATATCGGGCAAGCTAAATCAGCAAATAAAACAATTACAGACAACAAGAACCAGAAAATCCAAGAATCCAGAAGCGTGTTATCATGACATTCTTAATGATGAAGCGAAATCTTAATGTGGAGTGATTTTATTACCTATGGATTATTATGTGATTTTTGGGCTGTGAAATTGAATTGGCTGCACGAGGTCCTAATTCAATTTCGCAATTGAGATAATTGTGTTGGTTTGTGCGGGATGAGGTTTATTGCATTGGGGTACACACTTTGAGCTTCTGGGGGTCTACGGGTTGGATAGTTTTGTTTCGGGCACCCTGGTGTGAGTGTGCACCCTTAGTGCGAAAACAGCGGATTGTTAATAGTTTGCTGATTAGCAGGGCGTTTTGGCTGATGACGTTAATAATAATAATAATAATAATAATAATAATAATAATAATAATAATAATAATAATAATAATAATAATAATAATTATTATTGTTATTATTATTATTATTATTATTATTATTATTATTATTATTATTATTATTATTATTATTATTATGTATGGTAATAATAATGATTTAAAAAAGTGTTGCCTGTTTATAGATTGATGGGGAAAATTTGTATATAACCCCATGTACTTTGTACAAAGTCCGAGTGGAATAAATTATCATTATCAGGATTAGTAGTCACCGTAGAGATTAGTGAAAAATCGAAGGGCATGTGACGCTCACCTGGACGTTTAGCATTTGAACCATTTGCATTTAAATAGACAATGGATAATTTTTGGAAACTCCAAAATCGCCACCAAAAAAATTGACCAATCAAGATTCTCGTTTGATATGTTGAAGCCTGCCGTCATAGGATCTTTCAACCCAAGTTTTGGTGAAATCGACCCATTGATTAAGATTTAGGAGTACTGTTTTTAAATGGTTCTAGAAAATTTTCAGAAAATCAAAGATGGGTGCCAAAACATTTAGCTGTCAAAATTCTGAATAGAATTTATAAAAACTACAACAATAGAATTGTTCCAGGCAAATTTGGTTGAAATTGCCCAATTGGTTAATGAGGAGTAACGTTTAAAAAGATTTCCCATCATCTTTCGGAAAATCCAAGATGGCCACCAAAAAAACCCCAAGCAGCCAAAATTCTGTTCTGAAGCCTACCGCCCTAGGGTCCTTCCACCCAAGTCTTGTTGAAATCGTGCAAGCTGTTAATGAGAAGTAGCGCTTTAAACGATTTCCCGCCATTTTCCAGAAAATTAAAGATAGCTGCTGAACCAATTGACAAATCAAAATTATGTATACAAGTTCTGAAGCATACTACTCTAGGTTCCTTCCAGCCGCGTTTGCTTGAAATTTGCCAAGTGATTAATGGGGAGTAGGCTTTTAACCAATTTCCCAAAACTTCTGGAAACTCCAAGATGGCTGCCGGAAAAATTGACTAATCAAAATTCTGTATGCATGTTCTGAAACCGATCAAACTAGTATCTTCCAGCCAAGTCTGGTTAGAATTGCCCAAGAAGTTAATGAGGCGTAACGTTTTAAACGATTTCTCACCATTTTTCGGAAAATTCAAGATGGCCATCGAAAACCTTGACCAATGAAAATTCTGTATACATGTTCTAAATTATACGACTCTAGGGGCCTTCCGAGTTTGCTTGAAATCGTCAAAGTGGTTAATGAGGAGTAGGTTTTTAACTGATTTCTATAAAATTTTTGGAAAATCCAAGATGGCCGGCTAAAAATTGATCAATCAAAATTCTCGTTAGAATTGTTGAAGTGTAGCATGACAGGATTATTTCACTCAAGTTTCGTCCAAATTGGGCCATTGTTATTGGCCTTCCAAGATGGCCGCCGGAAAAATATACCGATCAAAATTTTGAATAGATGTTTGGGGGTGGGGGAGGTGGGGGGGGGCGGATACCACCCAATTGTGCTCCAAGCAAAGTTTAATTACAATTTGTCAAGAGGAGTCGGCTTTTAAAGAAAAAGTTGACGGACAGACAGATGACAGATGGACGATGGACGGTCGCCATGACATAAGCTCAGTTGGCCTTTCAGGCCAGGTGAGCTAAAAATAGACTTTAAAGACCACAATGCTGGCCAATAACCAGACTTGGTTGTGACTTGCTGGAAGAGACTGAGAGACTGTTTTCCAGTAACAGTATTCTAAGTCGATATAGAAAGAGAGAACAATATGGATTCGCAACGCCCCCACCCCGCCACCCACCTCCACACCACCCCTGATAATGCATGTTATTAGGTCTGTATCGGGTCAATGCTGGGCCATATCGGTCCAGTAATGGCACCGTAACCTGTATTATCAAGATTCGGTCATTGTCAGCTACCTATAACTTCACTCTGAACATGAAAAGACAGAGACCTTTTCAGCTTTTACAATGGGAAAGTTACATAGACTTGAACTTCAACCGATAGAAGGTCAGTAGATAAAACAAAAAGTAATGTGTGTTGGAGGGGATAGACACGCTTATTGATTGTCGTGTGCTGGTGGGTGTTCTTGTACAAACACGCCCATTTTTCACACTCCACATATGGCCAATTAAGCCCAGCCCCCTCGAAATCACGTGACCTGTGAGAGTCAATCAAAAAGTGTGTATAATTGCACCCATCTTCTTAGCATCTAACAATGCTTAAATGAGTTCTTATGAATGGTTAGTTGGCTTTTGATAGTGAAAATTTCATCACTTCATAATGGCAAATGCCATTTTCTAAAGTGTGTTTTTAATTCACTCATTCGAACTTTATCGCCAATCTTCAGAACAACTTTTCTTTTACTGGATTTTTTTCGGTTTGATATTTTGCGACGCTATAATTTCGTCTCCTCGGTGAACAACTATAGGTTTCAAATCGGTATTCTTCTTCTTGCGTTCATCTTTCTCATGACAGTAATCTTAGACTGTTTTCCTTATTTGGTGCATGAAAGCTGAAGTGGTCATCACACTGTTTCTGTCGTCTCTGATCTTCTCTTCAAAAGATGTTTCAATAGGCCAGAAGCTTCTCCTAGTCGGTTCATATCGCTGGCAGCGCTGCAAGAGATGTTCTGCTATTTATTCTGCCTGATAACACTCACAAAGTGCAGAATCTGTAATCTTGAGACGGTGAAGATGTGCATTGAGACGATTGTGACCAGTCCTCAAGCTGAAGATACATGTCTGATCCTCCCTACTGAGGCTGTGTATTGCATCATTATGCTGTCTGCTGGTGGTTCTTGTGGCTTTATGATATGCTTCAAGTTCTTCAAAGTCAACCTCGCGGTTGAATTGTTCTTTATTTGACCGTTCCTTAGCCAGTTGATCAGTTTTATCATTTCCTAATATGTCACAATGCGAGGGGATCCACTGTAGGTTGACATTGTTCTCCTTCCTTAGCCAGTTGCGTAAGATTTTCATGAATTAAATCTGTACTTTCCTTTCCACTCTCCAGCGCCTGGAGCGCTGAGATGGAGTCTGTCAGGAAGACAAAATTTGCATTCCTTGTTTCTCGTTGTATCAGCTTTTGGTTAGCTAAGATCAGTGCCTGGATTTATGCAGTGTAATTGCTACAGTACTCCATGTTGACAAGCATGAGTCTGTTATATCTCCACATGGAAACCGAATGTGAGCACCTGCCCCTCCATTCTTGACATCCTGGATAGCTGATCCATCTGTATAAACATGTATCCACTCTTCCCCAGGGTAGTTTTCTGCAATATGGCTCAATGCAAGAACTTTGTTTGTCACGCTAGATTGAAATTGTGTTTTCAATTTCAGAAGCTTTCCACGGGTCCCTCTCAGAGATAGCAGTTATGTTTCTACATCTGGGGAAGATGTCCGACTCTCCGTTTCTTTCAATTTTCTTTGAAGCTAATAAGAAATTATTCCTCTTGAGCCTTCCTCTAGACATTTGGTGAGTCAGCATATGCATGGGATGGTGAGGCATCAATTTGAATTTCGCGTATTGAATCTCGGCCTTGATTTCTCGTCTCTGCTGGAGTGGTTGGATATTGGTAAGTTCTTCGATCGCTGCTACTGGAATCGTCTTCATAGACCCTGTTATGATACGAAGAGCCTGATTTTGTACCTTATCCAATGTTTGAAGGATGCTTGTAGCAGCTGTCATCCATGATGATGAGCCATGTTCGATGATGGGCCTAACAGATCCAGGGTAAGCCTGTTCCAGAATTTTCATGTTAGCTCCCCATTTTGTTCCAGTGAGCTTCCACGTAACTGCCAGTCTTCGCTTGGCTATACATTCAGCTTTTCTGATTTGTGCCTTTCAGGTTAGTCTTTTGTCAAATCTCAGACCAAGATAAGTTACTTCATCCTCAAAGTGCAGGACTGAGTCACCAAATTTCAGACTTGTCTTGTGTTCCTTTTTAGTGGATGGTGTGAATAGAGTTGCGACTGTCTTCTCTTTGTTGATCTGGACAAACCATCTTGCAACACACGAATTGAAGTGCTCAGTTGCGAGTTGCATGTGGTAATTGGCTGTTGACACATACTCCTCACTGCTCCACATCACAAGATCGTCAGCATACAATGCAGCGCTGACTCCCATTGGAAGGTTCTTCACCAGGTCATTGGTGGGAGAGACTACACCACCCTGAGGTACACCATGTCGTAGCAGGACTTTCTTGCTACTCGTCCCATTCAGCTGTACTGATGCCTTTCAGTTGTGGAGATACTGATATATCCAGCTGTACATTTTTCCAGAGATATCACTGGTCCTGAGCTTTTGGAGGCGTCCATGCTTCCATACTTTATCAAATGCCTTCTGCAGATCAAATCACACAGTGATGATATGCTTTTTTTCTGTTGGAACGCCTCTTCAATTGACTGTGTCAGATACGTTGTTTGATCCTTAGTAGATCTATACTTTCTGAAGCCATTTTGTTCATCCGCTAAGAGATTGTTGCTTTCAAGTCTTTGGTTGAGGATTCTTTTCATGGCTTTGACAGTGTAACTAGTCAGACTGATAGGTCGATAACTTGCCGCTTTGGATTTATTCTTGCCTTTCTTCAGTACAGGGATCATGTTGGCCTCTCTCCGAGACTGGGGAACTTCTCCTGTATTACCAACTGTGGTTGAAAAACCTCCAATAGCTTGTGCTTTCAAATAGTGCCCAGATTCCTCAACATCTTATTGGTTATTCCATCTGGTCTAGGAGACTTGCTGCTTTTCAGAACTTTCAAACTTTTCTCCAACTCGCTGATGGTCAGAAGCTTATCCACTCCCGCAGCATGTATTTGTGTCTCTCCATTTGCCTTTGCAGACTTCATTGCAGCTTTTTTACAACTCACTGGCACATCTAGATTGCTTACTTTCTGAAACATACAAGCAAAGTGTTCAGCAGCAGCATCTCCTGTTTTAATTTCACAGTCCTCTTCAAGAGTTATATTTGGTACTCTGGTGTTTTCATCGTTAACCAGAGTTTGTTCATATCCTTTTCAAGATTTAAGCTTGAAGTTTTTTCTCTCCACAATTCTCTGGTGGCTCTGATTTTGGCTTTCAGATACTTTGAATTGTTGGAGACTCACATGGTTGGCTTCTGTTGGGACATTCTCTGCAATTTCTCTTGTTTTGGCCATTTCTTCATGCAACGTACTCCAGTAAGGTCTGTAGTTTTTTCTGGATCCCCTAGGAATGCATTTGCCAGCAGCAGAGAGTAAAGCAGAGTTAAGCTCATTAAAAACTTTATTGATGATTTCGTTTTTGACATCAATGTCTTTTACCAATTTGTCACTCTCGCTCTGATATCTGTCCCAGTCTGCTTTCTTATAGTTCCATCATGGGGGTCTGATTTCGGTCAATCTCAACATCCAGGCTAATGGTAATGAAAACAGGGCAGCGATCACTGCCTCCAAGTTGTTCCCCAATAATACACAACGATACTTGATGTAGATTTTCTGTCGAAAATGCTAGATCAGGAGAACCTGAGGTATGCCATCATCTTGAGTAGAATGTAGGGTCACCAGCAACGATAGTTGAATCTGGGTGAACTGGGATTTTTCCGAGATTCAATGGTTGATTATTAGGACAGTAATAGTTGACAAGTGTGATAGGATGTTTCTATGGAATTATCTTGATTGTGAGAATTTCAGGTCCTTCCATGTCTTCCTTTTTCTCCAGTTTATAAACTTTACCACCAGTGGCTTGGGTCGACCCCTTCGAGGCTGGGGGTGGTGTGGGTGGGGGGGGGGGGGGGGGGGGGGTGGTGGTGATGCACATGCCTGGCGGGAACTCACACGGTGCACACCATGATGGATATTCATAATATTAACTGTCATGAAAGATGAGTTGCTTAGTGCTATGGTTGGCCACTCGCTCCAAATTCCTGACTTGGTACCCAGATAAAGTGCTAGACCCATGCACCCAACTCAAGATCAGAGATCTTAGATCTTCTTTGAGGCCTAGCACTTGTAGCAAGGGAAATCTGTATTCTGAATGAATAGAATTATTGTAATTATTTACAATCCTAGGTAGGATATCTATATATCTCAAAGAATTTTAATAACTAGTGCCAGATCTTATTCTTTACTGTTCGCTATATACTAGGCTTGTGCGATTTTTCGATTTAATCGTGAAATTCGATTTATGTTTAAAATCACGATTTTTACAATGTAATTGAGGAAAAATCGGAAAACCATAAAAAGATTCATGTTTGTTTGAAATCTGAAGTGGGTAAATTTCCACCGCATTTTACCAGTACATGAGTACAATTATAATCGATTCACGCCTGTGTTCATTGTGTTTATATCCCGCCATGCCATGCATGTGTCAAATAATTACTATTCAAAACACAAAGCGCTATGATAAACAAGCTAACAATAGCGAGGTAACACCTTTGCCATTGAGAAACTCAGCTAGTTCTTCCATTGAATCGCCATATAATTTTCTTTCTTTCACTGCAGACCCTGAGTCTGTCGTGAAATATCAAGTATATACTTATTTGCAGAGTGTTAGGCAATAATCAGTGAACATAAATGTTTTTAATTCTAGTTAGCAATTTCAATTAATAACAAGGTCAGGCAGCGCAATACCTTTTCATTTTTGAATCGGTTGTCATGTCTAATTAAAGAAAATAAAGTAACAGCTTTTCAGGTGTATGTTGAACCGTGCACTCTGTTGATTACTCTTAAATGTAAATTGTACATTCTGAAACCAAATATAAACCGCACTATAGTACGAGTTTACATTGTCACTCTCGTATCTACTCAAAGCTACCATCCTATGTATGTGGATTGCGTAGTATCTCCCCGGGTACTAATATTAGCGTCTTCGCTCTGCTCGGGTAATGACCTAAACTCGTCCTACAAAAGGAGCCTATAATTGGAAGCTGATACATCACACGATTTATATTTTACAGGACAACATTTTATGTCAAGTTTTGATGAAATAAACAATGTTTATTAAACTATATGCAATATTTATGCAGTCCCAATTAATAATTTCACTCCCGCGATGATGGATATAAGGTATACATTAAGCTTAGACGTTAAGGATGGTAACAATTTGTTGCATGAAATTGCGTTCTACTTTCGTGCTATTTTTTATCATTTATTTTAACTTTTTCTAGAAATTCAAAGTCCCAGTTTTCATGACTTGTCACGTTAACGCGGTTTATCCTTTTGGGAATTTGAACCTATGATTTAATCGAAAATCACAATTTTTTGTACAAAATCGATCGTGATGTTTCAAAGCAAAAATGGTGCAAGCCTACTGTATACGTTGGTCACATTATTTTCTTATTGTGAATGCCTATATCTCTAAGCTGGTGCTGAAAGTTAGCGTTTTACTCCCCAGCTTTTTCACTCTGTATACTATTTGGTTGTCTGTTATGAGTTTTCAACAATGTTTCAAATACCTTACATAGAGCTGATGATGTTTTTGAGGGCATAGGGATAAGGGATTACCCAGGGATAATCTAGATAAGACATCTATTGCAAAAAGGAGACATTTCACATTATTATATTCTCTTCCTAAAGCAATCATATTACTAAGATACATTTTTGCCTTACTTCATCTAGAGCTGCTGATTTAAATTTTTCATGTTTATACTTGATTATGTGTGGTTTATGTAATGCATAAGATCGTTCAACTGAGAGCCTGTCTTTAATTTCCAACCATGCCACCTCTCCATTGAATGATTTATACAGCTTTTCAATTCCTTCGAAACTTGCTGCATGGTCTAGCTTATAATAGTGCCCACGAAGCTTTCTAGGCACTTCAGCTATTATTGGAACTTTAACCATTCACGTCCATCTGGTAAGGTAAACATAGCTTATCAATGTACTAACATGTTAAACCTGACCGTCTAAACTGCCTAAACCGGCCAGTTTATTTGCTTATTTAATTTGTGGTGAAACATTTGCTTCATATCTTATTCATTTGCTGGATTATATATCCTATTTTGATTTATTTGCTTCTCATGTATAACTTATTTTCTCCTATTTTTCTCTAATTTTGTTATCTGCCTCCCATGTATTACTGACAACAAATTTTATTATAAGCTTATCCTGCATGTACAGTTCCATGGGTCATACTGCATGTACAGTCCCAGGGATCGAAATGTTTACCTATCTACCTGTCAATGACGGGTGAATTTTCCTCCATGTATTGCTGACAATGAATCTTCCTGCAAGCTTATCTTGTCATACTGTATGTAAAGTTCCAGGGAATAATGTATGGCTATTTACCTGTCATCGACAGGTGAATTTTCCATTTGACAGCCATACAGATAACATGTTAAACTCTTTAATATCTACTAACATATTAAGTATACATCTTAAGTGATTAATACATGACAATAAATTTCAATCTTTCTCTAAGATAAATCTCCGTGACCAATATTTTGAGTGTAGTCTGCCTAGAAGTCATTGCCTATAGTAGCGATGACTTCCAGTCAAATTGTTTTCAAAATGTTCTACTGCTTCACCATGTCATATCTTGAAATTGAGTTGCATCGATGAAAGAGTGTGTAACCCTTTTGACCCACAAATTTGTTTTTGTAACTGTCTCACTGCTTCAAGCCACCAAACAAGAATCTCAGTGGGTAATAACTCTGGACATGCTGAGTGCTTTGGAGGCAGTTTGCCTGAAATTTGTTGGTGGCTTAGCCACTAACAACTGTCTGTCAAAGTGCTTTCGGGGGTGCTCACAGTGTCCAGCGTTAAACCCCATGGGATATGCAGTCTGCAGAATTCCAGCAGGAAGACGATTAATCCAAACTATAATTGGAATGTTCCAAAACCTGTTCTGTATTTTACTTTCTACTTTTATGTTGCTTATACTAGTCCTATACATACTTATACCCATTGAGGATAGAGAGATGCATATAATTTGCTTGTAGCTTCCTGTTCCCACCACCTCATATTTTTAGCTTACTTTTTATTTAAGTTATGCTTGCTAATATTATCCCAATACTTACTTATGCCCATTGATGTACTTGCTTTGCATGTACTGACTTACTGAATAGCATTCTGACAATTCCTATATTATATTATTGGAAACTGAAAATCCAGTATCTATGCAATCACTGTCATAGATATCCAGAGGTTATGTGTGATATTATGATCACTAACTTTATCCTGATATGTCTGATCTTCCAACTGATATCATCTTTATCACATAATATGCCACTTAATTAGTAATCTTACCACACTTAAATGTATCAGCTGGTCATATGTTGTATGTCACTTTGGCAATTATATATACTGAATTATACTGACCTTTTAGCCTCTGAAATCTCAATATCTCAATTTCAAGACAGCTTAAAGATTAGTCCTCTAACTCTCACACTTGCGCAAGAAAATCTAAATTTTCGGACCAGTAGAGGACTATTTTTGAGGATTTACCACCGGAAGGACTGACTCGGTTATTGAGCGGGTCACTGTAGCGGTGGGTTTTCGGGTGGGGTGGGGTGTAGTGTTCTCTTGGTCTGCAAATGGACACTTCTCAAGACCACTGTAGAAGCTGCTTTGGCTATTGTCAGTATTGAAGGATTAAAAATGCTAGACCTGTGTCACTGATGATAAAAATATACTACTATCTATTGTTATTAATCTAGTACATTTCTAAATTAAGCCATTCCTATTTTATATTCTCAGAACATCCTAAAGCTAAAGACATATTGTAAGAAAAATAATGAAATTAGACAATCTAAGGTAAGAATATGTAATGTACCCGTAATCCTAACTTATTTTACTACATGTAATATACGCTGTAATGGTGCTGTAAAGCCAACCTATTGTTCTACATGTATCAACCATTGCCAGTCTGACGCTAATATACTATTTTACTGTGTCAACAGCAAACCAGAGAAATAAATTAATGTCAAGGTCAAGAAACTTTCTAGGTAGCCATTTATCTTCCTGTCCACTTGCTTCTTTCTCCACTTACAACCCCCATCAATTCCAGTCCCAGCCTACCTACCCATCCACATTCCTACCATGCCCAACCTGTACCCCTATGCCCATCAAACACCCCTGCTCATCTTGTAACAAGCCAGTAAAGAAAAATCAGCAGCAAGCATTATTATGTGATTGCTGTGGTGAATGGGTGCACCGAACCTGTTCCGAATTAACAACCATGGATTATGAAATTTTAGAAAACAATACAGGGCCATAGTGGTGTATTACCTGCAACAAAACTCAATTTCCATTCAATCACCATGACAACGGCAATGAATTTAAAGTCAACATATTAGGTCCAAGCATACTTATAAATCCATTTAACCTAATCTCATCACAGGAATTCATACTCTCTGAGACCTATACTGATGATCAAGAAATTACTCTCCCACAACCTAAATGTAACTATATACTACAAAGTGAATTTAACAAAAACCTGATCCAAAACAAAGATTCTATCTGCTTTTCGACTATGCACATCAATATAAGATCATTACCAAAAAATTGTGATAAATTAAGCAATTTTTTAGACACTAGCACAATTGAATTTAGCATTATTGGAATCACTGAGACATGGATTAAAACTAACTCGGCACTCAGCTTAATTGATATGCAAAACTACACATTCCTGGAAAACCACAGGGCTAGTAAACAAGAAGGTGGGGTAGGTATCTACATAAAAGAAAATATACAGTGTTATAAGAGAGAAGAACTAACAATAACGGAAGACTTTTTTTAATCTATCTTTATTGAAATGCCTATGGAAAAAGCTAAGAACAAAAATTGTCAGTGTCATTTACAGTTCCCCAGAAAGTGATAAAGAAAAATTCATAGAAACATTAGAAAAATGTTTTAAAACCATGCAAAAGGAGAATAAAACAGTTTATATATTGGGTGATTACAACATTGATTTACTTAGAGAAAAGTAAACCACTACTCAAGAGTTTGTAAATTTATTAAGAACATTTGGATACTATCCATTCATCATTAAACCGACACGAATAACTGAAAAGAGGGCCTCTGTCATTGACAATATTCTCTCAAATAACACTGCAAATCCCAAAACCCAATCTGGTCTCTTTGTTGAAGACATGAATCCAGACCACCTACCAATCTACTACATGGAAAATGAACAAGTTAGAACACAGTTATTCAAGAAAGAGGAAAGAACATGTAGAGATTTTAGAAATGAGAACATAGGAAAGTTTAGAAAGTTGGTGAACATAAATTGGAATCAGGTGACCAACTGTGACTCATGTGAAGATGCCTATAACAGATTCCACTATATATGTACTAATGCCTATGAAGTTGCATTTTCACTAAAACAGTTAAGAAATTTAAGCAAAATCCTACTAAACCTTGGCTAACAAGAGGATTGATAGCTTCCTGTCATAAGAAGAACAAGCTGTATTTAACCTTTATTAAGCACCCTTCTTCTTCTTCTTCTTCTTCTTTTTCTTCTTCTTCTTCTTGTCATTCGCTGATCATACCGCCAGTCCTATATGTGACTATCGGCATGATCATAAGCGTTAAGTGCATGGATCCATGGTTTATTAGAGTGTGCCGTGTGGCCTGGAACCTCCGTCTTCAGCACTCAAGGTTTCTGTCAGGGTTACCTCACCCTTACATCCTTTAGTCGTCTCTTACACCATGCAGAGGATACGGAAGGTGTATTCTAAGCCCCACCTACAGGGCAAGTTTATTAAACTATACACAATATTTAGGCGGTCCCAATAATTTCACTCCCGCGATGATGGATATAAGGTATACATTAAGCATAGACATAGGATGGTAAGAATTTGTCGGATGAAATTGTGTTCTAATTTCGTGCTATTTTTGTATAATTTATTTCAACTTTTTCTAGAAATTCCAAGTCCCAGTTTTGTGGCAATTAAGCACCCGACTGTGTACAATGATATTCAGTTTAAGAAATACAGAAATAAACTGAACCAAATTATTAGGACAGCAAAAATAAACTATTACCATTATAAATTTGATGAGCAAAATGATAATATAAAAGAAACATGGAAATTAATTACATCACTATTGAATAAAGAAAAAGGCAGCTTGGAAACAGCTCATTAGTAATAACACAACTATAACAGATAAAAATGAGATAGTAGACAAATTCAATGAATACTTTATTAATATTGGACTTAACCTATCACAAAAAATTCAATCCAGTTCAGCCAAAAATATAAGACTATTTGTCAGGCAGCTACCAGCCCTCAATGTTCCTAACACCAACAGATGAAGAAGAAATCTATAAAATCTTGATGCAAATTAACCCGACTAAAAGTGCAGGTATTGACAACTTTAAATGGAAAATCTTTAAACACTGTATAACAGAAAGACTCACCCCACTAAATCACATCTGCAATCTCTCACTCTCACAAGGTATATTCCCATCATGACTAAAAATAGCATGAGTAACACCTATTTATAAAGCTAAAGAACCATCTGATTTTACTAACTACAGACCAGTCTCAGTGCTTCCACTTTTTTCGAAACTCCTGGAATGATAATATATCAACAGAATTGTTAATTATCTAAATTGATATTCAATTATCTACAAATCTCAGTATGGTTTCAGAGAAAAACACTCTACTATGCTTGTCATTGTGGATATGATAGAAAAAATATCTGAGTCCATGGAAAATAAAGAACATACACTCTGGGTATTCCTGGATCTTTCTAAAGCATTCGACACTATTGACTAAGAAATCTTATTGAAAAATTATCACATTATGGTATAAGAGGCATCGCTTTGGATGGGATTCAAAATTATTTGACTGACAGGATTCAATGTGTTCAATTTAATGGTGCTATTTCAGGAAACAAAAAATTAGTTTGCGGTGTACCTCAGGGTTCAATCCGTGGATCCCTGCTATTCTTACTATATATGAATGATTTACCCAATGCCACTAACCATCTTTCATTAATACTATTTGCAGATGATACCATTGTCTTTGGTAGACATAAGGATATAAATACTCTATACAAATAATGAAATGGAAAAAATTGGTTCAAAATTAATAAATTATCTCTAAATGTTAACAAAACTAACTTTATACTATTTACAAGGTCTAGCCAACCTGAAGAAGTTGCTCTCCCAAAACTTTACATAGACAATCAAGAAATAGAGGAGGCCGAGTATGTTAAATTCCTAGGAGTGTATTTGGACAAACATTTAATCTGGGAGAAGCACAGAGAGATAATCACATCCAAGGTAGCAAGGAATATTGGTATAATGTGCAGACTCAAGTCATATCTTCCATCTCATATCTTAAAATCTCTGTATAACACATTGATACTTCCACATATAACCTACTGCAATGCTATCTGGAGCAATACATATCAAAATAAACTTAAAAAACTAAAATCACTACAAAAGCAATCTATCAAACTATTTCCGCAAACAACAGGGGGACAAGATACCTTCAAAAGTAACAAAATTCTAAAACTCTAAGACATTGGAAGGGTTCAATTAGATGCAATTCTAAAGGACTACCACAATGGCAACCTACCCTCATCTATATCCAATCTTTTTTCAATAAATGCAGACATACATACGCACAACACAAGAACAAGCTCCACCCTATATGTCACATACCACCGAACAGAGGCAGCTACATGACCACCATCCTACCAAGCAATACAATTATGGAATAATACAGATACAGACATACGTACACAAATTCTCACATTAAACTCATCCAAAAAATTCATCAAAACATAATTATTGACAACTACTAGAAACCACACCACTAACCACCACCACCACCACCACCATGGCCATTACACAGCACAGCTCTGGAACGACTTGGCATGCTTCCGGAGTGAGCTGAGGTGTCCTATTGGCCATTCTGGGCACGGTGATGGAAGACATTGCTTCCCAAAGTGGCAGTGCCTTCCAATCCGATTGTGCTCAGAGTGCTCAGTGGAGCACCTCTCACTAATTAACATGTTAACTTACTGTCTTGATCTGGAGGCATGCCAACTTCTTTTAGCATTATTAATTCTATTATGAGCTGTGCTGCTGTATCCTACATGTATCCTACTGTTCATATAGTATCACGTAATATATGTTTGTTTATGTTACATCCTATTATATATGTCATAATATATTTTACAATTAATGTTTATATGTTAGGAGTCCACCACTTCATAGGCTTGCCTTTGATGGACTGCCTGTAGTAATCTAAAATACGAAAACAAATAATCTTGGATCTGAATCTGAATCTGAACCAGCTAGGACGTTTACATTCACAAGCTCTAGATCATTTATGTGGCACAGATCTATGTTGCACTTGCATGAGGGATTTTGTTATCCTTTGAGGTATTACTATGGGAGTCAAGTCAGGGTGAGTCCTTTGGCATCCTCTTTCTAGAGATTTCTCACTTTCATTTGAGTTCTGAATCTTGTTCTAGCACTGAACATTTCCACTGACTTGTCTTGAGATATTTATTGAATTCAGGAACTTGAAAAAAAACCCACTCTGTTTCAGAGTGTTTTTTAAAATAACTTATTTCCCAACAAATGCACCATGACTGACAACTTTTGTGCTTTTTGATAAAACTGTCCTTGTGTCTAAACCTGATTCCTTCCATCAACGAAAATTTCTTCATTTTTTATAGAATATATATAAACCTTCCCCTTATAACCTTCTTGCACATGTTATTCACTAGTTCATGAGGGATGATTGCCATGTTCCATTATTTCACTACCAGCCAAATAGTTTTCTAATTAAATGCGCAATGGTCCCTAAAACGGCTGGGAATAATAAATGCAGAAAACCACTTCTCTGCAAAATCTGGGGTTTTAGGAATTGATCAAGTCTTTTTGCTCAATCTAAAGAGTGTGTTTCTATGTTTAAAAAGTTTTTTGTCTTGTTTCTTGGAGATCTTGATATCCAGTGAATGAGATTCAGACAACATTCACAAATGACATTGATCATTGGTGAGTCAGTTTGTTTTATAATTTTCTTTCTATCTTTTGGACTGGCTTTAGCTAAGAATCTCCACACATGTTGAACGTACTGTATATCCTTCCTAGCCATGGATGATTCGCTGTGTTCAATGACTTCTCCTGCGATGTAAACAGACTATGCTCGGCACAGCCCCATCTTCAAATGGTACATGTATGCACAAGCTAATGGTTAATAACAATGCAATAGCAAAGTCAGATTTTACAACAGGTTTGAACTGAATGTCCGCAAAAGACCATGCAGAGATACCTTTACCATGACCAATTAACAGTATGGCATGCAGTAGAGGCGCCATTGTGTAACCCAATAATGAGTGGTCTACAACATTGGAATATATAGTGTTGAAAGTTGGCTGCTGCCCTCTGAGAAAAATGGATGCCATTTCCGGGACTAGGTCCATATTGATATTAGTCTTATGCCAACTCATTCCTAGAAATTTGGCTACGGTTTCATCAAACTCGAGTCTAATAATTGTATTGGGAATGAAGTGTAACAAGGTGTCCCTTCCTTCCAAAGTACTTTACACATACTTTCCCATTACATATAGGAACAGTATTTCTCGCTTCATGTAGACCATCAACTCCATATTTAATAGAATAAAAACCATGCTCTTGTCTGACTGTTGTATTGATTCCTGACTTCTCATTAAGCTTTGCTACATTTAGACTGACCCATTCACTAAATGTCACCAAGCTTCTTGGGTAAATTACAGTATTCAATCTGGATTCCCAATCTCATTCTCAAAGATCAGAGGTTTATTTCATTTTGTTTTATATTAAGCAATCGTTTTTGAGGAAAGTAGTTCAAAGAAGTATTGCTAGGTAGAGTTATGCAGAAGTGGTCAAGTCTGTAATCCATTCTTCTTTTTTCAGTTTATGCACTATGCCAATTACACTGGGTAGAATCTGTGAGCAAAGTTAGAGGTTTTTGGGTGTGTTCTGTTTTAAATCATTACATAGAAATGGATGCGGATCACTTGTCGCATCTTCAGAGACGTCTTGTAAGTATTGACCATTACTTGGGAACATCTGTTTAGAGAAGGTACTGATACTCGAGGCATCACATGGGTTCTTAAACAGTATCAAATAATACAATGGAATAATTATTCAAGTGGTGTGCATAAACATACCACTTTTGACATATGAATATAGCACAAATGCCATGGCATTTCTTTATATGATTTTCTGACTAGGATTTCAGTGTCACAAATCATACACTTCTCTGAAAGGAATTCTACACTGGTTATTTCAGAACTACACTGCACAGATGCATTATGTTTTATAAATCAGCGAAACACCTTTGTATACTTCTCCTTTTTCAGGTCAACTGGTTTGATCACAAGCAATCTATTTAACAGCTCGCGTGAGAAAGTGTGTTGTAGCCAGATAATCCAGTCTCCTTCACTAAAGTCTTCTGTGAGAGCTTTGAAAGTGGAGAATACCTTTAATCTCTGATTCGTCACCTTGAGATAAATTCTTTCATCAGGAAGCGGAGGCAAACAAATCGCACGCCCATTACTACAGGGGTAATTGATAGCAGGCTGTTTTGATTGAGAGGTGTGGTTGATATAAATAATGGACTTTGTTTTCTGCAGCTCATTCTGACAAACCAAGCTAAAGTGAACACTAGTATTGGTGGATGTTTTCATTATACTTATAGTTTTATTTTATAATATCATAGAAAAATAGTATAAGACCATTGTAACAATCTTTAAAAAATCTAAAATCAGAAATAAAAAAGAACTAATTAGAACTGCCTTTTCTTACATTTTTAGAGACTATTTTATATCTTAGAAAAATCTTATAAAACCACTGTGCCCATTTTTTAAAGATAAAAAAACCAAAATATAAAAAGCAAAAAGTTAACTAATTAAAACTGGCTTTCTTATGTATTGATCATTAATGCCACTAACTAGAGGCAGGTGGATAGACGGACTGTTTGATTGGCTCTCACATGTCACATGATTTCAAGGAGTAGGGCGTAATTGCACATGCATGGAGTGTGAAAAAGGGATGTGTGCTAGTGTGAGTATTTGCACAAGATCGCCCACCAGCACACGCCCGCTTTTCACAATTCATATATGGGTAATTAATCCCCGCCCCCTCGACATCACGTGATCTGTGAGAGCCAATCAAAATGCGTGTCTATCATACCCACATTACTACTAAGACAGATTGGATATCATATGGAATAGCAAGTGTCTGAAATATTGACAGAATGTATGTATCCTATCGGCAAGAGACAGGTCAGGCATCCTAAGGAAAGGGAGAGTACACGGGAATAGACCGGAATAAGGCTATCGTAGTGAATTGTCTCCAGAACATGGATGACCGCAGGGCAGGATTTATGTGCCCCTCCCCCACGCACCCAAAATCAATTGTTTGGAGGGGCTACCATTTGTGATGCACCCACTCCTCAATAAACTGTAATATATTTCTCGGATAATTAGTAAAATCAATCTTTGTTTTATATTTAGGCCTGCAGTTAAATGTTCACACCACTCTTAATGTCGTAAGTATTGTAGTCTTGCTAAAACGACCTGAACTGGCTTTATTTCTCACAGAACCCAAATTCCCAGGTTTTCTTGGGGGAAATCCAGTGGAACCCTAGTCTCTGAGAGGAGGGGCATTCCCTCTCTGACTCCTTCTAATGCTGGTCATACAGACACCACTTGGTCGTTCCATCGCCCTTAGTTGAATCTAGATAAGCAACATGATTGTAAAAAGTCTACTATAATACAATGAATGTTGTCTGCCAGCTCATTATGACATAAAACAAGGAAATGTTACCTTCTCATCTTAATGTCGTCTGCTAAAACATCAGACAATAAATCATAACACAAGGGCGTCCTTTCTTCGGATCTTAACCCTTTCATGAGGAAGCCGGTCAAAACCTGCCTCTGCAGTGGTCTTGAGGAATGCCCATTTGAAGGCTAAGAGAAGGTTATTTTTGAAATTTTAC
The DNA here is from genome assembly GCA_034401795.1 of Chaetoderma sp. LZ-2023a. Classification (NCBI taxonomy): domain Eukaryota; kingdom Metazoa; phylum Mollusca; class Caudofoveata; order Chaetodermatida; family Chaetodermatidae; genus Chaetoderma; species Chaetoderma sp. LZ-2023a. The sequence continues at coordinate 38,676,148 of CM067363.1, read as the reverse complement.
CACTGGAATGATTAGCTCGGTAACCGAGTCAATCATTCCACTGGTAAATTTTCAAAAATAGTCGTTTCTGGGCCTGCAGTTGGGCATTTAATAAGCAATTATCTTGACATTCTTGACCAAATTTATCCATTAAGTGTTTACTGTCGTCTGCTAGGACATCAGACTATACCACAAAGACATCTTTTCTTCACTCCTAAACGTAACACCAGAAACAGAGAAATAATATTTGAATATTTAGCGCGAATAAACAGATTACAATGGCACATGTCGTCAGACCGACATCTTTCAAATAAAACGGCAGACGATAGACAACAATAGCTAACGACTCCCGTATGTATCCGTACCAATATCATCAGACAAGAGTCATGTTTGTGACATGTCGACCGATATATTCCGATATTTGAACGAGTATCTCTGTCTACTAATAACAAATATTCTGTTGTCGTCCGCTAGTATTTATTATGGCCATTGTCACTAGTCTGTCCGAGGGCCCCAGTCAAATGGTGTTTTGGGTGCTATTATCATGGGAGACGGAAAAATTACATAGTGGATATTGTTACAAACCTAAAATTTATTAAATTAATCCTTAATCCCTTAGAGACACGAAGTGACAAATTATTTATGTCGTATGGAATATTCTGTTGAATATTTTTAAACTAATTTGACTTGGGAGCTGTTGCTGCAGTTTTCCTGAACAGCTGAATTAAAGCACACAGCTTTCAAGAGTTATCAATAATTTAGTCACCATTTCCCACAGCGCACATGCAGATCTTCAGATGTCTGTAGAATGAACTCCAGGCGAAGAGGACGACTAATACATAGTACCTTACACTGGTATGGTTGGAAAAGTCACACAACATAAGCATGTTTTCTCTTCATTTGTTTCTCGTTCGCATACGCAGGTTTGGAAAATCAGTATCACGACCAAAGTCTGGAGATCCTAGAATGTAAGCGGTGACGTAGCGATAGGCGGCGGGGCTAATGTGCGCGTGGCCCCATCCTCAACACACCCCGGCCTAGAGAAATTGCTACACCTCTTGGTTTTCCCCATATTATTTGATGTAGCTTTGTTACTCTATCAATATATAGTTGATGTAGAAATATTTAATTTTTTTATGAACGAGAATGCAGGAAATCACTATAATTGAAACATCTTCTGTGGAGAAATTCTGAACGCTGCCTCATGGGAGGATAAGACTCGCTCCTTGATTCTCACTAACACGGTGAATCCACCCCACCCCCACCCTATCAATCCACCCACCCAAACAAACACCGCCCCACCGCCTCTCCCCAGTCCATCACCCACCCACCCACATCAACCCCAACCCTAGTGTGGCACCCCGCTAGAAAAAGATCCCGAATACATCATTGGTTGCGCGTCGTTCTATTAATTGGATTAAGAACTTTATTACACAAGACATGGAGCACCGCGTTACCATTACAAATCATACGTAGGGCATAGGGATATAGGCCTAACTAGTGTGGGTCGCATGGTAGCATAATTGGCCCCATCGCTATTTATTTTCATAAATGACTTACCAAACTTGGTCAAATGTGCTTACAAAATATTAGCAATTGACAGGGGCGGATCCAGGAGCTCATATGCCGGGGTGGAGGTGTGGGGGTGGAGTGTGTGAGGGTGCACCCACAATTTGAAGGAAGTTAACTCTTGAAAATGGGATCACTCCGCCACCAGGAAGTAAGTAAAAATAAAAATTGACAGCCCTGGCAGGTTGGGGGGGGGGGGCACGTGGCGCCGAGTGCCCCCACCCACCCCTGGATTCGCCACTGGTTACGACAATATTACTAGGAAATCAACTAATCACAAATATGCAAACCAACGTAAACAGAAAATGTGAGTGCGCACAAATTTGGTAACTTTTATTTAATCTGGGCAAAAAGAAGGTTATCGATTGTGACACTAATAGTAAAAAAATGCAGTAGACCTACTACATCACAGACAACTTGTTAAAAATGGGCGAATTCGGTACTTTGAATCCTGAATTCCCAGAGTCCCAATTCCATGGTAACTGTGCAGCTAACCTGTTGAATATTTTAAAACTAATTTGACTGAGGACTGTTGCTGCCTATCAACATCAGGTTTATTAAATGGTAAATGCTCTCTCTCTCTCTCTCTCTCTCTCTCTCTCTCTCTCTCTCTCTCTCTCTCTCTCTCTCTCTCTCTCTCTCTCTCTCTCTCTCTCTCTCTCCGCGACTTGTTACTATATACTTCATGTACAATAATTGTATTATGTGGGAGACATGAGCATAAGACGTACGTCTGTCTTATCGTACCCTCGCTTGAACTAAATAAATTTGGTTTAAACCAAAGACATGCAAAGACATACAATTCGTACAACAATTCGAGACATAGAATGTCGGACTACCGTTATTCCAGGTTCGTGACGGCGCATTTCTGTCAATTGTGATTGTGACGTCAGCCTATATTGGACTAATTGATTATGACATCATATACTTGAGTGGCAGATCAGATTCATCCATTAGATGTATATAGAAGTCATCATCATTCATTAGACGTTTGAATATTGTTCTTCTCGAAATTATAAGGGGCAGCTGGCCCATTTGTTCTATCCTATCCGGCAATTTTGTCCGTCATGTCAAATATTTCACTGACAGACATCCAGTCCAAATTATAGACTTTCTAGTCGTGTGTCGCGACTAAAACTGGTCTAATATATAAAGAATCGAATAACCTATATCACACCCTGTCTTCACATGCAGATGCAAGTATGTTGAACTCGTCCACACACAATTCATATAATGTGTCTACCCTGCCAGCTCGCAACCTTTGATCTTTAGTGAGAATATCTAGATTAGATTTCTGATTAGCCATGCTGATCTACAGTCAGACAGTCTAATCTCCTGACAAGCTGCTATCCCACGTAGCTTGACCACCGGTCAGTGTATATGTACGTATAGTAAATCTGTTGGTCTACATGTATGCCAAGTAATCGGATAATTTGTTCAAAATGCCATTTTTATAAAGCCGATTGGACATTAATGCTTTGTATTCAAAATGGAATTCAGTCGATCCTTCCATAATCCTATAATGGTTTCTTTGACCAACACAAGCGGGTTGGTCAGTTAAGTTTGGTCGACGAGATCGTATGACCGGTACTGACCGCATCTCGGGGTTATGGCGACGTCCAGACTGGATAATTATGGCTAATCACTTAGGTGCTAATGGAAGGGAAATAGAGGAGGCGTGAAAATCAGCTGGGGACATTTCAGAATGTTTGTAGTAGAAAATCGTTTGGACGCTGATTATCGGCTGCTAAGCTTTCCCTCATTTCACCCATTCCAGTCTGTTTCCATATGGCTTCAAACATCTAGCTCACGCATATAGCCACTGAACTTCTGTATATTTTGAAAACAATTTGACTGAAAGTTGTTGATGGTTAGGAACACTTTTCAGTCAGTACGTTTTCTAAATATGCAGCAGATCTCATGATGTCTAGCTGTTGTCATACAATTCTGATTTATCAGGTTATTTCTGAATGAAATCATGAAAAGACCAGCTGTTTGATATGGGGCCGATTGGGAGCCACGGGAGGGCCGCTGGGTATTGTTCTTGGACTTTAATATTTAATTTCAGCGTGAAGTGTCGTTTGTAAAATCGTTTGATGGGCTTTACTTGCCACGCGTCCCTCGCTGACCGCGAGACGCAACGGCGCCTATCCCGCGACTGGAGCAACGACAACTATTGCAAACGCATGAAGGGGCCGAACAGGAATATTTGCAGCCGACAATTACAACATGTCGTGTTCGTTGATGCGACATACCTGCCGATTTAATGACATGCTGCGAAAATAACTAGATTCAGCTATCCATGATTTAACATTTACACTTGTAATTCTGCCATTTCCTTGTGATTTTCGGTGTTGCAAAAGATATAAATTATAATATGAAAAATGCCCAATCATATTAAACATTGCTGAATATTCAGCAAACGTGTTGGATGAAGTGTCGTCGATTCTTTTCAGGATATATATTCAGCAGGTTTATTCGTTAGTTCCCACGCATGCTGCTCTCTGCAAGCACCTTGATTAATGGCATTTCTTGAAGTCAAACAATTTTCCAGCGCTGTAGGCCTACTTCCAATATCCCGAATCAAAAGCAATCAGTCTGCGGAAGTTATTCCATAGCTTTATATGTTACAGCGGCCGTGCAGTCAAATTTGTTTCAAAATATGCAACAGAATGTTGATTAAATCGTAAACACAAACAATTCATACAACTGACGGACTTTTAACAGTTCCTGACTGCATAACATAGTTGATTGTAACGTCAAACTACATGTTACGTAATTGATTATGACGTCATATACTTGGTCGATAGATTGTAATAATCAATTTAGCAAGAATGTGTTGCTGCTCCCTTACGCAACAATAGCCTCTAGTCAAACTAGTTTCAAAACTTTCGTCACATGATTTTAGTATTGTATTATTTAAGTTATTTATGTCTTGCGTCGGAGAAACTAATTAGTAATACACATAGTTTCTGTTTCTCAAATAAGGTATATAGTTAAAGGTGCACATTCACACCAGAATGCGTGAAAATAAAATTGTTTAAATTGTATGCTTTTAGAGGCTTACATTATGTGCCTAGATGCAATGAAACGAAATATATCGTAGCATATAATGATTTCATTCCGTACAAATTATTATAATTTTTTTAATTGCGAAATTGAATTAGGGACTCATGTCTCTAATTCAATTTCACAACTTGAAAAATTATATTACAAAATTAAACGTCATGAAATCGTTATTTTCAGATTTGTTTCATTTCAATATATATAGGCCTCTAAAAGTATACAATTTTAACAATTTTATTTTCAAGCATTCTGCTGAGAATATGAACCTAATCTCTAGGTCTATTGGTCATGCCAATTTGGAGACGCTGTTTGTTTTGTTGGCCTATATCGATTCCCGTAATTTCTAGATCCATTCAGGCCATATAGGGCCTAGATCTAGGCTGGTGCCTGGTTTTATTTTCATTCTATCACGCCATCACCGCTAACTTCATCATGTTTTTTACGGTAAGAGAGACAAGGAGGAGTGAAGGAGCTTTCCCGTGTTCCCACACTTATAGAGATAGTCACGCACAGAGATACGAACCAGTATTTTTGATTAATAACGCCAATACGGTAAGCATTGAGCCTCCGTCTCCTCCATACCAAACCTGTAAATCACCCGAAACACTTCTATAATTTATACCGTTTTTAAAGGCGGATTATTGACTGGGACTACGTTATTAACGCATTCCTGACGTCTGCCGCGATCGTCTGCTACAATGAAGTTCTCAAAGAGACAGACGATCAATCGTTTCCGACAATGTTAATTTACATCATGTCGGCAGACTGTCCGAGACTGGCGGCCACCACGTCAACAAACCTTGACCGTTAATGGATGGATTGTCTGACCACTTGTCTAGATACACTCTGCCAAGACTGAGCTTATTTAAAGAAAAATAAAAGAAAACATATGCTATTTATGAAAGCTGATAGATATGGAACTAGTCATTCCGTACCCTTCAATCTGTGGCGTAAATTTGGCTAATCCGCGATTGGTTGATCCGTGCCTAAGTATTTGGTCAACAGACATAACTTACCCACTACAGAAAATGAATAATAATCCAAAATTGTCATCTTTTTAAGCACCCAATTTGTTCAAAAAGAGTTTGCAATGCCTCATAGAAAATGTTCATGAGCAGGCCAAGAGATTATTTTTGAAAATTTATCACTGGGATGACTGGCACAGTTATCGAGTCAGTAATTCCAGTGATAAATTTGCAAAAAGAGTCTTCTCTTGGTCTGAAAATGGACATTTGGCCGACCTGGGTGTTAATTAAAGCATTAAAGCCACAATGGAGGAATCTAGTTTCTCATGTATATGACGTTATGATCAACTACGTCTCATGTGTATGACGTTATAATCAACTACGTCTCATGTATATGACGCTATAATCAACTACGTCTCATGTATATGACGTTATAATCAATTACGTCACATGTAGGCTGACGTCATAATTAATTACATGAATAATCATGAATTAAGAGATTTAGTCCGTCTTAAATGCTTAGTCCGTCAAGTTGTAGGAATTGTATGGCTTTACTATTTAATAAACATTCTTTGGAATATTTTAAAACTAATTCGACTGGGCATTGTTGCTGCCATAGCTTTTTTACCCGTATAGATTTCTGGAAATTGAGATTCAGAGAGCCCATGGATCGATCGATCCCAACACGGCAAATTGAACTAGATCACAGGTTTGGGTAGACTAGTAACCCAGATAACGCAGTTTGCTGGGCTGATGCCGCGCTGACACTCCGCCGATACCCTCAGTATTGGCCCAGCATCGGCCCAGTAATATGCGTTATCAGGGAATTTCAGGCTTTAGCTCATGATGGACAAACATCAGTAGAAGTGCGACATGCTGGGACACACTTCTGATTGGGCGAGAGCGGGACACGTGACCTGTTATATCATCTCATTTTCATATATGGCCGCGCCCATTTCCACCCCCACCCCCAAACAAAAATTACTCAAATCTGATTGGACAGGAGCTTTTACTGATTTTAACAGAGGAAAGAGGGTCCGTGGCCTAATATGCAAATAAGGTGACGTCACATGTCACGTGAAACTGTCTCGACCAATCAGAAATGTGTCGCAGCCTGCCCGCCTCTGCCTTTTAGGATGTAGATCTATTGATGTGTTCTGATGACTGACAGGTGCAATGCCTGATGATTGACAGGTGTAACACAGTGTGAAATGGATGGGGGGGGGGGGGCATGCCCTAATGAGGTCACGTGACCAGCTCTTGACCAATCAAATTTGCATCTATATCACTGCAGCCATTCGGTATGTAGATCTATTGACATGCTCTGACAATTGACAGGTGCAACGACTCATGAAATGGCAGGTTGGGGGTTACGGTGCGTGTACATGGTTCTATTGTTCCCTGGATGAAGAGACAACAGCATGGGTGTGCGTGTGCTGAAGCTCCATTCTTCCCAGACGAATATCACACCTAAGCGCTAAAAGTCCTAACAATCAATCTGTTGTATTTAAGGGATTATTCAGTACACAGCTCTATTGTTACTTGCTGAAGAGACAATGGTCAATCCAAACACAGATGGTGAGAAATGCAGTCAAGTTATAATGTGTTTGGAATCTGTGTTACTAGCTGAAGAGATGGTGGGAAGGTTTGAGTTCTGTAGCACGGATCTCGTAGGGCCGGGCCAGAGTGGCATGGGCCAGCGTTTTCCCTCTTCACCTCTCTAATACAGCCATAGCGATGCTTCGTATGCATAGCATGTGTACTATAGTATGATTGGAAAACATTAGTCAGTGAGATCGCCTATCGCACATGCGCGATAAACTAGATAGGACAACCACGCTGTACTCTAGGTATAGAGATGGCAGCTTTACTGTATAAATTTCCTGTGTTTGCCAAATCACTAATACAGATCCTTTTCGCACCATCTTTGGGTGAATCTAAAACAAAATATTCCCCGAAATCCAAATCTGCTATCCAAATTAAAATCGGACGAGAAATGGCAGAGATATCGTTTAATATAAAAATAGGCACACTGTGGTTAACCCCATAGTACTTATGATGTCACATGATTGCTGGTTTTGCCTGGTTGTTACAACTTACTTTGGATTGGCTGTAACATGCTGCTTGAGCATTCTCATTGGTCACCCAAAACTATAACAAGGCCCACTCCGGTCCATAAAAATCGGTTAAGCCAAATCCCTGCATCACTCGAATTAAGTGTGCGATTGAGCGGATTCTGATAGGCTGAACTCGTTAATACTGTTGCTTTTTCTTCACTGTTCTGAACATTGCTTGCCGTGCAGCACCTGAGCATGCTGCACAGTTCATCTTGTGCTGAACTTCAACGTCTTTGCGAAGCTTTAGTTTTCCTTAGCCAAATTCTCATGCTATGTCCTATGTCATCAACCTGCATCGCTCAATGAACGTGGACCACTTCATACCGTTGTTCTTCACCACAACTGTAATACCTTATTGTCTTTTTCCTCTGTAAAGATTTCCTGCACCATTTGTAACTAAGCACATATTTTCAATTTCATGCGCCGAGGACTAATAGGCCAAATCGAAAGTCCTTGTCTTTGGTTTTTTCCCCTTGTATAATTCTTAAGTCACGCCAATGACTATTAGGCGTACTTTTCCGGTCAGTTATGGCCTATTACTAAATAACTATTGTCTCATTTTTGTGACCTGTGTCGTTCTTCTTTTAGAGCTTATTTATATAATTATAAACCCCGCCCCCAATCATTATGTGTTATGTATTGTACTCACATACGTTCTCCAAAATAATACATCAACAATAGTGCACTAACCTTGAGAATTCTCAATATCAGCACTGCAAACTAGGAAACCCTTCTTGTGCCTAACAACGACACAAGTTCGGTATAGTCTAACATAGGTAGCAGCTCAGCTAATTGCGTTAGAACTCTGTAAACAAGCCAAGCCGATTGCTGTATTTAATAAGCAGCTGTTTATTGTAAAGCCAGCTCCAGGTGTTACAAACGTCTAGTTGCTAAATACCTGCAAAAGAGTCCAAAGAGAAGAGCCCAAAAGAGCCACCAGCAATCATCTAACTTTGTGACTAACTCCAGCCGATCTTTGGCCAATTATATTGTATTATATTTACTAAGTCCCTCCTTCGGTTTGGTTGCGCCATAGCTGAAATCGCTTAGGCTTCTCGGTGGACCCAATCATAAGGAAGACACATCACACTTCCCGTTGTATCTCACGATACTTCTAGGATAATAACTTTCTGCCAAAGTAGGAATTCACTGAGAACTAACTATCTTATTAATTATCGGCCTTAGCAGTGAATCTTGGGCAACTTGTATTCAAACCTAAATTCAGATCTATCTGTTAACTCCCAGGAATCAGCTCTATACAGCTTGATTCTGACACATCAGCTTGCGGCAAAAGACATGCCAGGCAGGCCAAGTGGGTCCTCCACGCTTTCTAAGAAAGTCTCCCATGATCTATCAGGAGTTTCTTCGGCCAAGCCATAAATAGTTTAAAGGGCGTTTAAATACTTTTGTATTGTCCTGTCAATGTCTTGTCTTATTTATGGTTACGTCAGACAGTTGGCTAGGAGTTGCTATTTGGCTCCAGTAACGTAGGCTAGGGTGATAGGCCTCTGTGGCACTAATATCTGTGTTCAAACAAAACATTAGGTAGTATCCTCCCAAAGAACCACTAGCTACAGTGGCATCTACCTAGCCTAATTAGTTTGGAGATTTGGCCTGCCCAGTATCTGTAGAGACTGACCAGCCATTTCCCCATAAAACAGAGTAGACCACACATATATAAGTCATACAAGCACTTCCCAATACATGTTTTGTTTTACCCAACTGCGGATGGATGGACATATCTTCTCACTTTGGCAAGAGTTATTTTTGTATTGTATATATATTATACTAAGCCATAGGAATCCTTGCCGACCTGCAGTCTCTATTGTTCCTTTAGGTATCATAGGATAAGTAAGCGTAGGCAAGATACTCAGCAGCTAGGACTCATCAAATTCTCACTAAACAAGCCAGTCAAACCTCAGCTTAATCTGACCCAAACAGCCTTCAGCAACACCACTGATTGTGTCAAACTATGATTCTACTAAATCAGAACAATTCAGTAAGCATCATGTACACGTGACACATGGGGCTTACGAATAGCATGTATGAGACTGTAGCAGGAATGCCTACACACCCTCACTGGAATGTGATCACTCCGTTGATCCACGAGATTGGCTTTTGTACTCATCGGAGCATCCGACTCCCACCTCCTATAAATGGGAAACCCAGAGAGCTAACCAATGCATCCCTCAGGATGATCTATACCTCATGTATGGAACGGAACCTCTCAGCATGGAACAACTCGGACACACGGACGCGACAGTTCGGTATGTAGGTCTATTGTTATTGAATGAAGATCGCACCTAAGTGCTAAAAACATTAACAGTACATAGATCTATTGTTCTTGAATGAAGAGACAATGGGCAGGTCGATCCAAACACCAGGGGTGTACTCGTGAGGACAGGTGTTGCTGAATGAGGATGACTTATAATGTGTTCAGACACGTTTGTTCCTGACTGAGGAGACAATGATATGTTCAATCTACACAGCTGTGAGTGGGGTGGAATATGGACAAGTCAATAAATTGATCAGTGCTGTTACTGGTTGGTCTGAGCCTACGGTCATACTTCTGCAGGGTTCTTAAGCAAATATCCATTTGCAGACCTAGAGGAGGCTATTTTCGCATGTGGTCAGTTACCCAGAGACGAATCTCAAGGGAATGCGGGCAAGTGAATAAGCACAAGCTATTTCATGAGTCGTTGCGCCTGTCAATTGTCAGAACATGTCAATAGATCTACATACTGAATGCCATACTGAACACATCTGATTGATCGAGAGTTGGTCATGTGACCTCCTTTGGCCATACCCTCGTCCATTCCATGCCTCATTACTCCTGTCAATCATCAGGCATTACACCTGTCAATCATCAGAACACATCATTAGATCTACATCACAAAAGGGTCGGTGGGCTGGGTCACACTTCCGATTGGTCGAGGGAGGGTCACGTGACCTGTGGCACCATATCATTTGTATATTAGGCCACCCTCCCACCCCTGCCGCCAAAATCATTGAAAACTCTCGACCAATCAGATTTGGGTATTTTTGGCGGGAAAAACGTGTGTGCGTGTGTGTGGCCTAATATGCAAGTGAGATGATGTCACAGGTCACGTGACCTGCTCTCGACTAATAGGAAGTGTGTCCCAGCGCCGTATACGGTACAACAAAGATGTCAGCCACACTGAGTGTGATAAATTGAAGCTAGAGATACTTGCTTGGTGAAACGTCACAGGAAAATGATGACACACACAGCCAGACTATACCTGCACAGAGCACATTTCGGAAAGACCTTCACAGCATATTATACAGAAGGAGTGAGTATGTGCCTTTTTCTGCAATGAATGCACCTCCTAGTGACATGCGTGTTATTGCATCAATCATGGACTTAACCATACAGTGTGTTATATATTTAGAGCCAAACTTGATCTTCTTGGAAGCAGATAAAGCAATATATAACCAAGTATTACGAGTTGTGTCCAAGGTCAAACAGAAAGGATCAATCCACATTGACAAAGGTATAGTACAGAATTACAGATGGGCGGAATCCACATCATTATATGCCACATGAAAACCACCTCTGGTAGATTCAAAGGTTCAATGATTGTAGAACTTGTATCCAAACTAGGAGTGTGAACTGCAGGGGCAATCAAGGATGGATTGAATGGAATAAACGTTAAGCCAGGTATTCTCTAAATTAAGCTGTTGCTTGAGCCACGCTTGAGATCAAAGCATGATTTCATTGTATCAACATGTGATATGCCTCAAACAGGAGCTGGCAGCATAGAAACTGCTTTTCAATCATCCAAATCCCAAACAACCTTGATAAATGCTTAAAGACAACACGGCCAGACAACATATATCAGATGAAAATGATGCATATATTTGAATGCCTCCGACAAGGTGGTATGTGAAGCAATGTCCTGCCTTGCCAATGCCAATGGAGGAATCAAGCTTTAGGTATGCCCGCCCATCTTTAGCTAAGATCCACCCACACTTCGTGTAACCACCTCAATCATCACGACATCGTCTAACCACCTAACTCATCATGACATCGCCTAACCACCTAACTCATCATAACATTGTCTAACCACCTCAGTCATCATGACATCGTCTAAACACCTCAGTCATCATGACATCGTCTAACCACCTCAGTCATCATGACATCGTATAACCACCTAACTCATCACGACATGGTCTAACCATGTCAGTCATCATGACATCGACTAATCACCTCAGTCATCATGACATAGTCTAACCACATCAGTCATCATGACATCATCTAACCTCCCGGTCAGTCATCATGACATCGTCTAACCACCTCGGTCACCATGACATCGTCTAACCACCTCAGTCATCATGACATCGTCTAACCACATCAGTCATCATACCATCATCTAAGAACCCGGTCAGTCATTATGACATCATCTAGCCATCTGGTCATCATGACATCGTCTAACCACCTAACTCATCATGACATCGACTAACCACCTCAGTCATCAAGACATCGTCTGACCACATCAATCATCATGGCATCGTCTAACCACCCGGTCAGTCATCATGACATCGTCTAACCACCCAGTCAGTCATCATGACATCATCTAACCAGCTCAGTCATCATGACATCGTCTAACCACCTCAGTCATCATAACATCGTCTAACCACCTCAGTCATCATGACATCGTCTAACCACCTAACTCATCATGACATCGTCTAGCCACCTCAGTCATTATGGCATCGTCTAACCACCTCAGTCATCATGACATCGTCTAACCACCTCAGACATCATAACATCGTCTAGCCACCTAACTCATCATGAAATCGTCTAACAACCTCAGTCATCATGACATCGTATAACCACCTAACTCATCATGACATCGTCTAACCACCACAGTCATCGTGACATCATCTAACCACCTAACTCATCATGATATCGTCTAACCACATCAGTCATCATGATATCGTCTACCCACCTCAGTCATCATGACATCATCTACACCCCCCCCCCCTCCCCCCACCCCTCCGGAACATATCTCTCGAGCTTGCTTTGTCGTTGTCGTCGTCCTCCTCCTCGTCGTCGTCCTTGTCGCCGCCGTCATGCTTCTCGTCGTCGTCGTCGTCATCCTCCTCCTCTCCTCATCCTCCTCCTCATCCACCTCTTCCTCCTCCTCCTCCTTCTCCCCCTCCTCCTCCTCCTCCTACACCCCTCCTCCTCCTCATCCTCCACCTCCGCCTCCTCCTCCTCCTCATTCTTCTTCTTCTTCTTCTTCTTCTTCTTCTTCTTCTTCGTCTTCTTCTTGGTGCTGTGGACATTTTGTTTCTTTTTACTACCCGGTACTGGCATTCAGTTCTCATCCACGCTGAAACTGCACACCCCTATTCTAGGGATGAGTGCTGACATACTGAGGAGCCTGATTTTTGGTTTCCTGCCCTGGTGGGCTTTAGTAGTGCCCTCCCCCCCCCCCCATCCCATTAAGCCTAAATAGTAAACCGCTACTCCTCCATTATTTATCAACGCATTTCGATAAGACTTGAAATGGATATTCTATGGGTAACTCTTGACAACATTACCTAGGCCGATTTTCGATTCACTGTCCTGTTTAGTAGGGCGCCCACCCTTACATTTAAGATCGCTATTTCTCCATTACTGATGAGCGGATCTTGGTAAAACTTGTGAATGGCATTCTATAGTTCCATCGAGGCCGACATCATTACGTCACACACTGTGGTATAATTTAAATCTCGATAGCAAGGTATTGATCCTAGTCGTACATGGACAAAGCAACACATATATGTTTTCATAATTTAAAAATTAAATCCAGTGCATGGCAATATACGGTACAATACTGATCTATCTACCCACCCTGTACATATCATTATCATTACCTCACAAACGTAAAGCTGAACTCATATCTTAAAAACGAACTACGGAATCTTTGTACGATGTGGATAATAGTAATATTGTCTGCAGGGGCACACTTATAACGTCTGTGGAGTCTTTGTTTTGATAAAATAGATTACAAAATCAGCAAAAAGTACATATCTGTAAACTGTTCCGCTGACATTTAATGCTTTTCATTCTGAATTTCCTGGTCTACGTTTGAGAGAGCAGATTATGAATGTCATGCTCGACATTTTGAAAAAAGAAAGTGGACGAAAATTGTTGCTGCATAAGGGAGCGGAAACTTTCAGTGAAACTTCTCGAACATATCGACCATGATTTTGACTATGTCGCATAAAAAAATATCGTAACGGATACAGAAATAATTTGCTTACAGATGCAACATCGTGACAATAATTGTCTGTAATTACTGGCTTCTACAAGATGAGCGTCTAGACGCTACCGACCCCATATCAGCCGACGTTTTGCAAATTATATTTAGGCTTACTAGACATATAACTATCAATATTCGACTGAATATTTTAAAAACAATTTGACTGAAAGTTGTTGCTGCCTCAGGCAACAACAACATTCTGTGAAATTATACTCAGCATATTCGGTTAGTTTCTATATATTTCGCTACATGTCTTTAGGGATTGATCGAAGATGAAAAGGGTTCGTATGGAGATTAAGACTGATCTAATCCCTTCCATTATAGCGTTCTATACGTGTATACTATTCCTAATAAGAAAGGATTATATACGGTGCACCTATTCGAGAACAAGAAAAATACATAATCATATCGCACCATCACAGTCAATGGTAGCCGATGTCGCCAATACGATCCTATCATTGGTGTCACGTGGCGACACCAACTTTGAGTTCTAAGAAAGGGGATTCTCCTCTACTCCACGGATACAGGGGCGTAGATTTGTCTCAAAAAGGGTGGGTGAGTGATCTCATCAGGCTGGGAGTCTGAGGGTCCGCCCCCAGAAAATTCCGAAATCGGGGTGCTCTCAGATGATTTGTCATGCATTTCTGGAGGTGAACATGAATCATTAGTTGGCAGTTAAATTATTAAAATTTTTACCCACTACTTTTTCTTTTTCTACAAAATTTATTAAATTTTTTATTTTGTCTTGGACAGCGGCGGAACTCTCAGGCGTGCGTGCGTGAGTGCGCTGACTCACGGGGTCTTTCCCAGGAAATTACAAAAAATCTATGCTCTCTGAGAAACGATCTTATGCATTTTAAGTGTGCAGAAATGTGTTCATTGTGCTGGCAAGTTATATATAATTCTCTTTCAAATGATTCATTACTCCCTCGCTTCCTTCCTTCCGCCCGCCCTCCCTCCCTCCCCCTCCCTCCCTAGCTATAGCTATTAATTTTTAGCCATGCCCCGCCTATTTATAGCTAAATACCGCCCACTTCTTTACGCGTGTTGGAATAGATTTAAATACTTTGAATCCTAAATTCCCAGAATCACACATTTCAAAGTAACTATGTAGCGTCCCAATAATCAAATTGGCCCGTTTGTAAACGACGCAGGACCGTTTATAACGGGGCTGATCCATATCCAATTTGTCATCGGCGCGCCTGTTTGTAAGCAGTGCACGGCCCATATAGAAATTGGTTATCGGTGCACCCGTTTGTGAACTGCGCATGCCCATTTGACAATTGGTTATCGGCACATCCGTTTGTAAACGGCGCACATCCCATATGTCAATATCAAACTTACGCCAATAGGCAATACCTCCATCCATTAATTACGTCCGTCTTGCTGATCATTTCAGCGATACGTTCAGTTGTTCAGACACTGAACTGCATACTGTCTGTATGAGTGTGTTGTTTATTTATTTGTTCGTCTTTCAATCCGTCTGTTCCTTCCTTCATTCATTCAGTCAGTCCGTTAGTCAATAATTATGCAAGAACTGGAAACAAAATGAGCGGATTACACATACTATATGTACATAGGGAGCAAAGTGATTAATGAGAAGTTTAATAACGCAAGGATCGAATGAAGTACGGTAGGCTAACTGGCATTGAGTAGAATCCGCGTGTTATTGGACTACATTCATAAACACTAAATAATACACACATTTATTAAAGAAATTAATTTTAAATCTTCTCATAGAAGATATCCATTTGCAGAGCAAGAGGCTATATTTGACAATGTATGCATACATTAAAACAACACTCGTTATAGCAATGTGTGAGTTACACCTCTCCCAGCGATTACGCATGCCATAAAACAATTCATCGAATCACACCACCATGTTTGATAGACGGTGTTTCTTTATTAAGATGGATCAAATAAACCAAACCAAATCATTGATCTGCGAAGGTAGCGGTAGAAGTCATAATTCGTTTACTACTATGCGCATTTCCTATTGGCACAAGTTTGATTTTGTCATATGGGCCGTGCGCCGTTTATACGGGCGGGTCGATAACAAATTGACATATGGGCGATACGCCGATTACAAATGGGCGCGCCGATAACAAATTGGTATATGGGCCTGCGCCATTTACAAACGGGCGTGCCATTAACAAATTGATATATGGGCCTGTGGCGTTTACAAATGGGATGAATTCAGCAAATTGGTTAATGGTGCGTTACAACTATACAGGTACGCTGTTGAATATTTTGAAACTAATTTGAGCGAGTGATGTGGCAGCAACAGCAGCGGTCAGTGGGATTATTAGAATTTCATAACTGTTTGTGACGTCAGCTAATATGTGTTATATGAATTTGAATATGCTGTCATAAAATTGAATGACGGAACTGATCCCTCCATTATCAATGCACAAAGGATTGCAGACCTCATAATGGGGGCAAGAGAAAAAGTAGGACTTTAGAACAAAGTAGGACTACCGACTACAGTACTGAATGACATTATTTCGAACTTGAGATTAGCTCGCTAGACTATTTGTAAAATGTATTCACTGGAAATTTATTTTAAAAAATAATCTGAAAATTTAGGCAAAGTCGGTAAATAATCAGAATATTGTGACAATAATTTGAATGGAGGCCATTGCACAATTTATGTTCGGAAATGCTAGTTAGTGAGCATTACATACAAAATACTGTTTAAAATATGAAAATAATTGTACTGTCTTGACCTCTTGTGGAATGAAAAACTGAAGATGGAATTATAAAGTCAACAATTTCTACCAATCTTATTAATGTGGTTATAATTTTGTAAATATATAGGCATATACTGTGTCTATATGAATAATGTATACCAATAGGTCGGCCTGCTGAATTTCTACAGACTATATTTTCTAAGGGGTTTAACTTTGGATATGTTGAGTATCTTGAAAACAATTTGACTAAAAATTGTTGGTGCCTTTCAGTCAAATTGTTTTCAAGATATTCAGCAGATCCAAAGTTATTATCCATTGAAATTATTTTCTGGTTGCTCGCAGCAGTCCGACAGTCAACAGCGGGCGTGTGTGTGTGGTGGCTAGCCGCGGGGAGGGTGTGTGTGTGGGGTGGTGGGGTGGGGGTGGGTAGGGGTGGGGGTGGGGGGAGGGGTGGGGGTGGGGTTGAGAGTATAGACGTAGTCGCGCCGTAGGCGGAGTCAATAATCAGTTAAACTAGTAGGCATGCATACCTGCCACTTTTAGAAAGATTGAATGAGAAGGGTGTGCTTGTGATTGGATTCCATTGATCAGTGATAAACAGATCAACGGTTATGTAAACAAGTGTGTGAATTGAGATGGCGGGATGGTGTAGATGCGTAGGCAAACCGCAAGCTGTCAATAAAATATAATGTGACAGTAAAAGTGGCAGCAGACGATGACATTTAAAACAAAACACTGGGGATGCAATATCTGAAATTATAGGCATCTAGGTTAATTCTGCTTGAATCCTGAAAATTATTCTGGTGAATCTAAAATTATGAATAAGATTTATTAGGCTTATTTATTTTGTTTCAGCTTTCTGAATTTTAGTCTGCCAGACTTTAAACCAGCAAATGCCTCTTCTTCGAAAGTTTTGAGACTGTGCATTAGTCTGTGCCCAAAAAATTGTGAACAACTAAATGTTTCATAACATCCCTGATATTATTCTGATATAAATACCAGACACATTTTATGTTGATGCGTTTTTTGTTATCCTACTCAATATTTTGAAAATAATTTGACTGAGAATTGTGGTATGTCTGGTCCCTGACAAGTTTCATTCAAAATTGTTATTCACAGAACAAAGTTTTGCATGTAGTTCCATTAAAATATATACGAGCAGACGATATTGTTAAATTAAACGCCAAATTTTCGGATAGGTAAAGTAAAATTTAGTATTTTCCCACAAAAGTGAAAAAATGTCTGTAAACCGATTAGCGGTGACTTTTACACGGGCTAATGGGTGTTTTTGCCAAATTTCAGCTCGCCTGCCGACCGGTCGGGCTTTTACGCTCGGCAGTGAGCGTCACTCGTTATTTGACAAACAATTGTGAGAGACATAGCTCGCGCCGGAAAGTCTAGACGAGCGCGTGACTTAATCCGACCAATCAGCGACGGGTAACGTTTTACGGGATTAATCGCTGCAGTCGGTAAGATCCGATGATCAATCAGATACCGATTTGAGGAGAATCAGACAACACAACTGTTCCGAAATAACTTATGGAGAATTTTCTTCTATTAGAATCACTTCGAGAATAATTTGCAAGGATGAAAAAAGAAATATTTGCTATAAGTCAGCTGCCGAATACCGAATTTGAGAAACCAGGTCAACTTGCTCGAAATTCACCTGTAGAAAACCGAGAAATTTCACCCCCTGTGTTATAAAATCGACCCGTCCTTTAAGTCCAACTATTCGGAATACATATATTCGTGTTATCTCAATACTGTTCAAGTTACATGTGTTTTGACTCTGAAATAACTTTGTTTTCGTGTTTCTGAGCGGTATTTGAGGAGATATATCCACGATTCGAGGGCCTAGTCGCGTCAGGATCGTGTTTATAATGCCATGAAAACTGGTGCCTGTCTTCTGCTTTACCTTTTAGTAAAAGAAAGCAGAATCCTCGCCGCGACTGTCAGTGTATTAGCTAGAAATACAAAAGTGCACGCACGCTCGAGCTGCAAATTATATAAAATGTATTGATTGAACCTGTAGGTGTAGTGTAGTTCATTCATGCCAGTGTTTTGTTAATGCTTATTATTTAAAGATACATTCTCATTTTAAGCTGGAATACATGTTTTGCTTACGTAGCACTTAGTAAGAGTCTGTTGTCCGTATTGAGTAATGCCGAGTAGCTTGTTTACATTAGGGTACTAAGCCTGTTAAATGCTCATTCATTGGTTCAGTCAGCGTTGTGTCAGTAGTCAAATTCTATAACCACAGTAAATGCAACCGAGTTAAAATATATTGTACATTTCGAAAATAAGATATATTTTAATTCAGAACACCCGCCGCTCATGTTAGAACGTTGTTATTTGACTTATTGTTATTGGTCTCTAGAGTAACCACAACAGTGGAGCTGACAAACAGCAAGCTGCCGGATTCAGACCATCCCAATTTTGAAGGGCTTTGGCCCAGCAGTTGCTCAATAATAACAGGTACAGGACACATCGATTCGTTGTGTGGATCAGATATTAAAGCCTGCGCGTCATCCAATCAAGATCACTATTCGTCTAATATAAACAGGTGGTCAAATCAAAATATAGGGGGTGAGACTTCTGCTGTCACCACGTGTTACCACGACAATACCGAAAATATTTCATCCCACACGGTTACGGAGTCTGTGTGCGAAGATTGCTTAGATGAGAGCCCTCCACGCTTCTGTCCACGATGCTGTATGTTTCGTAGTAGACGGACAACCCTCGTGAAACGGCTGTGGAAAGAACGTGTATCACCTCAACAACATGAAACCTCGAGTCCGTCTGAAATTCACAAAATAACAAGGCAGTCGGATTTAGCAAAGAGTTTGCCTCATCGAACAATTTCATCTAGTGACTCTCACAATAACAACCCATCTTCTCCGATTAGTGAAAATCTAGAATTGAAATCTGTCACTCATTCATTGTTAAAACGTCTCAAGGAAAAACAATTAGAAACTCTAATCCAGTCAGTAGAATCTAAAGGCGGTGAAACAACCGATTGTGTCTTATTGCCCAAAGGCGAAATGCGTCTTGGAAAACGTACTGTGACTCCTGAGGTGCTGTGTTGCCAACTCTGGAGGTGGCCTACCCTCCATCAAACTATGGAGCTAAAACGAGTGCCATGTTGTCGAACTAGAAACGATCCAGCCTACGTTTGTTGCAATCCGTACCATTGGAGTATTTTAGTTCAACCAGGTAACAACACTCAATTCAATAGGCAACCTGCAAGAGCGTTTTTGCTATAAATTATCAATTTACAGCGGATCAACATTTTCTTCGTAATTTTGAAACTGATTTGACAGAGCTGTTGCTGTTTGCATATGTCAGTCTAATAAGTTCCACCTGTTTATGTCACTTGAAATTGATTAAGTTCTAATGTGCATGTTTCGGGTATAAATGGTTTTATAATAAAAAATAACTTGCATTATGTGATATTTTTTAATTATACAATTAGTTTTCCGGTAACCATTGGTGCTTCTGAAATTGACCATGAATTTGCAGGATTCAAAGTACACTGTTTCTTAACCCTTTAAACACCCAAGTCGGTGAAAAACAGCTTCTGCGGTCGTTTTGAAATATTTCCATTTACTGTTTTTTGAAAATTTATCACTGGAATGACTGGCTTGGTAACCATAACAGATACACTGTAGCAGTCAGTAGATGAAATACTGGTGTTTGGTTTGTAAGGCTGGATGGTGAAAAGGTTCCAGTGATATTAGTTTCAAGATATTCAACAACTGCGGTGTAGTGGTCTTGCAATTGAGGCGCATGAATTTCAAGGGTTAGCGATTAAAATTTGTCAAGAAAATTAAAATATTTGTGTATCTGTTGAATGTCCTTATGCCGGACAAGAGAAGGTTATTATTTAAAGTCCCACCAGAATACCTTGCTCAGTTATCAATAAATGCTGTCATATAGTCTTCTTTATATGTAATTTTTGACCACCTTTGACCCCCCTTGACCTTCAAACCGGCCAAAAATGACTTAGACATGGGGGTCCTTAAAGATGTCCATTTGCAGACCAAGAGAAAACTATTTTTTTAAACGTTTATCACTGGAATAACTGGCTTGGTTAATAGTCTTCTCTTGGTCTGCAAACAGACATTTTTGTATGAGAAAATTTAAAAATTCTTGATGCTAAAAGGGTTACTCTTACTTTATTTAGATAAACATTGTGTCATTTGTTACATATCATCTGATAAGTACAAACAAGACCCTTACATTGCATTCTAGAATTTAGACACAATACTTTCATTGCTGCTCAACAATTGTGTTATTGTGTGCCTTTGTGGAAAGTGGAATATCTCAACTGTAGTGTGTTTTATCACCCATTAACCGCCTCACAGCTAGAAGGCACCAGCCAATAATTTCAATGGGCAATAACTAAACCTGCTGAATAGTCAAATTGTTTCCTAAATATTTAGCAGGCCTAGAAATATAGCCCTTGGAGTATGTTGTTTGCAAAAACTCAGCAGTCAGCAAGTTAATAGCTGTTAGAGCTCAAGAAAGCCCTAGTCCATTCATGATCCAATAGCCTCTCTGTATAGAGACTGGACATTGGCTGCCTTGGGGAGGAGATGAGAGTTGTACCTTGGGGATAGAATAAATTCCTCCATGGTATATAGATAAATCAGCCTATTTCAATCTGAATTCTAAAAGTGGGTCTTAACCATGTAGATTTTAACCATTTAACACTCAAACTGGCCAAAACAGACTTGACCAATGTCCATTTGCAGACCTGGAGAAGACATTGAAATTTGTGTATTAACATGTTTTCGGGTTTGCTTGATTCGGATGAATGTAACGAGCCAGTCAGTCCAGTGATAAATTTTCAAAAATAGTCTTCTGGGCTGTAAATTGACATTTCTCAGAACCACTGCAGAAGCTGTCTTTGCCAGACTTGTGTGTTAAAGGGTTAAGTCAATTTAGGTTACCCATATTTTTCAAAATATGTATGTATTGGAACTGATCCTGATAAAATTTTAGTATACATTCAGATGGAGATTATTCTGTACTTCTTATAAAGCCTTGTTTAACCCATTCACACTCAAGGTTGGCCAAAATGGATTATACACTGTTCTTGAGAAATGTCCATTTACAACGCAAGAGAGAAGACTATCTTTGAAAATTTACTGCAATACATGGCATGGTATATAACTGAGCCAATCATTCCAGACATTTCCAGGGTTTGGTCTGCAAAAGTATTATTTTCTAGATAAAAAAAAAAAATTTCTTTTAAAAATTCAAAATTGATTGTTAAAATGGTAAAAGCTAAGACTTGCACACCACTATCAGTATCTCTGCATGTGTACAACATAGCATGTGATCCTCAACTCTATGTAATCAAACATGAAAAAGAGAGCAGCTAATCTTGGCAAATCTTCTATAGCCAGGACAGGCTAGCTGGCACCAAAACATTTAGCCCTGGTGATAAAATACCAACCCAGTATAAAAGTGGAAATATCTACACACTATCAAATTATGATCGAATGAAGAAGAGCAATAGTTGTACCAGTCTAGTGTAGGACAGTCACTAATTGACCACTCTTGAGATAAAATGAGTGCCAACATCAAAAGTTCATGATGAAAAGATGATTTTAGATGGGATTGTCACTTCTAAAGTATGTTGATCTTTAACTGTCTCGTTGCAAGCCACCAAACAATAATTTCAATGAGCAAATTACTATTGACTTGTTAAATATTTTGAAAACAATATGACTGAAAGTTGTTGGTGGCTTAGCCAGCAACAACTTTCAGTCAAATTGTTTTCAAAATATGTAGCAGGTCCAGAGATATAACACTAGGAATATGTCGTCTGCAAAAACTCGGATGTCGGAAGGATAATTGTGTGTAGTTTTAGTGTACTATAGTCAGCATGCCTGGCGCCAGCTGTAATTAGAGGTGCCTCTTGTGAAATATCTTTGCTACTAACATAGAGATTTAGATCATATTTATTATTTTGCAAGATAAAATAATGTTAGATTTCATATATAAAATAAAATTTAAAAAGTTTAAGAATAGAAATTGTCAAATTAGTAAGATCATGCTGAAATCTTCCCCCTCACACTGTTTTCCAGATTTTGAGATTCATTAGTTAATGCAATAATATGTATTTTGTTTACCAAATTTAACCAATAAATGGTTAATCTGAAAAATATTAATTGGTTAGACAAATAGGTCTGTAACAATAGGTTTTTCCATGATACGAATTGTATCATGATATGTCGCGATACGGTGCGTGACACGATACCTTATTTATAAGTTTCATCTGACCATGTCCATTTTATGCCACTCAGACTTATAAACAATTTAACAAATAATAAACATATTCAGATGAAATTTAGTGAAAATGGTGCACTTGCGGCTGGCTAACTTTGACCATAACATACCTGATGATCTTAGTGCATGAAAGACGCCATTGGCATATTTCCTTGTATTGTGTGGATTGATATCCACACAATATAAGGTCACGCTATATGATGCGATACACGTATCGTGAGCATGGGTGTCACGAGTCACAACACACACCCCACCACCAACCACCACCACCACCAGAGTTTAATGATATTAAAGGCTTTAAGTTGAATTAATTTCAAAATATTCACCAGTGTAAGGATTAATTACAATACCACATAATTCACTTTTCCAGTTTATCCATCCATCATATGACATCATAATCGTGACGTGTATGATGACGTCATAATCATTACGTCATTAATGACTCGATCTAGTCCGTCTTAAATGCGTAGTAGGCTGATACGTATGAATTGTATGTCTTTCCTATTTAATAGACATGCTGTTGAATATTTTAAAACTAACTTGACTGGGCGCTGTTGCTTCCACAGGCAGCAACAGCATCCAGTCAAATTAGTTTCAAAATATTCAACTGCTTAGCTGTATAGTTTTCTGGAAATTGATAGTCAGGGATTTCCGAGATCGATCGATCCCAGCACAAGCGAGGTGTGGGTGGAGCTTAGCTAGAGATGGGCGGGGCATAGCTGAAACTGGAAGGGTCCATTGCCTATTAATGTTTTCATGAAGAGATATCTTCTCAAAATTCTTCAACACTTGACCCAATCCCTGATTATTTCTGCCTATATTTACATAGACTAGATTAACCGTGTAATGGTCATGCCGGACAAAACCGCCCTCTGTACATGGGCTTGTGGAATGCTCATTTACAGACCAAGAGAATACAATTTAAAAAAATTTACCGATGGAATAACATGCTCGATAACCGAGCCAGTCATTCCACTGATAAATTTTCAAAAATTATATTCTCTTGGCCTGTAAATAGACATTCAATAGGCAGATATTTAAATTTTCTTGGCCATATTTGACCATTAAAGTGTTAAATTTTTTTTATGACAAGTCAATTGTTGTGTTTCAGATCCTCCACCAATAGGGAATAAGACAGATTTAGCAGAGCGGCTACAAGCTTTAGGTAAGATATATTTAATTATTATACACCTTGTCGCTGCAACTCTAGTTTGAGAGAGAATTGTTTGAAACTGGACAGGATGATTGTACACAAACCAAAGATGTGTCTAATGTTTCATCAGTCCATCCCGCATATGTGTGTCCCGAAAATCTTGTCTCTGTAATTCCTAGTTTGAGAGAGAATTGTTTGAAACTTGACGGGACGATTGTACACCAACCAAAGATGTGCCTAATGTTAAAATTATTTTCGTCCGTCCATACTGTCCGTCCCTAGGGACGGCCGTCTGTACATACGTCCTGAAAATTTGATGTACTCATTTTGGCAGGAGATGTATCAACTTCCAGCTGACTCTTGTTCTGTCAAATATTCATAGTTAAGAATGGGCAAGAAAGTAAGAAAATTGGAATTTTCTCATAAAAAATATCAATTTCCAGACCAAGATATTATTTTTGAAAATTTATCACTGGAATTACTGGCTCTGAATCGAGCCAGTCATTCAAGTGATAAATTAAAACAAAATAGTCTTTTCTTGGCCTGCAAATGGACATGTATCAAGACCACTCTAAAAGCTGTTCTTGGCCGGCATCAATGTTAAAGGTAATTTTAATAACTTTAGTGGTCAAGAGAAATATTTCCTTTTGAGATTTGAGTAGGGAGGGAGGAAATAATTTTTTTCGCAATAATTAATTTATTTTTAAAATCTTAAACATAAACATTTTTTTTCAGATGTTTGACGGGAAGTCCATTAAATATGCTTGTAATTGTCTAACATGTGATGCTTTTCATGAAACAATTATCAAAACTGATCAATTGCTATCAAAAGTGATCAATTGCTTGCTTACAGCATTAA
The DNA here is from genome assembly GCA_034401795.1 of Chaetoderma sp. LZ-2023a. Lineage (NCBI taxonomy): Eukaryota > Metazoa > Mollusca > Caudofoveata > Chaetodermatida > Chaetodermatidae > Chaetoderma > Chaetoderma sp. LZ-2023a. The sequence goes on along the minus strand of CM067363.1, from coordinate 38,651,184 downwards.
ATTGTATAGTTTGACATATTGATGGATGCTTTAACAGTTCACCTTGCCAGAGTATCTAGAGATGAGCTGAAGTCAAATGACGTCATAATCAGTGTGTAGGATGACGTCATAATCATTACGTCATAAATGGTCCGTCTTTAAGTCTTAATAGTCTGACACGTACGAATTGTATGTCTGTACTATTTAATAATCATGCTGTTGAATATTTTGAAACTAATTTGACTGGGCGCTGGTGCTGCCAAACAGCACCCAGTCATATTAGTTACAAAATATTTAACAGCTTACCTACAGGTACTGTTTTCTGGAAATTGATAGTCAGGGAGTTCATGGATCGATCGATCCCAACACGGCATCATGTTATGTGATAGTCAGGGAGTTCATGGATCGATCGATCCCAACATGATGGTATGTTATGTTAAAGTCAGGGAGTTCATGGATTGATCAATCCCAACACGAATGACGTGTGGGTGAAGCTTAGATAGAGATCGGTGGGGCATAGCTAAAACTGGAAAGGTCCATTATACTGGGAGAAAAAAAAATTAGTATGCAGCCGGGTGAAATAAACAAGAATTTCAGTATTATCGGAATAGAGACTATTGTTTATTTTGGCCTCAGCCAGAAATGTATGTTGTCATGTACTCAGTGCACCAGGGATTACTAATGTACCTGCGCCAGCCATTTTAACCTGAATAGTTCTTTATAAATAGTTCATGCTAAAATTATCATGTGAAACTATTGTTCAGAAGCGGTCGTGCCATTGACATGTGAGTGTCGTCGCATGCACAGTAGTAAATCACAATATAAAGTATTTGTGTTACAAAAAAATACTATAAAATGTCATATAAACTGTTTGATAACATTACAACCAACAACTATTTGTTTACTAACTCTAATGTTCTGTAAACAATCTATTTTTGTATTTGTAGGCCAGCAGCCCTCGCCAGCAATGGAAGATCCAGTCTCTACCGAAACCGGTTTAACGCCAAGCTATCGAAAACAGAATGCAACAGGTAATTTGTAATGTAGATGTGTGTTATCGGGAGCTTTCACTAGTGGAAGGCTTTGAGTTATATACTGTCTACTTTCATGTTTGGTCTGCCAAAAGCATTGCGCAGTAAGGCCCGTTTTATAAGTCGCGCAGCGCCAATGACGAATGGGTGATTTATGTAGTGGACTCTGTCATTTTCAGGTATATAAATGATAGGTAAAACTTTGATCAGTCCTGATGAAGCACCCTTGTTAGAAAGCTCGTTAATATAATTGATAAGTTAGTATTCACCTGTCTGACTGCTGCAAGCCACCAGACAATAATTTTAATGTGCCATAACTCTTGTCCTGTTGAGTATTTTGAAAACAATTTGGCTGAAAGTTGTTGGTGGCTAAGCCACTGACAACTTTCAGTCAAATTGTTTTTAAAATATTCAGCATGCCCAGAGTTAAGCGCCATGGGAATCTAGTCTGAGCAGACGGTTAAAAGGTACTACCTTTGAATCATGTTTTTCTTGTATATTCAGAGTAACAAAAACCTCCCAAAGGTTTGATGTGCATAGGTAGCAGCCCTATAGATAAATATAATTTGTCCCGAAGACTGGACATGTATTGGTAGCAGCCTATAGTTAAATACAATTTGTCCTAAAGGCTGGACATGGATAGGTAGCAGCCTATAGTTAAATATAATTTGTCCTTCTAGTTCCAGTTAAGACTATCTGAATATAATGAATAACTAAATCTTTCTTACAATTTCATCTACAATGCTTATCAAAAGGGATGAATAATAAATTGCAACATGTTTTCACAGAAAATTTCCTAATAAAATATGTTGCTACTGGTTACCATGTGTGTTCCTGAAATATCCATCCACAAAGCCAAATATTAAATGCTGCCAAAACAACAGAATGAATGTTTATTTTGCGAGGCTATATAAATATTAAGTGAGTGTTTGTTTTAGTTCAGAGCACAAAGCCCATCATATCAGGAAATAATGTGGGTGAGGGGTGGAGGGAGGGGAGTTGGGGTGGGGTGCAGAGAGCGTGATGATGGGCTCTGGCAAAAAAACCTGGGATACACTGTTGCTGTCATATCAAGGCGAAGTCTGTCAGAAATGTCCAAGATTTGACAGACACTGACAGACTAACTTAAGTACTAGAACTTGCAAGTCCAACGAAGACATACTAAAAAGTATAAACATTATTGCCACATAGCTTGTCTGCAGTTCTAAATACCTACATGTCATAAGAAATATAAAGAACTATTCATTTATTTCCAGCTTCATAGAAAATGTTATAGACAGTTATCATTCCAGAAATTGTGGTTAGAGATAACACCCGTCCCCTCCTAGTTATGTAAGACAACCCAGAATGTTCTAGAAGGATATACTGATTGTTTGTTTCCGGGGTACATCAGGGTACCGTAGGAGTTGAGGGAAAACAGTTGAGGGAGTCTTAGAGTTAAATTTTGAGAGAATTAGGGCTAATAGCTTTGTTAGAATAATCAGGTGAAATCTGAATTCTGTAACCTGCTTGTAAGCTCAAACCTGCTCTGAAGGTAGATGGTCATAGACCACCTGCCATTTTTGAGCCAAAATATGGTCATAGCGGACAAATTTACCACTGGAATGACTGGCTCGGTTACCGCTGGCTCGGTTACCGAGCCAGTCATTCCAGTGGTAAATTTTCAAACAGTTCTTATCCTGCAAATTGATATTTCTCAGGACCATTGCATAGGCTTTTTGTCTCGTCTGACAATTTAATGGTTAATTGGCCTAAAAGATTGTGAATTCTCCTTCGATCAATACTCACCATTCTATTACTTCTGATACAGCTAGCCTGGATAGCTGGGCCATAGGACTATAGACTTAGAAAGCTTTACCGACTCATGGAACCGGGTACTCGGCTCCCAACTGCTGAGTACCCGTTTGCCATGAAGCTCATTCTTGTTTGCATAGCAACAAGAGACACATGCTTTTTTGCAGTTGGAAGTCTTGAGTTTATATTAAGTCTTTCTTCTGTGTAATTGTGATAGCTTTGTGCGCTCTCTAAGGATATATTGGATTACCATGGATGCTACCGATGATAACCAGGCTGTATATTCCCATGTTATTCCATAGTTAAAAGACTTAGGTCTTCAAAATTTCGTCTGTGTCGCATGTTCCAATTTCTAACCCCAAAGAATCTGGGACGTGTGTTAATGTTAACGAAATATGCCAGATGATCGCCTTCCTTTAAACCCCAACAGGCGATCGGCAGATATGAAATTAGGTGTTGGCTTGACGGTGTTTTTAACACGAAAATCGGCTGACGTCGTTCTCCGTAAGATCCGAGCGGGTGACGTCACACCGTGTTACTCGGATGTTTATGTGAAGAAAATGTTTCATTAATTTGTGCATCTGATTCTAGGTTCTGCGTACTTTAATTGGTACCAGAAAAACTTGGAATTTTCAAGTTTTGCGTGTTATCACGATCTGTTTGCAATGATCAGTGGTTTCAAAATTCTTGATATAGATGTGTGGTCTATGGTTTTACCGTGTGCTACAGCAGTTTGTTTACATTTTGTTGTTTCTTTACATATCGTTTTGGCCTTCGTTATGAATATAATTTATATTTATTAGTAAATATACCCTGAATGCTATGCGATATTATTCTTGGTCCCGTTATACATCCTTGAGGATCAGTGTATGGGTGTATTATTGGCCGCTTCGTTCTTGTCGTCATAATCAATGCAATTTTTGCTGTAGCGTTGCGGGGTGGGGTGCGGGAGGGTTTACAGTTAATTTATGGTCAAAATATTTGAAAATTAATTGTCTGCGTTCCATTCCTGTTTCGGTCCGCTTGCTTATTGTAGGTTTGAGCTTATTTATAGGCCAAGCCATCCCCGCCATCATGTGATGTGTGCCACAAGTTCGTGAGGGTTCTATTCAAGGACCATGTCTGTTTCCGCTGTACTAAGTGTAATCTTGACAGTAGGTGTAACGTTTGCTCAGTGTGGTCGGTCAATATGATGCTTAAGTTCCTTGCCCAGAAGGACTTGACAGGGTCTGACGTGGGGTCAGGCGGTCCAAAAGTAAATCGTGGAGCGTCCGTTTCTGGATTGGACTGGATCCAAGGTTTAGGGAGTTGCTGGATGCTATTTATAGCAAACAACTCCTGACCAAGGGCCAGCTTCCTACCAAGGGCCAGCTTCCTGCGGCCTCCAGGGAGGTGCGGGCGAGGTGTCGTATTCCACGAGGGCGAATACGATATGTATGGTGTTGTCCCGACGGTCACTGAGGATGACCGCAGGGTACTTGGTGTCCAGAGTGCTGGAGCGGGTGGCCCCCACCCTGGCACTAGTGGACAAAGCTCAGGTACACCATGATGAATTCCTGTCCCTATGTGATGAGGGGGTGAGGGCAGCAATGAGTGCTGTCAACCACTCGTATCGCCTTCTTCAGTCGGTGTGGGCTGAAGCGGGGGCAGGCCACCCTGTGCCACCTGTGGCGCTTTCGTGCGTTAATGACGGCCTCGTGCTGTTTACGGACGCATTGGCAAGGGTGCAGGCGCGTGTGACTATGTCCAGGAGGCAGATGGTCCTTGACCATATGCGTCCAGCTACGGCCGTCAGGGAGCGTCTTCTTGGGACACCACTTACAGGCCCTAGCATCTTTGGTGGCCAAACGCGGGCAATCTTAGAGGACACGGCCAGCATTGCACAGAATCGTTTGGCGGTTAATCTGCAGCTAGTACGTCAAGCGCACACACTAGGGTCTGTAGCCAAGCCGCTAACCGGGCAACCTTCTAAGAAGCAGAAAAAGCACAAAAGCAAGGCGAAAGCTAAGCCGAGTGCTGCTTCTGCTTCTACTGGGTTTTCTCAACCGCCTCCGGCGAAGAAGGCCAAGAAGGTTGTGGAGGCCCCTACCCTCCCCATATGTTGCTCCTGATTGCCCGAGAGGCGGGAAGGGGAAGGGTAAGTCCTCAAAGGGCGGAAAGAAGGGAGCGGATCGTACCTAAGGGTACGAGGGCTCTCTTGGTATCTGCCGGGACTGCACCTGTGCGACAGGAACAGCGGTGCCAGTTAGACCGGCCAAGCCAAGACCAAAATGGTTCTCTCTCTCGTCAAGAAAGGGGGGTGAGCGGATCGCGAGCCAGATACCCCCATTAGGCGTCGATGCGTCTATAGTGGGTGGAAGGCTCATGCGTTTCGTCGAGGCTTGGCGACGTCAGACAGTCTGGTCCTGGGATGGTTATCCCAGGGATACATGCCGGAGTGGTGGGATTTTCCACCGCAGAATCTGTCTTTAACACCTGTCTGGACACCCGTACCATGGGAGCCAGACAAGTTAGAAACCGTTCAAACGGAAGTGTCAGGTTTGCTTCTGAAGGGAGCAATAAAACCAGCAAACCGGAACACTCCAGGCTTCTATTCAAACATGTTCCTTGTCCCCAAGAGCACAGGGGGATGGAGACCCATACTCAATCTCATTGAGGCCATTAAATTGGTTTATCCATACGCCTCGGTTCCAGATGGAAACGCCGAGGTCGGTAATGGCGGGATTGAGGAAAGGAATGTGGTGTGTATCGATAGATCTGAAAGATGCATATTTCCACATTCCTATGAATCGGAGTTGGCACAGGTTTCTGAGATTTGCGTTTCAGAATCAAGTATGGGAGTTTACAGTTCTCCCGTTTGGCCTGTCGACAGCTCCGAGGGTTTTCACAAGAGTGGTCCTTGCGGTGACAGCGTTTCTCAGAAAAGAGAACGTGGCGCTACACACCTACATAGACGACTGGCTGCTCAAGGCAGACTCGGCAGCCAGGTTGAACGTGGATACTGCTCTGACTCTGAAGTTACTTTCAGATCTAGGCTGGATAGTCAACGAGGAGAAATCTGAGTTGACGCCCACTCAACATTTCGTTTATTTGGGGATGCGATTCGACCTCGAGGAGGGCAGGGTTTACCCGTCAGAGCCCAGAGTGGTGTCTCTGTTAGCCATCCTCAGGAGTTTTCGAGTGGGAAACCACATTCAGGCGAGGCGGTTCCTTCAGATGCTGGGCATGATGGTCTCCATGGAGCAGGTTACCCCGTACGCTGCTCTAATGCAAAGGCTTATCCAGTTGTATCTGATGTCTCTGTGGAAACAGAGAACAGAACCCCTGTCAAAACTGGTGCCAGTTTTGGAGCCGATAATATCGCATCTTCTATGGTGGAAACAGTGTCAGAATCTCCTATTAGGGGTTTCGCTGCACCTACCCCACCCCCAGCTGTCCGTCTACATGGATGCATCGCTGGAAGGGTGGGGTGCCTGCCTGGGAGAACACCAGTTCTCCTTCGATCAATACTCACCATTCTGTTACTTCTGATATACAGCTGGCCCTGACAGCGGCTCTAGGATTATAGACTTAGAAAGCTTTACCGACTCCTGGGAACCGGGTACTCGGCTCCCAACTGCCGAGTACCCGTTTACCATAGAGCTCATTCTTGTTTGCATAGCGACAAGAGCAATACATGCTTTTTGCATTAAGGATTTTAGTGTTTTAAAATAATCTAAGTCTTTAATCAGTGATAGTTTGTGTGTTCTGAAAGGATTAACTAAGGACTATCGAGAATACCGCCAAAGACAACCAGGTTGTATTGTTCTTTATTATCCATAGTTAAAAGACTTAGGTCGCATGTTCCAATTTCTGTCCCCATAGAATCTGGGACGTGTGCTAACAACGATATATGCCAGACGATCGCCTTCTTTAAACCCCAACAGGCGATCGGCAGATATGAAAATAGGTGTTTGCTACGGTATTTCTAACACGAATATCGGCTGACGTCGTTCTCCGTAGAATCCGAGCGGGTGACGTCACACCCGGTCGCTCGGATGTTTATGTGAAGAAAATTTTTTCATTAATTCGCGCATCTTATTCTGGGTGCTGCGTACTAAAAATGGTACCGGAAACTTTAGAATGATCAAGTTTACGTGCGATCACGATCGGTTTGCAATGATCGGTGGTTTCAAAATTCTTGAGTAGATGTGTGGTCTGCGGTTTTACCGGGTGAGACAGCAGTTTTGTTATACATTTTGTTGTTTTCTTCACATATCGTGCTGCGTTCGTTAGGAGTATAATTTATATTGATTAGTAAATATACCCTGAATGCTATGCGATATGATTCCTGGAGCCATTACACATCCTGGAGGATCTATTATGGGTGTGTTGTGCCCGCCGCGTACTTGTCGTCATAATCAATGCGATCGTTGTTGTGGCGGGGTGGGGTGCGGGGAGGTTACGGTTAATTTATGAGTCAAATTATTTGAAAATTAATTGTCTGCCTTCCATCCGGGTCTCGTTCCGCTTGTTTATTGTAGGTTTGTGCTTATTTTATAGGCCAAGCCAGCCCCGCCATCATGTGACGACTGCCATAAGTTTGTCCGTGTAATGTTCAAGGACCATGTCTGTTTTATGTGTGCCCTGTGTAATATAGATCATAGGTGTAATGTTTGTGCAGTGTGGTCCGTCGAAACGATGGTTAAGTTCCTTGCCCAGAAGGACTTGGCTGGGTCTGACGCGGGGTCAGGCGGTCCGAGAGTAAATCGTGGAGCGCCCGGTTCGGCCGGTGCGGGTGCTCCACGTCCCCAGCTGGCGGTGGCGGAGATGGCACCGCCGGCGTGGTTTGGTCCGGCTCTGCAGGGTTTTTCTGCATAGCGTTCTGACCACGCTGGTGTCGTCCCTGCTACCAAAGGTTGGGGGGCAGTTTCTCCCCATGCCTGGTACGGATCCTGTCCTCGGACAGGATTCTGGACTGGTTACCGAGGGGGCCGTCTCGTACGGCCCCCTGGCAGTCCCGTCTGGCTTCGGCCAGACGGGTTTCTGTTTCTCTGCGGCCACCTCCGGGTGGTCCAGTAGCGGTGGCCGGTCCGTCAGGTGTGGGAGCCGTCCGCCAGGACGGTTCCACGGTTGACTCGTCTAGTGACGACTCTTCGGAGTCTGAAGACGAGGAGGCCGAGGAGGAGAGGTTGCTGCGGCCCGTGAAGCCGCAGGTGGAGAATATGGAGGTTGATTCCGTCCTAGACGGAACCGGCCTCCATTTGTCTGGTTTGGCGCAAGCCAGGTCAGCGGCTCCGCCTGTGGCTGAGGCAAATCCGTTACCGTGCACCAGTTCCGTGCGGCTTGGTTTGGCACCAGCCGTCACGGGAACGGGTGTGCCGGGCCGGGCGTGGTACTCACCTATCTCGCCTGGTCCGGCAGTCGGACGTGGGGTGCCGTGGGCGCCCGTGTCCGGCTATGGTTCCGCGACTGCTACGGGTCCGTACGGTTTCCGTGCGGACCTACCCCATGGACCGGAGTGTTTCATGGGGTGGCGGCGGAACTGTGTGGTACCGGAGTGCCTGGCGTGTCAGCCGTGGCTCCTTGCTGGGAGGCCGTGGCTGGCAGACCCGTGAGCACGTCAACGGGTGACGTGTTTGCGGGGGTGTCTTCATCGGAGGTAGATTGGTCAGATGCTCTGGCGTGGCTAGCCAGGGTTGACCCGTCTGTGGTTTCGGCCACGGCCGATGAAGATGTGCCCCGTCCGTCGGTTGCGTCGAGCAGGACTGGGATTTTGCCCGTGGCCCGGATCCAGTCAGTGGGACTGCATCCACGGTTCATAGAATGGTTGGATGCTATTTATAGCAAACAACTGATGACCAAGGGTCAGCTCCCTGCGGCCTCCAGGGAGGTGCGGGCAAGATGTCGTATTCCGCGGGGGGAATACGACAGGTATGGTGTAGTCCCGTCGGTCACGGAGGATGACCGATGGATACTGGGCGTCCAGAGTGCCGTGCCGGGTCACCCCGGTCCGGCACTTGTGGACAAGTCTCAGGTACACCAGGAAGAAGTCCTGTCCCTATGCGATGAGGGTGTGAGGGCAGCGATGAGCGCTGTCAACCACTCTTATCGTCTCCTTCAGTCGGTGTGGGGCAGGCCACCCTGTGCCACCTGTGGCGCTTTCATGTGTCAATGACGGCCTGGTGCTGTCGATGGACGCATTGGCAAGGGTGCAAGCGCGTGTGACGAAATCCAGGAGGCAAATGGTCATTGACCATATGCATCCGGCTACGGCAGTCAGGGAGCGTCTCCTTGGGACACCCCTGACAGGGCCTAGCATCTTCGGTGGCCAAGCGTGGGCCATCTTAGAGGATACCGTCAGTATCGCGCAGAATCGGTTAGCGGTAAACCTACAGCTAGTGCGGCAAGCGCATGCACTAGGGCCTGTGGGGAAACCGCTAACGGGACAACCTTCAAAGGAGCAGAAGAAGCATAAGGGCAAGGCAAAAGCTAGGCCTGTTGCGACTTCTGCTTCAGCTGGGGTTTCAGAGCCGCCGCCGGCGAAGAAGCCCAGGAAGGTTGTAGAGGCGCCTACCCTCCCCAATGTTGCTCCTGACTGCCCTAGAGGCGGGAAGGGCAAGGGGAAGGGTAAGGGTAAGGCCTCAAAGGGCGGACAGAAGGGGCCGAAGCGTACCTGAGGGTACGAAAGCTCCCTTCATATCCGCCTGGACCGCGCCTGTGCGACAGGAACAGCGGTGCCAGTTATACCCGTCGTGCCTAGAACGAAATGGTTCTCTCTCTCTCTCGTTAAGAAAGAGTGGGGGGGCGGACTGCGAGCCGGACAACCCCGTTAGACGTCGAGGCGTCTATGGTGGGTGGAAGGCTCATGCGTTTCGTCGAGGCCTGGCAAGGTGTGACGTCAGACAGTCTGGTCCTGGGATGGTTATCCCAGGGTTACATGCCAGAGTGGTGGGACTTTCCACCACAAAATCTGTCTTTGGCACCTGTCTGGACACCCGTACCAAGGGAGCCAGACAAGTTAGAAGCCGTTCAAAAGGAAGTGTCGGGTTTGCTTCTGAAGGGAGCAATAAAACCAGCAAACCGGAACACTCCAGGCTTCTATTCAAACATGTTCCTTGTCCCCAAGAGCACAGGGGGATGGAGACCCATACTCAATCTCAGGCCATTAAATTGGTTTATCCATACGCCTCGGTTCCAGATGGAAACGCCGAGGTCGGTAATGCGGGATTGAGGAAAGGAATGTGGTGTGTATCGATCGATCTGAAAAATGCATATTTCCACATTCCTATGAATCGGAGTTGGCACAGGTTTCTGAGATTTGCGTTTCAGAATCAAGTATGGGAGTTTACAGTCTCCCGTTTGGCCTGTCGACAGCTCCGAGGGTTTTCACAAGAGTGGTCCTTGCGGTGACAGCGTTTCTCAGAAGAGAGAACGTGGCGCTACACACCTACATAGACGACTGGCTGCTTAAGGCAGACTCGGCAGCCAGGTTGAACGTGGATACTGCTCTGACTCTGAAGTTACTTTCAGATCTACGCTGCATGGTCAACGAGGAGAAATCCGAGTTGACGCCCACTCAACGTTTCGTTTATTTGGGGATGCGATTCGACCTTGAGGAGGGCAGGGTTTACCCGTCAGAGCCCAGAGTGGTGTCTCTGTTAGCCATCCTCAAGAGTTTTCGAGTGGGAAACCACATTCAAGGCGAGGCGGTTCCTTCAGATGCTGGGCATGATGGTCTCCATGGAGCAGGTTATCCCGTACGATGCTCTAATGCGAAGGCCTATCCAGTTGTATCTGATGTCTCTGTGGAAACAGAGAACAGAACCCCTGTCAAAACTGTTGCCAGTTTTGGAGCCGATAATATCGCATCTTCTATGGTGGAAACAGCGTCAGAATCTCCTATTAGGGGTTTCGCTGCACCTACCCCGCCCCCAGCTGTCCGTCTACACGGATGCATCGCTGGAAGGGTGGGGTGCCTGCCTGGGAGAACCAGATCTCGGGCACATGGACTCTCCCGGAGAGTCAGCTGCATATCAATCTGTTGTAAATGATGGCAGTGGAACTGGCGTTGGAAGAGTTCCTTCCGATGATCAGGGGCAGGGTGATATTGATACGCCCGGTCGATTCGACAGTAGTATCATATATAAATCGCCAAGGCGGGACCAGGTCGCCCACTCTGTGTATCAGGGTGTGGCACTTGATTCAATGGTGCAGGAATTACTCGGTTGTTTTGAAAGCAGCTCGTATTCCTGGCCGATTGAACATTCTGGCGGATGCTTTGTCTCGCAGACAGAGAATCCTGCCAACAGAATGGTCCCTCAACCCTCCAGTTCTGCGACGGATCTTCGAGCATTGAGGCAAACCCAACGTGGACTTGTTCGCCACAAAGGAAAATGTTCAAATCATGACATATGTCTCGCCGATTACAGATCCAAATGCCGTCGATACAGACGCTCTGGCGATAAGCTGGAGAGGGATGCACGCTTACGCGTACCCACCCACCATTCTTCTACCGAAGGTTTTGGTGAAGGTCAGGGAGGAACCGTGTCTGGTCCTGCTAATAGCGCCGTATTGGCCGAGCAGGGCGTGGTTCACGGATCTTCTAGATCTGCTGGTGGAAAATCCTGTGCAGTTGCCCGAGATTCCGAACATAATCTCCCAGGCCAAGGGACGCTTCCTACACGAGCGTCCCGAAATGTTCAATGACTGCGTGGATGTTATCAAACAACGTTCCACGTCGGAAGGCTTTTCTCGACGGGCTGCTGATTTCATCGCGGCTGCGAGAAGGAGGTCAACCTTCAAGTCATATAATAACAAGGTTAACAGATTTGCAGACTGGTGTGAAGAAAAGGGTATTGATACCTTTCAATCCACTATTAGCAAATAGCAGACTTTCTCTGTGAGCTGTTCTTTTGAGGACTAGCTCCCGTCACAGTTGCTGGATACAAGTCAGCTTTGGCATCAGTTATCCCTTGTCTAGCCAACAGGGATAGTCCAGAGGTGGCCCAGTTAAATGTGATGTTGAAGGGAATGAGCAATCTCCGACCGAGACAACCGGTAGTCATTCCAGCCTGGAGTCTATCTTTAGTGCTTAATGTACTGGCCAAGCACCCTTTCGAACCGTTGCGTTCGGCTAGTCTAAAGCATTTGACTCTAAAGGCGGTCTTTCTATTGGCAGCTTCCTCAGCTAGAAGGCGCAGTGAGATCCATGCGCTTTTGGCAGAGAGGAACCGATTTATTGTTTCTGGAGAAGGTCTGCGTCTTCTGCCAAGAGCAGAGGTTTTGTCAAAGAACCAATCTTTGAGATATCCCGGCAAACCGATCATTATACCGAAGTTAACTAGGTTTGATCGTGATGCCAGTGTTTGGGGCCCGGTCCGTGCTTTGAGTAAGTACAAGAAACGGACTGACTCGTTACGGTCGAACAATAGACATCTGTGGATCTGCCATAAAAAGTCTTATGGCGCCGCATCCATGGATACTATCTCTCGTTGGGTGGTCGAATGCATTCAGACTACTCACGAGATGGCGACTGGGCACCAGGTGCAAGGCGTAAGGGCAGACAATGTCAGAGGAATAGCCGACTCGACCGCCCTTTACAATGGTGTTCCGTTATAGGACATCATGGTCGTTGCACAATGGCACTGTGAGTCCTCATTCACGGATTACTATATGAGGGATGTGTCAGACTCAGCCAATCCACTCGCTTTAGCTGTTTTGAAACGATAGTTAGTGACCACACTGCTTTTCACCCTTTTCTCACTTCGGTAAGAAAAGAACCTAAAGCAGGCATGGTCAGGCGAGAGGATGTCAACCAGATTGTGTCACTGATGGCCAAACCGGTGAATGGTTGGAGGCGGTACGTCTGAAGTCCAATTATCATAAGGTAATTCAATAGTGAGAGTTTTTTGTATTATGGATATGTATCATGTTCATTCATCTTATATATTCATGCTCATTCCCAGGCTAATACATGGAGTATGCAGGGAGCAGTTAACCCTCTTGGCATATTTGTGTTTTCAGGCGAGATACATGTTCGTTAGTTCTCTCCCTTTTCTTAGGAGGAAAAAGGGGGGGGGGGGACTGTGACGCGAATGTGATTCGGTTCCGTGAACTTGACGGTCCTTTTAGGTCTCCGTTAGTCAAGTTTGAAGTCTAAAATCTTTCTCCAAGGGGCAAAATTAGCATTTATGGCTTGTCCCTTCCCACCAGGTTACTGATCAAATCTGGTGTATATCAGAAGTAACAGAATGGTGAGTATTGATCGAAGGAGAATGCAGGAAATGTCAATTTCCCTTTCTCCGAGATCTAACAATACTCACCATTCTGTTACGGACCCAGCCTCCCAGCCCCACGGAGGCAAGCCATAGTTTTCTCTTGTTTGATGGCTATGCAAACAATATGAGCTCTATGGTAAACGGGTACTCGGCAGTTGGGAGCCGAGTACCCGGTTCCCAGGAGTCGGTAAAGCTTTCTAAGTCTATAATCCTAGAGCCGCTGTCAGGGCCAGCTGTATATCAGAAGTAACAGAATGGTGAGTATTGTTAGATCTCGGAGAAAGGGAAATTGACATTTCCTGCAGTCTCGGGCACATGGACTCTCCCGGAGAGTCAGCTGCATATCAATCTGTTGGAAATGATGGCAGTGGAACTGGCGTTGGAAGAGTTCCTTCCGATGATCAGGGGCAAGGTGATATTTATACGGTCGGACAATTCGACAGTAGTATCATATATAAATCGCCAAGGCGGGACCAGGTCGCCCACTCGGTGTATCAGGGTGTGGCACTTGATTCAATGGTGCAGGAATTACTCGGTTGTTTTGAAAGCAGCTCATATTCCTGGCCGATTGAACATTCTGGCGGATGCTTTGTCTCGCAGACAGAGAATCTTGCCAACAGAATGGTCCCTCAACCCTCCGGTTCTGCGACGGATCTTCGAGCATTGGGGCAAACCCAACGTGGACTTGTTCGCCACAAAGGAAAATGCTCAAATCATGACATATGTCTCGCCGATTCCAGATCCAAATGCCGTCGATACAGACGCTCTGGCGATAAGCTGGAGAGGGATGCACGCTTACGCGTACCCACCCACCATTCTTCTACCGAAGGTATTGGTGAAGGTCAAGGAGGAACCATGTCTGGTCCTGCTAATAGCGCCGTATTGGCCGAGCAGGGCGTGGTTCATGGATCTTCTAGATCTGCTGGTGGAAAATCCTGTGCAGTTGCCCGAGATCCCGAACATAATCTCCCAGGCCAAGGGAAGGAGGTCAACCGTCATATAACAACAAGGATAACAGATTTGCAGACTGGTGTGAAGAAAAGGGTGTTGATACATTTCAATCCACTATTCAGCAAATAGCAGACTTTCTCTCTGAGCTGTTCTTTTCAGGACTAGCTCCTGTCACAATTGCTGGATACAAGTCAGCTTTGGCATCAGTTATCCCTTGTCTAGACAACAGGGATAGTCCAGAGGTGGCCCAGTTGAATCTGATGGTGAAGGGAATGAGCAATCTCCGACCGAGCGAACCGGTAGTCATTCCAGCCTGGAGTCTATCTTTAGTGCTTAATGTACTGGCCAGGCACCCTTTCGAACCATTGCGTTCGGCTAGTCTAAAGCATTTGACTCTAAAGGCGTCTTTCTATTGGCAGCTTCCTCAGCTAGAAGGCGCAGTGAGATCCATGCACTTTCGGCAGTGAGGGACCGATTTATTGTCTCCGGAGAGGGTCTGCGTCTACTGCCAAGAGCAGAGTTTATGTCAAAGAATCAATCTTTGAGATATCCCGGCAAACCGATCATTATACCGAAACTAACTAGATTTGATCGTGATGCCAGTGTCTGGTGCCCAGTCCGTGCTTTGACTAAGTACAAAAAATGGACAGACTCGTTATGGTCGAATGATAGATATCTGTGGATCTGCCATAAGAAGCCATATGGCACCGCATCCATGGATTCTATCGCTCGTTGGGTAGTCGAATGCATTCAGACTACCCATGAGATTGCGAGTGGGCACCAGGTGCAATGCGCAAGGAAGGGCACACGATGTTAGAGGAATAGCTGCCTCGACCGCCCTTTACAATGGTGTTCCGTTAGAGGACATCATGGCTGTTGGACAATGGCGCTGAGTCCTGTTTCACGGATTACTATATGAGGGATGTGTCAGACTCCGCCAATCCACTCGCTTTAGCTGTTTTGAAACGATAGCTATACGACCACATTGCTCTTCTCCATTTTTTGGCATTTGTAAGAGAGAATTAAGAAGCAGACATGGTCGAGCGAGAATATGTCAACCAGATTGTGTCACTGATGGTCGGACAAGTGAATGGTTGGAGGCGCCACATCTGAAATCCAAATATCATGAGGTAATTCAAGATTGAGTTTTTTGTATTATGTCTATATATCATGTTCATTCATCTTATATATTCTTGCTCATTCCCAGGCTAATATATGCAAAGAGCAGTTAACCCTCTTGGCATATTTGTGTTTCAGGCGAGATGCATGTTCGTGAGTTCTCTCCCTTTTCTTATGAGAAAAAAGGGGGGTGGGGCAGTGATGCGAATGTGATTCGGTTCCGTTAACTTGATGGCCGTTAACTTGATGGTCCTTTTAGGTCTCCATTAATCATGTTTAAGTCTAGCTCTTTCTCCAAGGGGCAAAAGTAGCAATTGATGGCTTGCCCCTTCCCACCAGGTTACTGTCTAAATCTGGTGTATATCAGATGTAATAGAATGGTGAGTATTGATCGAAGGAGAATGCAGGAAATTTCAATTTCCCTTTCTCCGAGATCTAACAATACTCAACACTCTATTACGGACCCAGACTCCCAGCCCCACGGAGGCAAGCCATGGGTATCTCTTGTTTGGTGGCTATGCAAACAATATGAGCTTCATGGCAAATGGGTACTCGGCAGTTGGGAGCCGAGTACCCGGTCCAAGGAGTCGGTAAAGCTTTCTAAGTCTATAGTCCTAGAGCCAGATGTCAGGGCCAGCTGTATATCAGAAGTAACAGAATGGCGAGTATTGTTAGATCTCGGAGAAAGGGAAATTGAAATTTCCTGCATTCAAGAAGAACTGACACTTCGCAAAGAGCCATTTTCTATTTTTTTCTTCGAGATCGATCACATCCCTGCTGTTGGTCTGTCCAATTTTCTTAATATGTCTGACAAAAGTCACCTATGTAGCAACTGGTGCATATGTATAGGGCCATCCCTAACCATTTAATGCTCAAATTTGGTCAAGAGAATTTAAATATTTTCTTATTTAATGTCTGTTTACAGGCCAAGACTGAAGAGCATGCAAATTTAGAAAATTTATCACTGAATGACTGGTACGGTTATCAAGACAGTCATTCCAGTGGTAAGTTAAAAAAATGTAGTCTCTTGGCCTGTAAATGGACATTCTAGTACACCATAGCAGTGGCCAGTTTTGGCCAGTACACCCCTGAAAGGGCTAAATAATAGTTTGGTTGGCCTCTCCCGACCAACCCTAAAAAAAGGACTCTTTAGAATGGGTTCATTGTCATATATATAACCGTTATAAACCGTTTGCTTTATAGTTTCCGTTTCAAGATCAAATTCAAACCTTCAAGTTTTGTTCTTTAAATTCAATTTTGTAATGCTATAGTTCAGCAGATAAAAAAAAAGAATTCCCCTACCTACCTACCCTATTCCAACCACCAGGGTCGGGAGAGGTCAACCAAAAACTCTTTTATGGATGTCCTAGTGTGTGACGCTTGTTTAGTTATGGCTCGTAAGTCAGTAGCATTTAAGATTTTCTGTCTGTCGCTCTGTAAAATTCTTTGACATTGCCCATGTCGCAATGTGCAGTTTCGGCAACTTTCGGGTATTTTTGGGCCAAACACATTTTCTGATTTCAACTGTCGCAGAAAATTTTTCATCTGACATTTTTTATATAAAACCTTTATGAAGTCTATATAATTTATCTATATAGAATTAGACAGACACTATAACCAGTGTCAGAGATGTCAGGCAATGAGGAGAAACCTGCCTTAAAAAGCGATATGTGATATATATATATATATATATATATATATATATATATATATATA
This sequence comes from Chaetoderma sp. LZ-2023a, assembly GCA_034401795.1. Classification (NCBI taxonomy): domain Eukaryota; kingdom Metazoa; phylum Mollusca; class Caudofoveata; order Chaetodermatida; family Chaetodermatidae; genus Chaetoderma; species Chaetoderma sp. LZ-2023a. Next base: position 38,634,335 of record CM067363.1, on the reverse strand, counting down.
TATAGCTTAAATAAATGATCCATAGACAGTCTCTGTATGAACACACAGGACGTCACTACAGATTTCAATTCTCTTCATTATTTGTCGCTAAACGATTGAATGTTTCTTTACAAATCTATACCCCACAGAGGTTTTATAGAATTTGATTTAGAATCCCCTCTCTCTCTATTACAGAACATTCCACGACCGGATGAATGAGGAATACACCTATTGCTATGCCATAGTCACTACACCCTGTTCTGCTTTAACCATTGCAACCCCGGATTTAAATTTCTGATCAACCATGCAGGAAAGCATAAATTTGAATACTTTGAAATAAATTTGACTGGAAGCCATTGCCTTATGCAGCAATGGCTTCCAGTCTGATTAATTTCAAAATATTCAACAGATTATGTCTTATGTCTAAAGTATTTGATTTATTAGGTAGGTTTGTTATTGAAAGTGTCACTAACACTTTTTGTACCACAAACTTGATCTAGAATAAACTGAATTATTTACACTGTGGTATGAACTATTCTGTTGAAGATAAAGTTTGAAATTAACATGACTGTTGCCTAGACATCCAGTCAAATTAATTTCATATTATTCAATGATCAACATCGTATCAGTAATTGGTCAGTTGAAAATGATGATACTAAAATTTCTCAGCGCAGTGATACGTTTTTAAATTTTAAGTCAAAATTAAATATAAAGATTTTTATCCAAACTCTGAAGCGATTTTGAGCCAAGCAGTGAATTCAGTCCATCTATTTTCAAATTAATCATAATATTTGAACCGGATTCTGTGTCCACAAGCATTTTCAATCATTCTGACTGAAAGGTGTTTATTTAAAAACGTTTATCTTATTCCTTTGATGGCTTGCTCCAGGGGGAAGCCTCGTGTTTTGTGTCCAGTGTCATTCTGGTTTTGTTGCCTCGCCCCATTAACTATAGTAGAGCCTTCAATGTTATGAATGGTGTAGGTTTTTACAAATGGTTTCTATAGCAACAACAGTACTCATCCTATAATTTTCTGTCCAGATTGAAGTAGTAGCCTCCTTGTGAAGTAGATGAGGGTGGCTGATCCTTTGCAATGATGTTTTATTTATTAAGATTGTGCCCCCCCCCCCCCCATCCCTCCATTACACAAGGGAGATGTATTTATGTGATGTTAATCCCGGAATGATGGGTTGTAGCCAGGGTTCCTAAATTAAGAATGATGTGTTCCTCTCTCTCTCTATCCCTTCCTCCCTCACCTCACCTCCTCCCATTGCCCTCCCTCCCTCCCCCTCCTTCCCAACTGGAAGTCATTGCTGCCTTACCTTTGGCAGCAACAGCTTCCGGTCATATTCATTTCAAAATATTCAACAGTTTTCCTGTATGGTTGCCTTGAAAATGAGACATGTGGAATTCATCGGTGAAATGGTTAATCCCGGAATGATGGGTGGCGCTAGTACACTTGTTGAACATGAGCAGATAATCTTGATGCTTGTTCGTTTATATAAGACTTGTAAAGTGTAAATTAGAAATGTTCAGTTTTTAGCTCACATGGCCTGAAAGGCCAAGTGAGCTTATGCCGTGGCGACCATCCGTCGTCCGTCCATCCGTCATCCGTCAACTTTTGCTTTAAAACACGACTCCTTAACAAATAGCCGAATCTTAACTAAATTTTGGTCAAAGGATGCTATTGTGCTCGGATCCGGAACTTCCATTTGGAATTTTGATTCATAAATTTTTTGGGTCAGAATCTTAGATTTTATTCAAAATTTACCGGAAATTGTTAAATTGCTTCTTCTCCTTACCCTTTTGACTGATTTCAACCAAATTTGGCTGAGGGGATCCTATGGTCATAGGTTATAGAACTTCAATTTCAGAATTTTGATTCGTAAATATTTTGGGTGAAAAACTTAGATTTTATTCAAAATTTACCGGAAACTGTCAAATTGCTTCTCCTTAGAATTTTGACCGATTTCAATCCAATTGGGCTTAAAGAATCCTATGGTCATAGGCTAAAGAACTTCCATCCAGAATTTTGTTACGTAAATATTTTGATTGAAAATCCTAGATTTTATTACAAATTTTGCTAAAATTGTCAAATTGCTTGTTCTCCTTACCTGTTTGACCGATTTCAATCAAATTTGGCTGAAAGGTTCCTATGGTCATAGGTTATAGAACTTGCATTCAGAATTTTGATTGATCAATTTTTTAGGTGAAAATCTGAGATTTTATGAAAAATCTACCGGAAATGATGAAAATGCTACTCCTCAGCTGCTAGACATATTTCAACCAAATTTGACTAGATGGATTCTGTTGTGGTAGGGTCTAGATATCTGTTCAGAATTTTGATTGATCAATTTTTGGGGTGAAAATCTGAGATTTTATGAAAAATCTACCGGAAATGGTCAAAATGCTACTACTCCTTAGCTGCTTGACATATTTCAACCAAATTTGACTAGATGCATTCTGTGGTGGTAGGCTCTAGAACATCCAGAACTTTGATTGATCGACTTTTTGGGTGAAAATCTCAGATTTTATGAAAAATCTACCGGAAATGGTCAAAATGCTACTCCTCCTTAGCTGCTTGACATATTTCAACCAAATTTGACTAGATGCATTCTATGGTTGTAGGCTCTAGAACCGCTATTCAGAATTTTGATTGGTAAATTTTTCCGGTGGCCATCTGTTTTAATGTAAAGAATCGTGTATATTTAAATGAAAATGTTTTAAATGTTAATGGTCCAGGTGAGCATCACAGGCCCTTGAGTCTCTTGTTAACCTTTGATGCCATGTTTTGTTAGAACAGTGAGAATAAGTATCAACAGCTCCACACAAGGATTACATATCTTACTGAATCCACCAACTACATACTATGGATCCTGTTGGCATTAATCATGCAGACTGGTAACCCCTAGTACCTACCCCCTATGGGTAAGCAGCATATACTGTAAGAATAATTTCTACATCCATGTGAACCTGTACTGTAGCCCTTTGCTTGCCACTCTACAAAACCTGTAGTCGGCATGAGGAATCTCTGTTAGCAAGAAAAGAGTTCTAACAGTGATTCTCATAAGTGTCCTTTTGAGGGTATTATACCATTACCCCCAAAATTCAGCCTGTGACCCACACACACACCCCCCCCCCTCCCCAAATGTAATGGCAGTGGGTTGCAGTGGGCCCCATAGGACCCCTGAAAATCTTGTATGATTTGATAAATACTAAGTAGTTTTATAGGCATTTTCACAGAAATACCTACCAAATCTAGCATGTGACCTCTATAATTCATAGTTGTGAGTCCAATGGTACCCTCTAATTTTAGCATGGATGAAAACTTTGAGTTTTGGGACCAAGATTTCAGCTAGGGACCCCCAGATTTCAGAGTGTTGAGTCCCTGGAGCCTCCAAAATTTAGATGGGATAACGAACTCAATGTTTTGAAATTGGTTAGATATGTAAGCAAATTATTCTTATCTCTGAATTTTACTGTCAAACACTTTGTCAAATGAGTGATTTTTACAGTCAAACACTTTATCAAATGAGTGATTTTTACAGTCAAAAACACTTTATCAAATGATTGATTTTTACACTCAAACACTTTGTCAAATGAGTGATTTTTACAGTCAAACACTTTGTCAAATGAGTGGTTTTCATGGTCAAGTGAAGAAATTTTGCAGTTTATTGCCAGGATAAAACATAAAGAATTTTATGTAATGGTGACCCAAAATCTATTGGGTAGGTAGGGTTATTTGGGGTTAGTAAGATTATCCCAAGTGAAAATTAGTTTGGCCTAACTGAGCCAATTATTCCAATGGTAAATTTTCAAACATATTCTTGGCACAGTGTTTTGACATTTCGGTTGCAAAGTCATGGTCACACAGCTATGGTGCTTATGATGAGAACATTCTTGTCTAGAAAGGTAGGTTGGTGACCATTATTACGCCTTTGACCCTCAAATTTGTTCAAGAAAATTTCAATTTTATCATAGAAAATGTCCATTTGCAGTCCAAGGGAATACTTTTTGAAAATTTATCACAGGAAGGACTGGCTCGGTTTAATCTTAACATCTTTTGATTATGATGGCAATTTGGCTAATGATAGAATACATGATTGACAGGCCATTAGCAGGAAGTGTGAAAGAATGATGAGTATGTTTGAGCTGTCTCGATAATGTGTCATGGTTCTGCCGATGCAGAGCTCTTGCGCCATTTATCACTATAAAATTCACAATGTCACACATCTTTCATTCACAGATGTGTCAATCGCCCACAGGATTTAAGGCCATATCTAACTTCCATGTATGTAATTGACCCCATTTTACAGAATGACCCATTTGACCCCACTAAGCAACTGGCTCTGCAGAACCCTGATATCTGCATAAAGTTCTGAGTGTACGTACGTAATGTCATGTACCTTCATCGGTACTAAGTAGTGTACATCGATCCCATCAGATTATTAGCCCTTCAATCCTAATCCTCATGTTTGTTCATCAACAAAGTTACAATTTTCTCATAGAACATGTCCATTTGCAGACCAAGAGATGATTATTTTTGAGAATCTATCACTGGAATGAATGACTGGTTCGAAAATGGCTCAATTTTGTTAGCCAGTCATTCCAGTGATAAATTAAAAAAAAAAGTATTATCTTAGTCTGCAAATGGACAATTTCTCAATACCACTGCAGAAGCCATTTTTGGTCGCAGTGTTGCTCATGACATCTGAAATTTGGTGGTCTCTGAGACCCCAGACACTGAAATTGTGGGGGGGGGTGTGTGTGTGGTCCACAGCTGAAATCTGCGGGTCCCAAATTACTGAAATCTGGTGTATCTTATCAATGCTAAAATTAGAGGGTACCATCGACTCTCAACTATTATAGCAGCCCATGTTAGAATTGTAAGTATTTTTGTCCAAAAGCCTCTAAAACTATTCCATAGTTTAAGTCTCACAAGATTTTCAAGGGTCCCATGGGACACACTGCCACTACCTTTGGGGGTCCCAAGCTGCATTTCGTGGGTATATACCCTCAAAAAGACCCTTATGAGAATCCCTGTCAGGTCAGCTTGAGTGTTAAATGGTTTTAAAGAGGAATATATTCGGTCAACCCCAAACATTACTACCGAGAAAACAATCACACATTTTCTGGGAATTGGGCGTTTGCTGTTATTTGCAAAACATTATCTGATCTAGTTCTGTGGACAGGTTATAATTGCGTAATATTTTGAGGTGTAAGGTCTGTAACGTATTTAATATATATATATAGTTCATCAACTATGAAATAGATTCAGGGTTCGTAAATAGAGTCCCACTTGTTATAATGCCATGATCTGGTTAATACAGTGTTAACCCTTTAATGGCCAAATTTGGTCAAGAAAATCTAAATATTTTTTAATCGAATGACCATTTGCAGGTCAAGAGAAGACTATTTTTGGAAATTTACCACCAGAATGACTGGCTCGCTTATCGAGCCAGTCATTCTAGTGATAAATTTTCAAAAATAGTTCTCTTGACCTGCAAATGGACATTCCTCCAGACCACTGCAGAGGATGGTTTTGGCGGGCTTGTCCACTATAGGGTTAAATTTAAAGATCGCAGCTGTTAAAATAATGAAATTTGCATTGTAGTATTCAGACTATGTCACTAATGCAAACAAATGAATCATAGCATAGATTGTTAATGAACAATGTTGGTACAATCTCTGTAACTGGGTGAAGCCTGAAAAGTAGGTCACGCCGAGGTCACCCTGACCTGCTTTTGTCACTTTTAATTAAGTATGTATGCGAAAAACTCTTGAAGCGACTGATATTCCAGAATAAACATTTATGACTGACTGACGAACTAACTAACTAACTACCTCATGGATATCTCAGTTTAATGAGCTGCTATCTGATCGAACTGTGAAATACTTATCTAACATGTCCGCGGCCGCTCTACGTATATATGTAAACAAGCACAAATTTGTGCAATACCCGATCCATTCGTGATTGGAATAATTTTTAATCATGTCACTTAATATTGGATCTTTTGACTACATACAAATTTATCAAATTCCTTCGAGCCCCCACGGACAACCTAGGACCCAGGTTTCGTCAGATATCTCTAGCAAAGCCAGAGTTAATGACTAGTTAGATTCTCCATCGACCAATACTTACCATTACATTACTTAATGATAACAACCAGAGTTCTTGACAAGTTAGGTTTTAAAATAATGATTTTTTTAATCTGGTCACTGTGGCCTTCATCTTTGACCTTTTGACCCCATGTGTTTCACACACTTTCACAGCTCCACGGGCACCCGTTTCACCCAGGTTTGATTTACTGTATACAAAAAACTATAGCCTGGAATAAGCATTTGTTATTGACTGATGGACTAACTGACTTTAACCGTTGAACCCTTGAATGTGTTAAAAAAAGTCAAATTTTTCTCATAGAAAATGTCATTTTGCAGACCAAGTGAAGACTATTTTTGAATTTTAGAAAATTTACCAACGGGAATGACTGGCTCCAGAGGTAAATTTTCACAAATAGTTTTCTCTTGGTTTGCAAATGAACATTTCTCAAGCACACTGAAGAAGCCATTTTGGGCTGATGTGAGTGTTAGAGGGTTAAGTGACGTGACAGTTTATTGGATACTGTTCTTTATATTGGTGCATTACTGTCTTACTACGCCCGATCTCACGCTTGAGAGTTTAGGTACATTGTAACTCACGAATCCATCAACACCACTCTGCTCAGGTAGAATGGGATATGTCGCCTTGGGTGTGTGGGAGGACTTCATGGTGTGAGGGGTGTGTGGTGGAAGGCTAAGTTGGTGGGGGTGGGGTGTGGGGTGGTGAAGAGCCATGGAGCTGCTAAGTGTTAAAGTGTACATGAACATTAATTACATAATATGCTAATTCATGAATGGTGGATATATATAAATAAATATATATATATATATATATATATATATATATATATATATATATATATATATATATATATATATATATATATATATATATATATAAATATATATATATATATCCACCATTCATGAATATATATATGCTATGGGGGTATTTATTGACCTTGGTTGTGGTGGAGGAGGAAGAATCAGACATGATTACAACATGACCTTTCTCTCTATAAAGGTTATATTGATGGAGTCATTGTAATTCATATATATGACACAGCGTTGTTAGGTCTAGAGGGTGGCATGGTGGCGCTCTGCTGTGTGGGTGGCTGAGGTGGAGGGTAAGGTTGGCATATGTGTGTGTGTGTGTGTGTGTGTGTGTGTGTGTATGCGTGCGTGCGTGCATGCGTGCGTGCGTGCGTGCGTAAGGCTGAACAGGTACTACTAATGCGGGATGATTTCAGAAATATTCTGTTAAATATTTGGAAATCAATCTGCCCTAAAGGCTATAATGTCTACAGACAATTGAAGAATCTATATAACTATGCCCCGCCCATTTCCATCTAAGCTCCACCCCACTTTACACGTGTTAGAATTGATTGAAGGGATGTGGGCGGGTAAGTAGGTACGTAGGTAGACCATAGGTAGGTATGTAGTGGCCAGTCACCCACCCAGTCAGGGTAACCCAAGCAAACACAATATTTCAGCCTTATCAGCTTACCCGTTTAACACTCATATCAGCCAAAGACGGTTTCGGCAGTGGTCTTGAGAAATGTCCAGTTACAGACCAAAAGAAGGGTATTTTTGAAAATTTACCACTGGAATGACTGGCTCGATAACCGAGCCAGTCATTCCAGTAGTACATTTTCCAAAATAGTCTTCTCTTGGTCTGCAAATGGACAATTTCATTGAGAAAATTTGAATTTTCGTGAACAAATTTAAGTGTTAAAGAGTTAAATATTAATCAGCTTTATGTCCTAATGGTGTGTTGTTCTGTAGAAGACCACATCCATTAACCTTCATGACCTGACATGTCCCTCCTGTAGTTCACGGATATTATTTATCACTGTTATCCCTAACCTCCTCATCGGCATTACTTTGCAACAAATGTGAATGAAAAGCTATCACTGTCTAACGCAACAATGACTTTCAGTCAAAATTCTTGGTAAAATATACAACAGGTCGTCATCCCATTCTGAGACCAGATTTCCTGTACCGCTGAATGAAGAGAGTTAAACCCTTACCGCTCTGATGCCAACAATATTTTATCTTTTACTTTGTCAATAGCAAAGAAACTTGTGTATATTTTTCAAAAATTTTGGTGTAAGATGTTGCTGTCTGCGACAGCACCATCTTCCACCAAATTTGTTGAAAAATAAACACCAATTCATCTTTTACTGTAATTTGAAATTTTAAAATTTTGACATCAGCGTGGTAAGGGTTAACAGGGACTTACATTAGAGATAAGAAGCTCTTGTAACATTACTTGAGCTAAATAAGACCAAATTTACTTTGTCCACAAATATGTGAACTTCTTGCCTTTTGACCTTATTTGATGAGCGGAAGATAGAGTTAACTCTTTAACTGTCATATTCTGTTCAAGAAAACTTTCTCCAAGAAAATATAAATTTTTGAAAATTTACCACTGGAATGACTGGCTCGGTTATCGAGCCAGTCATTCCAGTGGTAAATTTTCAAAAATAATAGTCTTCTTGCTCTGCAAATGGACATTTCTCAAGACTATTGTAGTTCGCAGTTTTTGGTCGGCTTCAGCGTTAAAGGTTAACTCTTACAGAGCATTGGAATTTAATATTTCTGACTTCAGTGACCGTTTGTATGTCATGAGAACTTGTGTTCATTTTGCAACCAATATTTCTGTTAGCTATTGCTGCTGTCTAAAGCCGTGTTCTCATTGGAGAGTTAATCAGGAATAATGCCATACCTCAGTATTGCGCTAAACACGGCCTAAGACAGCAACAGCTTTCAGCAACATTGTTTTTAATATGTAAAGGATTTCTGATATTAGCCCTCTGTCTACTGAATTCAAATCAAGAAATTGAATTTTATGTGTCGGCTACATGTGTGGCAGGAAAACTGATGTTGATTCATTGTGCCAAAAAAATCCTGGGCTAGTTTGTTGAAAGCTGCCAACAACTTTTAGCGACACAAGTCTTAAAGAACAAAAAACTTAGAATTTAGGTATTAATTGGGACATGTACATGTATGTTGAATGTTGATATATAATAAACTAGAGTACAGTAACAGTGTTCAACAATTTTTGCATTCGCGAGGAGCAACTGAACCAACTACTCGTTTTAGGACTTGAGAAATGACTTACTTAGCAAGCTACCTAAGCGTAGCCTAGTTACAGAAACATTTGCAATATTTTAAAATTCTTCACTGAGCTTACTAGTCTGTAGGGGATCTGGAAAATGAGTGTTTATTAGTCAAAGTCTTGTTATATGTTGGTTCAGTGCAAGGTATTTGATCTCCTTATCAAGTTGACCTATGCTTATGTTCCCTTGCAAAATCCCTGCTTGAGAGGGGGTGGATGGGGAATGTATTTAGTTTGTAGACTATCTATCCATAAATAAGGAATATCACTTGGTGGTCTTGGACATAACTGATTAAGCCTTCATCAGACCTGCTGTATACAGAGAAAGCTGGTGATAATCCTTCACATCAGTGATAATAGCAACAGCTTCCAGGGAGATTGTTTTATAAATAAACCCAATTTATTCTGACGAAATACAGGAAAACTACTGAATATTTTGAAATTAATTTTAACTGGAAGGAGCTGTTGCTGCCTTAGACAGCAACGACTTCCAGTTGAATTAATTTTCGAAATATTGAACAGAATAAAACAGAATAAGTTTTATACCATAAAAACTATATGCCTTCCAGGATTTGTCAGTGAATTGGTTAACTATTTAACACTCCAGCTGGCTAAAAATGGCTTCTTCAGTGGAAGACCATGAGAAAATGTATCACTAGAATGACTGGATCAATAATCGAGACTGCAAATGAACATTTTCTTTAGCAAAGTAAAAAAGAATAACTGGTTAAATAACCAGTTGTAAGTTTTCAAAAATAGTCTTCTTGACTTGTACTTTCACACCAACGGTGCAGCTCAGAAATAACTTAACATGTTACCGAAACAAAATGAAAACGTACTGTTGAATATTTTGAATATAATTGGGTTGGAAGACATCGCTACCTGAGGCAGCGATGCCTACCACTCCAATTATGTTCAAATTATTCAACAGAACATTTCTTACATCATGTTCAAAATTGTTTTGTTTAGGAAACATGTCAATTTATTTCTGAGAGCTACTGTACATCTTATAACTGTTGATCTAAGTAATGTGGGTGGTCTACCTTCCTGGGGTATAAACTGATTTGTGAGAACATGTAAGTGTAGTAAGAATTCTTCCCCATTCAGATTATGCACTCTTCAATGCTCCAGTTCATAAACAATTCACCATGGTAATGGTCAAGCTGATCAATGACACCCCCACCCCCCTTGCAGGGAGGGGTATTGAGGAATGTAGGCATGTCCATTGGCCAGCCAAGAGAATATTTTGAGAACTTACTAAGTAACAATAGCAGCATATAGGTGAGTACTCATACAGCTCCCCTCACTGGATTAAATCTAAATTCAGGAGAGCAAGTTATTTCTCCCTTTCAAAATTCTCATGGAGAGGCCTGCAAATGATGTCTGATGTGACAAGAATTAGGCAAATGTTAAGGTTTTTCAATGGGCATTTAATTCATCAAGGATTTATCCGATCTTAATAAAACTTTAAAGCATTGATCTATACCATCATTGCATCCAGTCTCCATGATAATTGAAATGATTTAAACATTTTTTCCATATTTTTGTAGAGTTTGCACATAGTTTATTACGTGTAGCTCACTTTGTCTGAAAGGTTTCAGGCCAAGTGAGCTTATGCTGTGGTCACTGCCCATTGTCTGCCCATTTGTCAACATTTTCTGGCATCCGTATAGCATAGAGATTCAATTTTGCTCAAACGAAATCGATCGGCCAATTTGGCCGGTGGCCAGCTTGAAATTTGGTACAACCCTCTTTAAAAACTGCTATGGGGATCCAAAACTCATGAAACATCATTTAGGGCAACAGCTGAACAAAGCTCGTTCTAGGGATTCGAATTGGCCAAATGCTTCGACGACCATCTTATATGACATAATTTTCGTGAAAATGACCTCCAGAATTGCTGAACGGATTGGACTGAAATTTGGGAGATATGATTAGGGACTAAGCGCCAGTAAAGTTTATTCAATCGAATTTGATGAGTAAAAAAAATATGGCCACCATGAACCAATCAAAGTGTAGTGTGCTTGGTGGCCATATTGGAATTTCTTTATTTGACGGATTTTGATTGGTTTTAAAGAAGTTTGTGGGTGTGCTGATTTCAAATTTGCCACTGTCGAAACTGACAGATAAACATGGATAGGTGGCCATCTTGGATCATTTTCCAACCGACCCCTCCCATATTAAAGTAATAGGAAACCTTCTTCTCGAGAATCATTGGGCCGATTTCAATTATATTTGGCAGGATGCATCCTTATGTATAGAGATCCAAGTTTGTTCAAACCTAGCCGATCGGCCAATTTGGTGGTCATCTTGAATTTTGGCAGATTTTTTAGAAACTTATTTCAAAATCTTCAAAACCGCTTGGGTGATTGATTCAAAATGCATGAAAGATCATTTAAGGCCGAAGTTGAACCATGTTTTTTGAGGGAACTTTTTTGGCCAACTGTTTCGGTGCCCACTGTGGGTGGCCTATTTTTTGCAAAGACGACTTCTCCAGGCTTGATCGGGCCAGAATTTGGGAGATATGAATAGGGACTTAAGGTCCATTAAAGTTTGTTCAGGGGAAGGTAATACTTAGGAAATAGGAAATATAAAATGTCTTCTAGAACCGCAGGACTGATTTTAACCAAATTAGCTCAGACAATGCTCAATGTTCTTGTTGCAGTTCTGGCCTAGTTATAGTTGATGGCCTTGGTGGTTGTATGTTCCAAGTGAGTGATACTTGGGCCTCTTGTTGAGGACAAAGAATTAGAAGAATGTTTTTAAACAGACTTAATTTATCATGGGCACATCCGATCCCAATGACGCTTTAGAGAAATATATCATTATTGCATTGAGTTTAAAGCAAAATTTAAACGATTTACAATTTTTTTCCATACTTGTGTTTTGAAGATTTGGATTCGTCAATGGGCTTTATTTGACTATTTTAAGAAATCCTCATTTTGCAACGCTGCCACATATGTGTAAAATGCTGAAAATGATTTGACTGAAAGAGCAACAAATCTAAAAAATAAACTGACGCAAACGTTAAACTTGTTTGGCCTTCAAATTGATATTCAATAAGCAAACGTTTTATTTTTCATGGCCCTTTCACTGGTTTAATCTTTGTTAAGTCAATAGAAATAATGTGACTGGAAAGTGCATTACGCATTGCACTATCCGCTCAGAGGTCTTTTAAAGCCAACTAATATATCCAGGTAATTCAGCGATCACCTGCAGGTCAGTGCCTAGGTATTCTAACATTTGTAAAAATAGCAATTTTATTCATTTCAGTAACCAGCAGTTATTTTGCTCGTATTTCTACATGTGTATATATTCCTAACCTGTGGTAAAATGATGGCTGGATGATTACATCTGTACACATAACTACTATGAAGAGAGCATTGTGGCGCTTATATAATTATATAATATAGATAGATTACCTTTCTAACACACTGCATCCTGGATGTCTGGAGATTTTATATAAGCTAACACTCTAACACTCATATCAGCCAAAAACTTCTGCAGTGATCATGAGAAATCTCCATTTGCAAACCAAGAGAAAACTATTTTTGAAAATTTACCACTGGAATGACTGGCTCGTTTATCGAGCCAGTCATTCCAGTGGTAAATTTTCAAAAATAGTCTTCTTGGTTTACACGTTGAAAGAACACTTATAACCATTTAACCCCTCTAATTTGTTCACGAAAATTTCAAATTGCTCATCGAAAATGTCCATTTGCAGACCCAAGAGAAGACTATTTTTGAAAATTTACCACTGGAATGACTGGGTCGGTTATCTGGGTCAGTTATTGACCCAGTCATTCTAGTGATAAATTTTCAAAAATGGTGTTCTCTTGGTATGCAAATGGACATTCCTAAAGACCACTACAGAAGCGGTAAAAAGGTTACCACTGGAATGACTGGCTCCTTTATCAGTCATTTCAGCGATATCTTGACTTAGGAAATGTCATTGCATGCTTCTGTAAGATATTAACCGTTTAATACTCAGGGTTCTGCCCACACTGGTCGGGATTAGCCACCACTCGGCACTAATTTCATCCTGGGCAGAACCCTGAATACTCATATCAGCCAAAAACTTCGGCAGTGATCATGAGAAATCTCAATTTTCAGACCAACAGAAGACTATTTTTGAAAATTTACAACTAATGACTGGCTCAATAACCGAGCCAGTCATTCCAGTGGTAAATTTTCAATAATAGTTTTCTCTTGGTCCGCAAATGGACATTTACTGTGAGAAAATTGAAATTTTCTTGAACAAATTTGAGGGTTAAAAGGTTAACCACATGCATTAGAGAACCACCAATTATATCCCCTATCTGTCCCCCACCACCCTCATACATGAACGAGCGACATTTCAAGCATGTCTATAAGTAACTGCATTACGACATTTCTTAACCCTTTCACGACGAAGCCGGCCAAAACTGTCCTCTTTAGTGGTCCTGGGGCATGTCCATTTTCAGACCAAGCGAAGACTATTTTTTTAAAATTTACAACTGAAATGACTGGCTCGAAAACTGAGCCAGTCATTCCAGTGGTAAATTTTCAAAAATAGTCCTCTTGGTCTGCAAATGGACATTCATTAAGTAAATATTACAATTTTTAAAACAAATTTAGTCATTAAAGGGCTAAGTATGGTTTACATGTGTATTTCGGGTCATTTGATCTCGGTTGGAATTCAGGTTGCAAAAAGGTTAACCGGATTATGCCATTGAAGGGTGTACATTTCTGACTTGGTCGATGATTCGTCGCGACATCTGATACATGGGTCATAATTCCATAATAAAGTCTATTTTATACAAAGCTATCGTTTTGTGGTGGATGAATTAACGGAACAAATAGTGCGGAAACAGACTGGTGTCGATTCAGATAATTGCTAATTTTTGGTCCTCAATTCCTTGTGTGTATTTATCGCGCCGTGTATTCCTCCGACGTTTGTGGGCATGTTTAGAGATAGGAAGGATATGGTGTTTAAGTTAGTGTACGCTGGTGTAGTCACGTACCTTGAAAACGTAATATGACCTTGTAGGGTCGAACAATGGAATAAAGGTATTAGTTAAATTGAAGACAGAAGTTTCTTAGATAGTTTCCATACCTGTCTGCCTGCCTGCTGACTCTGCAGACTACATTTCCTATGAGGCTTAACTCTGGATATGCTGAATATTTTGAGAACAATTTGACTGGAAGTTGTTGGTGGCTAAACCACCAACAACTTTCAGTCGAATTGTTTTAAAAATAGTCAGCAGGTCCAGAGTTATTGCCCGTTGAAATTATTGTCTGGTGAATTGCAGCAGTCGGACATAATAATTAGGAGCTCTGTTAAGACCATTTTAGGCTTAAACTTTGGAGCCCAGAATAGAGATCTGTTTATCATAAATCATAACACTCTGAAAGACATTATTAGCTCACCTGGCCTGAAAGGCCAAGTGAGTTTATGTCGTGGCGACCATCCGTCGTCCGTCCGTCCATCCGCCCGTCAACTTTTCCTTTAAACGACTTCTTCTCAAGAACAGCTGGGCCAATTTCAATTATATTTGGCAGGAAGCATCCTTTGGCCATAGGGATCCAGGTTTGTTCAAATGAAGCCGATCGGCCAATTAGGCTGGTGGCCATCTTGGATTTTGGTCGATTTTTAGAAACGTCTTTAAAAATCTCCGAAACCGCTTGAGGGATTGAAGTAAACCTCATGAAATATGATCTAGGGCAAGAGCTCAACCAAATTTGTTCAAGCGAACTTAATTGGTCAAATAGTTTGGCGGCCATCTTGGTTGACCTAGTTTTAGCGAAAATAACATCTCCAGAACCGCTTAAGGGATCAGGCCGAAATTTGGCAGATATGATTAGGGACTAAGAGCCAGTAAAGTTTGTTCAAGAGAACTTGATCCGTCAAAAAACATGGCTGCCGTGGGCCAATCAAAATATAGCATGTTTGGCGGCCATATTGGATTTTTTTATTTGATGAATTTTGAGGCCGAAATTGGTTTTATATAGGTTTTTGGCTATTCTGATCTCAAATTTGCAATTTTTAGAATCTGTCAGATAAACGGTTTGGCGGCCATCTTGGATCATTTTCCTGCCAAAAGCTCACATACGAAAGCAATGGGAAACTTAAAATGTTTTCTTTTCGAGAACTGCTGGTCCGATTTCAATTATATTTCGCAGGAAGCATCCTTAGGGCTTAGAGATTCAAGTCTGTTCAAACGAAGCCAATCGTCCAATTGGGCCGGCGCCCGATTTTATGAAACGGCTTTAAAAATCTCCGAAACGGCTTAGGGGATTGATGCAAATTTCATGAAATATGATCTAGGGCAAGAGCTGAACCAAGTTTGTTCAAGGGAACTTGATTGGTCAAAAGGTTTGGCGGCCATCTTGGGTGACCTAGTTGTAGTGAAAACGACTTCTCCAGAACTGCTGAAGGGATCGGGCCGAAATTTGGCAGATATGATTAGGGACTAAGGGCCATTGAAGTTTGTTCAAGGGAAGTTGATCCGACAAAAACCCTGGACACCATGGGCCAATCAAAATAGAGCATGTTTGGTGTCCATATTTCATTTTTTTTTATTTGATGGATTTTGAGGCCGAAATTGGTTTTGTGTGTTTTTGGGTATTCTGATCTCAAATTTGCAATTTTCGAAACTGTTGGATGAATAGTTCGGTGGCCATCTTGTTGATAAAAAGCATTCTAGTTGAAATGCCTATGGTCCAAGTGAGCGATACAGGCCCTTGGGCCTCTTGTTACCTCCTGATGTGTCCACGGCTGTGAATGGCTGATTACATGTTTAGTAACCATTTAGGGTCAAGAAAAGAAAAAATATTTACTTGTTGAATGTCTATTTGCAGGCCAAGAGAAGACTATTTGTGAAAATTTACCACTGTAATGACAGGCTCGGTTATCGAACCGGTCATTCCAGTTGTAGATTTTAAAATATAGTCTTCTCATGGCCTGCAAATAGACATTCCTCAGTGCTACTACAGAGGCGATGTTTGCCTGTAGATATTAATTTTTTGGTACAAAGCGGAGTGTGTGTGTATGCAATAGACTATTAGGGCGGTAGACTTTAGAGTTTATATATAGAAATCTGATTAGATAGTCAATTTTTCTGGCCAACATTTTGAGAAAATTGTCAGGAAGTGGCTACTAATGCAGAATGTATACTATATAATACAGAAACCTGATTGGTCAATTTCTCCCCTTGTACAAATTTAGGAAACTTTAACGAAGTTCTTTAGTAGAATGATTGGTTAATTATATCGGTGGGGGCACAGCTTATAGACCTCACCCTCCCCACCCAACCACCTCAATAACTCGATAACCTTGCCAGTCAGTCCTTTGATAAATTCTCAAAAATAGTCTTGATCTGCACTCTGCAAATGGCCCTTTTAAATATGGCTGCACTGCTACATGAAGCCACTATATGTTTTTCACAATGTGATACGTATCGCAATACATATATAACTATATACATGTACATGAATGATGTATGCGTATTAAATAAATAAAACCCATTTTGATGCTATAATTCCTGACTAATAGCATCTACTAGTATTAAAGCATTTACAGCACATGTATACAAATGTAGTAATGGATTAGTTGGGCTTGGTACTCGCAGTAATAGAAAACTTGCACGGTAAAATCATCTATCTCTCTTTTACTAACTTTTAAACACAAATCAAACTGAAATTCTTAAATTACATGCATCATGAGCCTTGTAAAAGTGTATCACGTGTCGCAATACTGAAAAATAACGCAATACACAATGTATCGTTGAAGACCTACTTTTAAATTTAAGTTTTCTTGAACAAAATTGAGGTTTTAACACTTTAATGGGCAAGCCGGCCATAACCGGCCTCTACAATGGTCTTGAAGAATGTCCATTTGCAGGCCAAGGGAAGAACACTAATCGAGCCAGTCATTCTAGTGTTAAATTTTCTAAAATTGTCTTCTTGGCATGCAAATGGACATTAAGTGCTGAAAAATTTAGATTTTCTTGAAATGTATTGACCGCTAAAGGGTTAAGCCATCTTGCCCGCCCCCCCCCCCCCCCCCCCCCCCACCCCCGCATTAATGCAAGTGGTCGCTGTAGCATATTTGACCACTCATCGTAGACTTAAACTTGTCAATATTTAATGCTGATATGACCAGATTATATATATATATATATGTATATATGGTATTAAAATATGTCCAACTCATGTTCATGATCACAATTTAGATGTTCCAAATGTCTTGTCAGGTACAGATAATATTTGAGTAT
Organism: Chaetoderma sp. LZ-2023a; assembly: GCA_034401795.1. Taxonomy (NCBI): domain Eukaryota; kingdom Metazoa; phylum Mollusca; class Caudofoveata; order Chaetodermatida; family Chaetodermatidae; genus Chaetoderma; species Chaetoderma sp. LZ-2023a. The sequence continues at coordinate 38,616,881 of CM067363.1, read as the reverse complement.
TAATTGCCGGGATTAATGGTCACATCTTATGTTGGCGTGTATTGAAGAAAAGTTTGAGACACAGAGGCACCATTTGATAAACAGTGCTATTTTAGATATTTATACGGAGAAACCTGCCTATTGCACGCACCTGTGGTTTATGTGAGCATGGAGAGGTTCTTTAAGACAGGTGGCTCATAGACCACCTGTTTTACTGAGCATCTATATTGTGGTTCCTGGAATGTAATTTTGTATTGTATTTTATCTATGTTAAGAGATTATCTGTCTTCTCTGAACACTTGTTCTACACCTGTCAAGGTGAGTGGTATCACTATGTTAGAGTTTATGCATATTTGAATAAAGCCACATTGATAACAATCTTGGCCAGGTATAATAAGGATAATGTATTAATGTCATCTGAAGTCACAAGTGTAATGTAGTATTGTAAGAGAGACATATGGCAAGGGGAGCTAACTCTTACATGATGATTTATTAGTACTCCAGTCACTACAAAACCCTTGAACTCTTAAATTTGTTAAAGAAATTTAAATTTTCTCGAAGAAAATGTCAATTTGTAGACCAAGAGAAGACTATTTTTGAAAAATTACCACTGGAATGACTGGCTCGGTTATTGAGCCGTTCATTCGAGTGGTAAATTATCAAAGATAGTCTTCTGTTGGTCTGCAAATGGACATTTCTCAAGACCACTGCAGATGCCGCTTTTGGCTGATATGAGTCTTAAAGGGCTAAGTATCAAAACATTTTCTTTGCCTTAAGTAAGTAATTTTCTGCAATTAGTTCAAGGTCATAGAATTGCTGGAATGAAATCAAAAATAATAATTCCTAGCGTAAAAATTCATGAAAATCAAAACTGTTTAATGCTAAATCTGATTTTTTTTTTTGGGATTTTCTCGTATGGTACTATCACGCCTAGAAATTTGTGGAATCTTGGTATTTCCTGTGTTAAAATTTGAGCCAAATCGGACCAGCAGTTTCAGAAATATCCACAGATCCAGAATTTGAGCCAATCCCGATCATGGCCAAAGTCTTATTAAAACCTTGCACGGCAAACTAATTTGTTGTGTTGAAATTTGATTTAAATCAGATCCGTAGTTTTTTAAATATAACCCGGAATACCCTTTTGTGACTGACTAGGGAACGGACATGGCGGTTTATTGAGCTGCTATCTGCAGCTAAAGAATGTTTGAATTATATCGCTTAGTTGCTTTCTAAAAACAAAACAAAACATACAGTTGAATATTTGGGATCTAACCCTTTAAAACTGATATCAGCCAAGAACTGCTTCTGTAGTGGTCTTGAGAAATGTCTATTTGCAGAGCAAAAGAAGACGATTTAAAAAAATTCTACCACTGGAATGACTGGCTCAATAACCGAGTCAGTTATTCCAGTGGTAATTAAAAAAAATACTGTTCTCTTAGTCTGCAAATGGACATTTTCTATGAGAAAATTGGAATTTTCTTGAATAAATTCGAGGGTTAACAAACAGAACATTTGTTACCTTGTCTTCAAAATTCAGATGTTTCTGTTTTTGCTTTGGAAACATTTAAACGGTCAAGATTATTCACAAAAAGTTTTCATTTTTCCTGTGTGTATGTGCATTTACAAGCCAAGATAAGACAATTTTTTTGAAAATTTACCACTGGAATGACTCGCTCGATCATCGCGCCAGTCATTCCAGTGGTAAATATTCAAAAATAGTCTTATCTTGACCTGGATGTGAACATTCCTTAAGACCAGTGCAGAGAGCAGTTTTGGAAGTTTTGACCCTTAAAGGGTTAACTTATTTACGAACCGTACTGTATCCTTCACAAAAAAGGTAGATGATAAAAACTGACTATGCCAGTGAGATCTTGAAAAATATGACAATGAAGACTTCAGATTATGCACAATGCATACTTTATCTGGTATCGCATCTCAATTTGCTACACCTATTTTGGCAGTTACTATAGCATTCTGCAACATGCAAAGGTGTATCTGCTTTGAAAAGTTTTTACCTGATTGCAATTAATCATTGATTTTCTTTACTTTGTCGCATTAATTGTTATAAATTTTTGCTGATAAATATACAATTTATAATTTGCATAGCGATACATGCTTTGCAAATATTAAATTTTAAATTATACCCTATTGCATATATTTATTTGTTCTCATCTAGAAGGTAAGATAAATTTAACTGCTACATGTACGTATGTCTCGATCTTAATTAATATGAATGTCGTGTTTGCTTTAATTCTCGTACTTCCGATGATGAATATTTAGTAGATCTCTGGTGTTTTCTATCACTCTGGAATAGTTTTGACATCAGTGCTAGACCACAGCCTTCCGGCGTATTTCTGGAGAATTAGCCAAAGCTCTGTGGGTACAGCAGTATTGGAGGTGCTCATTGTAATTATTGACCGCAAGGCTGTTGAATATTTTCAAGCTAATTTGACTGGAAGCGGTTGCTGCCATTTGTAACAACAGCCCACAGTCAAATTAGTTAAAAAATATTCAGCAGCTGACCTATATAAGTTACCTTCTAATTGGGATTCTAGTATTTCATGATTCAATGTGCGTATATAGATCTATCCCAAAACGCACAAAACGTGGGAAGAGCTTAGCTAGAAATGGGCGGGGCATAGTTAGAAAATTATATATATATATATATATATATAACAGATTTATAAATAAATATGTGTGGTATAATCTTACACGGTTCTAGACAGTGAGATTATTTGCACACAGTGGTTTTAGGCACCCAAATTTATACAAATGACGGAGAAGAGTCGGGCGGAAATCTAACATTTATTTGTTTTGCTGTTTTGACATTAGACAGGAAATCTGAGCATTATCCGCCATCTTGTATTATTATTCGCGTCCAAGATTGCGGCAGGCAGTATAGTGGCGCGTGAAAAGATGTGCGTTACAGAGAAGAGTTGTATTGACTTTTGAGCTTGTTTCTTATAATCAGGGTTTGTAGTCAAGGTTAAAAATCTGGAAAAAGGGCTTTAAAAAATATGGAAACTAAAAAACCCAAATTTTGTGCTGTTGGCTTGAAAAAGGAAATGGAAAATTTAAATTTGCCCAGTTGTAACTTTGTTGCATAAGATGTAAATAATCGGTGAAGTTTCGATTTAGCTCCTACTTTTTAATCACTACTAATTCTAGATTGTAAAATAGGTCTGAAAATTGCTAAAATTGTTCTGGAATACGTCTGGAGAAGGTGTTTAAGCTCTATCTGCCTAATGACAATCAGGCCAGCCTTTCTGCAGGCATTTAGTTGTCTTCAGACATGGGCATTTGAAGGACAAGAGAAGACTCAGACAACTTACATATGTAGCACTGAAATCAATGGCTGTATATTTTCTAAAATATTCATTTCTTGATCAGCAAATGATCGGCACTCTCAATGAGAACATAGTGTACATGTACCTAGATATCTGTATAATTACCAACTGTACCACTCACCTGACTGCTGCTTCTCATTCCACCATCATTGGAACTCCACACAAAGTACAAAGTATATGCTGTGTAGTATCCCACCACCACCCCTATTTAATCATATCACTCTGCCTTTACGGAGGGCCAGGGAGATTTTCATAAGAAAAGGTTGTGGAAAGCGGTGAGAGGAAGCGGGAGACAGAGAAGGGTGGAAAGAGGGAGTGTGGGAAGAAAAGGAGACAGATGTATTGAATAAGTGTGTGGAGAGAGGGAGGGAGGGTGGGGAGGGAGGGCGGGAGAGAGAGAAGGAGGGAGGGAGAGAGGGAGGGGGGAAGGGAGGAAGGGCAGGAGAGAGAGATGGGGAGGGAGGGAGAGGGAGGGGGGTGGAGATGGGAGATGAATAAAGGGTGAGATGAATGACGTGGTGGAATAGAGAGGGGAGAGAGAGGAGACTGAGGGGCTAAGATCGTGGTTCAAGGTGGTCTTATACTGTACTTGCAACTCTGCACGTAAGCTGACTAAATGCCCTCATCTGATCAAGATATTATATCAGACTGAGAAATTTATCAGTTGTGTAGAGTTTTAATTTCAGGTCTTCCATCTGAACATACACATTGCTGGATTACCCAGAGTCAGAGAGAGGCAGTTATAGAGATAAAAATGTGAATAGTCTGTCTGTTTTGTTTCTACATCATCAATTCATGATACAAACACATCTTACCTGTCTATAATGGGTGGTCACTGGCTTTTGGGGCCATGAACTTGTGATTCTTTAACCCTTTAACACTTTAGTCCTTGAATTTACTCATGAAAATTTCAAGTTTCTCATACAAATTGTCAATTTGCAGACCAAGAGAAGACTATTTTTGAAAATTTACCACTGGAATGACTGGCTCAGTTATCGAGCCAGTCATTCCAGTGATAAATTTTCAAAAATAGTCTTCTTTGTCTGCAAATGGAGGTTTCTCAAGACCACTGCGGAAGCCGTTTTGGCTGATATGAGTGTTATAGGGTTGACATTCAAACCTGCCAAAAACTGCTTCTGTAGTGGTCATGAGAAACGTCGCCTTGCGGACCAATAGCGGACAATATTTGAAAATTTACCACTGGAATGACTGACTTGATAATCAAACCAATCATTCCAGTCCAGTGGCAAAATTTCAAAAATAGTTTGTCTGCAAATGGACATTTTCTCGGAGAAAATTAAAATTTTCTTGAACAAATTGAACTGTTACATATTTGATGTCGCTTAACCCTGGATATATGCTAAATATTTTGAAAACAATTTGACTGAAAGTTGTTAGTGACTAAGCCAGTCAAATTGCTTTCAAAATATCCGAGCAGTCAAGAGTTAATAATTGTCAGATTTGGTCACGAGAGTATATAAGTCTTATTGAAGATGTTCGTTTGCAAACCAAGGGAATATTGTTTTGAGAATTGACCACGGGGAGAACTGGTCCGGTTATTGAGTCAGTCATTGGCTCTGTTATCAAACCAATGATTTTTCAAAAATAGTCTACCTGCAAAATTGATAGTTCTCAGGACCACTACAGATCCTGGTTTTTTCCAGCTTGACCATCTTTTAATTGTCCTTTATCAGCCGATGGTTGAATGTTGGTATTGCATACACTGTGTGCCTGCAGTCACTGCCTGCCTGCCTGCCTGCGTTTATGCCTGTGTCTGTCTGTTCATCTGTCTTCCCGCCTACCTGTCTGTCTATCTGTCCATCTGTCTGTCCGGCTGCCCGCCTGCGTGTGTGAGTGCATACTTGCATTTTACTGCTTATAATACATGCATTTCTCTAGAGTTATTGCCTCACAGCTCTGAGCTCTTCATAACTTAGATAGTAGTATTCATCTTTCTCTTTAGACAAAATCTGATTCTAGTTGAGAGCTGGAGTCATAAATACTGGTATTAAGTAGAGTGTGTGTGTCTCTCTCTATGTACAGTAAGCTCCTATAGCTCCAGGCATATAACACCAGCACAGACTCACTGTCGACGCTGAGTCTGTGACTGACTCAAACCAACAGGAGATGGGATAGACATACAGTTTGCGCTGATTTTCAAATGAGCCTGCTTTTGAATCACTAGTAAATATGAAATTAATGTTTTGTATATAGTTTGATTTTAAAGTCATTGCGTCAATGACTTACAATCAGATTGTATTTGAAATGTTTCTGAGATGTTTATCTGTGTGATGGTGTATTAAATGTTGTAATATTTACCTGTGTGCGTGTGTATATCTAGGGTGGTATGGTCCATGGCTTCGAGTAAAGGTTAGATACGAGAGAGAGGCCTTCTGGAATTTCATCTCAGCACACAGACACACTCTAATGCTGAACTTATAATTATTCCCAAATATCATTTTTATCCCTCCACTGTCACCACTCTGTTATGCCTGTCACACAAAAACACTCACTCACAGACAGACACTCACACACAGACACTCACACACAGACACTCACACACAGACACTCACACACAGACACTCACAGACAGACACACACACAGACACTCACAGACAGACACTCACACACAGACACTCACACACAGACACTCACACACAGACACAGACACTCACACACAGACACTCACACACAGACACTCACACACAGACATACAGACACTCCATGCATAACCACACAGTAAAACACGCACGCACGCTCGCACGCACTCCATGCATAACCACACAGTAAAACACACACGCACGCACGCACGCACTCACACACACAGACACTCCATGCATAACCACACAGTAAAACACGCACACACACACGCACGCACGCACGCACGCACGCACGCACGCACGCACGCACGCACGCACGCACGCACGCACGCACGCACGCACGCACGCACGCACGCACGCACGCACGCACGCACGCACGCACGCACGCAGACACTCCATGCATAACCACACAGTAAAACATACACGCACGCACGCACGCACGCACGCACGCACGCACTACATCAGATTCAGACATGTACACATGTAAGCAAACACACACGCGCACACACACACATACGCACACATACAGCAGTTTCGCACCCCCTCCCAGTTTTAAGTCTCGCTGCCCCCAACTGCAGCCATGCCTGGCCCCCCACCCTCCCCCCAAAAAGTTTTTGCACCCCATATTTGTTTTGAATTTGACTATGCCACTGTATCGCGTGCACATATGCACCCACAGGTACATGTATCTTTCATTTGATGACGACTTATTATGAGTGAGATTTCAACAATGAAATGGTTAACAATTTAACCCTCGTTTGTTTTTGAAAATTTAATTTTCTCAGAAAATGTCCATTTGAAGACCAAGAGAAGACTATTTTTTTTAATTTACCACTGAAATGACTGGATCGATTATTGAGCCAGTCATTCCAGAGGTAAATTTTCAAATATAGTCTTCTTGGTCAGCGAATGAACATTTCTCAAGACCACTGCAAAAGCCATTTTGTCTGATATGAGTGTTAACACACAGATGTCAATAGTCTATCTTTTACTGTGTCAATAGCGAAGAAACTGGTGTACATTTTCCAACAATTTTGGTGGACGATGTTGCTGTCCACGACGACAGCACCATCGCCTACCAAATTTGTTGAAAAACGTAAACCAGTTTATCTTTAAATTTGAAAATTAAAAATTTTGACAGAGTGGTGAATGGTTAAAGGGTTATGAGGTGTCTTTTGAAGCTGTCCATAACTTGGATCATGTGTTTGAAGTACTTTGATGTGAGTCCTTGTTTGCTGTCTTATGACCTTACAAGGACAAACCTGGCACTCAGATACCAGAGCTGGGAGGGATAAAGAAAAATATGGCTAGATTTATCCGTAAAATAAATAAACACGATTCCTTGTCTACAGAAGATAAATCGTAAACTTTTAACTGGTCAGGATTGGTCAAGAAAATTGACTCTAGCTTACTGAATGTCAATTTGCATATCAAGAGATTGAAGAGAAGAGTTTTAATCTTTACTACAGGCATAAGTGGTAAAATTTTCAAAAATTCTCTTGCTCTGCAAATGGCCATTCCTCAAAAGAGGCCGATTATGGCCAGGTTGACAAGCAAAGGGTTAACCCTTATCACCCTGATATGAATATTTTTTTCTTTTTATACTTTGTCAGTTGCAACGTCTAAACTGGTGTTCATTTTTCAACAATTTTTGTGGACGATGTTGGTGTCTATGATAGCAACATCTTCCACCAAATTTGCACACCAGTTCATCTTTTAATTTAATTTAAAATTCTTAAATTTCAACATGGAGCGGTAGGGGTTAAGTTGTATTGAAGATTAAACAATTTTTTTTCATATGAGGAGGCAGGCATGCACTATAGAACTTTGTCACATAGACACAGCTTTTGTTAGAAATTAAAAAAATTTGACATACTGACATTTGGATTGAGGGGGAGCTTGTTATTGATATTCATCCCCACAGGGGCTTTTTGGGGAAAAAAGTGCGGATTATGTCTTCCCGCCTGTCTGCCCGTCTGCGGTAACGCAATTAACTCCTCTGAAACCATTGGACGGACAAATTCAACCAAATTTGGTATGTGAGCTATCCATAATCATATGATTGTAGAGTGCAAGATGACATTTACATTTGCTCTGGCGGAGTGTCCAAAAGGTCAAAGCGGTGAACATGTGGAAATTGATTGTAATGCATGCAACTCCTTCGAAATGGTTGTCCGGAATTCAACCAAATTTGGTATATAAGTTACCCATATCATTGCTGAGTGCGAGAGGCTCTGCCACCAAAGGTCAGGCTTTAGTAGCTAAATGTTGCTACAGTTCTACAGCCTATAATGGCTGTCATGATTTATTTTTCAACCAATCAGAGAAAGCCTAGCTTGTCTGCCTTGGGATATGCGCTCAGTAATAGAGGTGCCAGCTATAGTTTGGTATTGTGGTATAAAAGCAATCGTACAGGTAAGCTGTTGAATATTTTGAAACTAATTTGACAGGCAGAAACAACTTCCAGTCAAATTAGTTTAGATAGTGAATTCCAGGCATCGATTACTATATTGATAAAATAATGTTTTCTGAAATCATGTGAAAAGCTGTGGTTCTTTAGTTTATATGTGTGTTCTCTGATCATAATGGACCAGTCCAGTTTTTGCTAAGCCCTGCCCACCTCTAGCTAAGCTCCACCCTCACCTCGCTTGTGTTGAGATCGATCGATCCCTGAACTCCCTTACTATCAATTTCCAGAAAACTATACGGATGAGCTAGCTGTTAAATATTTCAAAATATTCAACAGAATATTTATTATACAATTCGTACAACAACACATAGTCCGTCTTCAATTCTTCAATTATGTGTGCGTTCGTGATGTACTTATCTGTCATTGATTATGATGTCATTCTACACACCACTAAGTAGTTAATTATGACGTCATGATGGTGGGATAAAGTGGAAAGGTCTTATTGGATTGTGTAGTGATGGCTTCTAATCCAATTATGTTAAAAATATTCAACAATACGGTGTACATGTATTTTGGTATAGTTATTTCTGATCTGTACTGTTCCTTTATAGCATCCTGTACATTATGGAATGATAAAGCCTGTATTTAGCAGTAATTTTGGCTGTCAGGTGAAATTGGACAAATTATTAATACATTTAACTTTATTCCTAAACAGGACCTGCTGACTATTTTCAAATTGATTTGACTGAAACTTGATGCCAGCTTGATGGTATCGGAGGCAGTGATAATATCCAGTAAAATTTTTTGAAAATAACCAAAGGCTTAAATAACCAAAGGGTTTAATATTTTTGGGGGTTTTGGAGCAATGTCGGGATTCCGATCCCAGAAATTGTTTACAAGATAATTTTAATGAAATTACAAGTACCCTATTGAATATTTTGAAACTAATTTTACTGGGAGCTGGAGACACAGTTCAAGAGCTTCTAGTCAAATAGACCTTTCCAGAGTATCCGTTGATGATTTGACATCATATGATGTCATCAGCTAAGCGGCGTGTCTGTATAGTTTTCTGGAAATTGATAGTCATTGAGTTCAGAGATCGATCGATCCCAACACGGGTGAGGTGTGGGCGGATCTTAGCTAGAGATGGGCTTGGCATAGCTAAAATGGAAAGGTCCAATTAGACCCTCATCTTAGCACCCTTTCCTGTGTTAATATGTGAACAAACCAAAGCGCACCAGAAGCTTCTGAGATATCCACAGAGACAGAATTTGATCAGATCCGGTTTTTATTTATCCATATCACGGCCAACGTCTGGAAATACTTTCAGCAACAGCTTCCTGTCAAATTAATTTCAAATTATTCAAAAGAATGTTTTATATCGTAGTAATCCTTTAAAACTGATATATCAACCAAAAACAGCTTCAGCAGTGGTCTTGAGAAATGTTCATTTGCAGACCAAGAGAAGTCTATTTTTGAAAATGTATGACTGGCCAGTCATTACAGTGGTTAATTTTCAAAAATACTCTTGGTCTGCAAATGATTCAAGTGTTAAAGGGTAAAGCGACACTTTACATAGACAGACAAGACAGCTTTTGTTAGAAATTTAAAAAATTAGATTTAAAGTTACACTTTACTTTACTTTAAACACCATGAGTTTGTTGATGGTAGAGTTAAAGGCGAGGGTAACAAATAGGCGACTAGGACTCTTCTTGTCCATGAGCGAGCTGGCAGCATTGCTTGTAGGTCTCTGATTGAGAGTATGAATGTGTGTGTGTGTGTTTGACTTTTGAAGCGTACTGTAGTCACTCAGTCACACATTGAGAGAAACACTGGCTAGAGTCAGAGCCAGTGTGCCTAGTCAGGCAGACTGACTGGCTCCTATAGTGGAACAGCCGATTCTACAACAACAGGGGTGTCCTCACTGCTGTGTAGCTCTCAGTAGAGATATGAGCTTTCTCAGAGAAATGCTACTGGGGGAGATGGTGAATAGTAGTAGGTGGTTTGGGAGTGCATGACTGCTTGCACTTACACCTTGGGATAATATGGCTTCTTTACTATCATCTCTGAGGTATCTGTCTGTCTGCCAGTCTGTTCGTGTTTTTAAGGACCAGAGACAACCCTTTTAACCCTCAAATTTATTCAAGAGAATTTAAATTTTCTCATAGAAAATGTCCATCTGCAGACCAAGAGAAGTTGATTTTTGAAAATTTGCCACTCGAATGACTGGCTCGGATATCGAACCAGTCATTCCAGTGGTAAATTTTCAAAAATAGTCTTCTTTTGGTCTGTAAATGGACATTTCTCAAGACCACTGCCGAAGCCTAGCCAGTAATTCCAGTAGTAAAATTTAAAAAATGGTCTTCACTTAGTCCGCAAATGGACATTTCGCAAGCCCACCAGAGAAGCTGTTTTTGGTCGATATGAGTGTTAATGGGTTAAACAAGTGTTCCTCAAATTTGATATCTTGCTGACAGACGGAGAGACGGATGAGATGGACTGATGGAGGGAGGGGTGAGGATAGGACTGATGGAGGGAGGGGTGAGGATAGGGCTGATGGAGGGAGGGGTGAGGATAGGGCTGATGGAGGGAGGGGGTGAGAATAGGGCTGATGGAGGGAGGGGTGAGGAGAGAGATGGGCTGATGGAGGGAGGGGTGAGGATAGGACTGATGGAGGGAGGGAGGGGTGAGGAGAGAGATGGGCTGATGGAGGAAGGGGTGAGGATAGGACTGATGGAGGGAGGGGTGAGGATAGGACTGATGGAGGGAGGGGTGAGGAGAGAGATGGGCTGATGGAGGGAGGGGTGAGGATAGGACTGATGGAGGGAGGGGTGAGGAGAGAGATGGATTGATGGAGGGAGGGGTGAGGATAGGACTGATGGAGGGAGGGGTGAGGAGATAGATGGGCTGATGGAGGGAGGGGTGAGGATAGGACTGATGGAGGGAGGGGTGAGGAGAGAGATGGATTGATGGAGGGAAGGGTGAGGATAGGGCTGATGGAGGGGGGGGGGGGGAGAGGAGAGAGATGGACTGATGGAGGGAGAGTGATGAGAGAGATGGACTGATGAATGGAGGGATGAGGATAGATGTGCTGATGATGGAGAGAGGGATAAGGAGAGAGATGGGCCAATGGAGGGAGGGATGAGGAGTGAGATGGGCTGATGGAGGGAGGGGTAAGGGGGAGAGATGAGCTGATGGAGGGAGGGATAAGGAGAGATGGACTGATGAAGGGTGGTTGATGTGGAGAGGTGGACTGATTGAGGGAGTGATGATGTGAAGAGATGGAGGGAGTGATGATGAGAAGTGAGATGGGATGAGATTCAGTCTTACCATTAATTCAGCCATAACTTGACTGGTGTTCATTTGCAATTTGTCGCTGTAAGTCTGTAAATACTGACACAAAAAACACAAGCAGCCATCAACTATTACAAAATCTAGTTTTGTGTTTGGAAGCCTGATGTACAATGCAAATGCCAATATAATACATATCAGAAATAACTTAAAGGTGCATATTCACACCAGAATGATTGAAAATAAAATTGTTAAAATTGCATACTTTCATAAGCTTAAATTATGTGCCTATGTGTAATGAAACAAAATAAATCTTAACATATGATGATTCCATTCTATATAAATTAATATAATTTTCTAAGTTGCAAAATTGAAATAGAGGCCCATGTTATTCAGCTAGAGATGGGCGGGGCATAGCTAAAACCGGAACTGTCCATTGGCTTCCAATCCAATTATGTTCACAATATTCCTCAAAACATCTCTTACATACATTGTTTTCAAAATTATACTAACTAGCATGTTTCTGTTTTTATTTTGTAAAACCTTTAATGTATTTCTGAGCAATAGTGTACATGTTGTCATCAACATTGTAAGATATGATTAATTTGAAGTCGTTGAACCGTGTCGTTAATCCGACTATAACCTATGAATTATTGCGCAATATACGTAGAGTTAATCTGCCTGATCTGTATATATTTCCTGCCTTAAGCTGTATGATAGGGCTGAAACCTGTGTAAAGATTTAAGCCCCCTCGGGTATTTCACGTATTTGTCAAAATTTATTATAATTTGCATTAGCACCTTTGACAAAATATTCATACATTTATTTCTTGTGTAAATTTAATGCAGAAATTTACTCGACCAGTATGCCTCCACTCGCCCTTGTTCCACTAAACTCAGTATATTTCTCACTCCCCCCTCCCCTTCTCTTAATTTGTCCCATCATACTCTCTCACCCAACTCCTGTCTCTTTACCCTCTATCCATCTAACCCGCCCACCCATCCATCCGTCCATCCTCCCTCCCTCCTTTCCTTCACTCTTTCATTCCTTCCCTTCCTCCATATTTCTCTATCCATCAGTCCGATTAATCAATCCTTTCCATTCACTTCAATCAATTTGTTACTATCACTCCTTCCTTCTGCCTAATTCTCTCACCCTCTCTCCCCTACCGCTCTCCCACCTGCCCATTCTGTTAATATCCCAGCTACCTTGAACACCCCATTAGGTCCCCCCTAAGATTTCTACAGTACAGCACATAAATAGGTTAACATGTTTTCAAAGCAAAACGGAAACATGTTAGTTTAACCCTCTAACACTCATATCAGCAAAAAGTGCCTTCTGCAGTGGTCTTGAGAAATATCCATTTGCAGACAAAGTGAAGCCTAATTTTGAAAATTTACCACTGGAATGACTGGCTCGATAACTGAGCCAGTCATTACAGTGGTAAATTTTCAATAATAGGCTTCACTTTGTCTGCAAATGGACATTTTCTATGAGAATATCTAAATTTTCTTGAATAAATTTGAAGGTTAAAGGGGTAATAGTAAATAATGTTCTGTTGAATGTTTTGAAAATAATTTGATTGGATGACTGCTGTCCCTAATTCACCTTTCCAGAGTATCCATCAATCATCTGACCTTGTATGATGTCATAATCAGCGTGGATGATGGTCCGACACGTTGTATAAATAATGTTCTGTTGAATGTTTTGAACATAATTGGATTGGATGACATTTGCTGTCCCTAATTCACCTTTCCAGAGTATCCATCAATCATCTGACCTTGTATGATGTCATAATCAGCGTGGATGATGGCGTCAAAATCGCAAATCTCAAATGGTCCGACACGTTGTATAAATTGTGTCTTTATAATTCTTTGCTATTTAATAAACATGCTGTTGAATATTTTAAAACTAATTTGACTGCACCACCCAGTCAAAGTAGTTTCAAAATATTCAACAGCGTACCTTCAAATTGATAGTCAGGGTGTTCAGCGATCGATCGATCCCAACACGAGTGAGGTGTGGGTGGAGCTTAGCTAGAGATGGGCGGGGCATAGCTAAACCCGGAAAGGTCCATTATCGGAAGTATTCAAGTTTATTTTGTTTTGGTGACATGTTAAAGGTACATACTCACACCAAAATGCTTGAAAATAAAAATTGTTGAAATTACATACCTTTAGAGGCTTAAACTGTGTACCTCAGTGTAATTAAACTGAATAAATCGTAAAATAGGATGATTGCAAATCATTGCATGCTATATAAATAAATTTCGTAGGTTTAGTTGTGAATTTGAATTAGGGACTCGTGCCTCTAATTCAATTTGACAACTTAAAAAAATTATATTAATTTATACGTAATGAAATCATCATATGCCAAGATTTATTTCGTTTCATTACATCTAGGCACACAATTTAAGCCTCTAAAAATATAAATTTTTAACAATTTTATTTTGAACCATTCTGCTGTGAATATACACTTTTTAAGTTACTTCTGAGCTGTACTCTACCTGTTCATAATCAGAGATTTGATGTTTTATTTGAGAATTACATAAATGTCACATCAAGTATGCGGCTGATTGATTATAATACTCCACACTGGTAATAAAGTGATCATTTTCAATAAAACTACCTATATTAGATGTCATTTTTGGTTGATAAAATTTTTTTATCCATTCACCCGCCTTCCTTTGGCATACCCACAATTCTTTTGTGAGTGCTTTAACTCTTAAGTCTTAAATTTGTTCATTAAAATTTCAATCTTCTCAAAGAAATTGTCAATTTGCAGACCAAGATAAGACAATTTTTGAAAATTTAACACCGTAATGACTGGCTCGGTTATCCAAGGCAGTTATTCCAGTTATAAATTTAAAAAAAGAAGGCAATTTTTGACAATTTAGCACTGGAATGACTGGCTCGGTTATCGAGCCAGTCATTCCAGTTGTAAATTTTCAAAAACTTTCTACTTGGTCTGCGCGTTGACATTTCTCAAGAGGACTACAGAAGTTGTTTTTGGTGGGTTTGAGTGTTAAAGGGTTAACCCTAGCCTATGAAAACACGATCAAAACAACAATTTCTTTACAACCCCGTGAAGGAGTGTTTTGAAATTATTTTGTCTGAAAGGCATTGCTGTCAACGGTTTGCACTGAAATTATTTTCAAAATACCCAAATGTCATGCCCGTATGATTGGCTTGAAATTGAGACACTGGAATTTGATCAATGATATACTTAACCCTTTAAGCCTTAAATTTGTTCAAGAAAATTTAAATTTACCCAAAGAAAATTTAAATTTGAAGACCAAGAGAAGACTAATTTTTTTAATTTGCCTCTGGAATGACTGGCTCGCTTATCAAGCCAGTCATTACAGTTGTAAATTTTCAAAAATAGGTGTTCTTTTGCTCTGCAAATCGACATTTCTCAAGATGACTGCAGAAGGCGTTTTGGCTGATATGAGTCTTAAAGGGTTAAGATGTTTATTTGATGGGGCCCCAGTAATCTAAGCTGCAGACTAAAATAATTCAGACCCCAATAAAAATGTTATTTAATGCTAATAAAAACTGGGTTTGAATAAGGATCTACTTATGTTGGCAGGATCTCGATTGTTAAGGATGCTCCTAAAGTCTGTCTCTGAGCGGGTATAAGAAAAGCGAGTATTGTCACCGCGGTGACCCGACTGTATCCGGTTACGAGGGGGTAGGCGTGTATGGGGTGTTGAGGTTTTGGTTAGGAGTTCTGATTACGGGGATTTCAACTATAATACTTTGAAAATTTATGGCACTGTTTGTTTGAAATGCTTACAATTGTACAATGTAGATCAGATCTGTGAGCTCAATCATTCCATACCTTGCGTGATCCCTGGGCCATAACCTTGTGTGATCCTGGGCCATCACCTTGTGTGATCCTTGGCGTCACCTTGTGTGACACCGGCCCATTACCTTGTGTGATCTTAGGCTGTCACTGTGTGATCCTGGGCAATCACCTCGTATTATCCTCGGCCGTCACCTTGTGTGATCCTGGGCTGTGACCTTTTGATCCTTGGCTGTCACCTTGTGTGATCTCGTGCTATCACCTTGTCAGAACCTTAGCCATCACCTTGTGTGATCCTGGGCCATCACCCCTGTGTGATCCTGGACCGTCACCTTGTGTGATTGTGGGCCGTCACCTTGTTTAATCCTGGACCATGTGATCCCGGCCCATGACCTTGTGTGATCCCAGGCCATGAACTTCAGTTGTGTAATCCCGGGCTGTGACCTTGTGTGATCCCGGACCATGACCTTCAGTTGTGTGATCCTGGGCTGTGACCTTGAGGTGTGTGATCCTGGGCTGTGACCTGTGTTGTTTGTGTGATCCCGGGCCATGAGTTTCAGTTGTGTGATCCTGGGCTGAGCCCTTGTGTGATCCCGGGCTATAACCATGTCTGTTCCCGGAACATGACCTGTGATCCCAGGCCATGAGTTTTAGTTGTGTGATCCTTAGCTGAGACTCTGTGTCATTTGCGTGATCCCGAGCCATGAATTTTAGGTGTGTGATCCTGGGCTGAGACCTTGTGTTATCCCGGGCGGTAACCATGTCTGCTTCCGGAACATGACCTGTGATCCCAGGCCATGAGCGTCTGTGACCCTGAACCATGACCATTTGTGACTATGAGCCATAACCTTGTGTGATCCCGGGCCATGAGTTTCTGTGACCCTGAGCCATGACCTTGTGTGACCGTGGGCCATAACGCGTGAGCCTGAGCCATGACCTTGTGAGAGTTCTGGCCATGATCTTGTGTGATCCTGGGCCTTGCCATAGTGATCCCGGGCATTGACATTCTGCTTACTGACCTTGTCTTCATTCACAATCTGATATATAATAATGAGTATGTGGTTCTCTGTACCAAGCTACAGGTAAATAATGTGTTGAAACTGTTTATGCAAGAAAGTGTTGTATTGGTGTTGAAGATTGTTACAGATCACAGCAACATTATTCATGCAATTGATCTTTCCAGTTTATCTATCAATCTTATGACATCTCATAAACAACTACGTGATGTGTAGGATGATGTCATGAATGACGTTTATTAGCTCATCACAAACGCTTGATTTTTGGATGGACTGAGCGCTGTTGTATGAATTGCATGTCGGGGGGGGGGGGGGCGGGCCTTGGTGTTCAATAGCTAAAACTGTATTCATCTATTAACTCTGTAATGGCCATACAGTACAGGTGAGAGATGTCTCCAAAACAAAAATAGAAACATGTTAGTAAGTCCCGAGCCCTTTAACCCTTTAGCCCTCGAATTTGTTCAGGAAAATTTCAAATTTCTCATAGAAAACGTCCATTTGCATACCAAGAGATTATTTTTGAAAATTTAGCACTGGAATGACTGGCTCGGTTATTGAGCCAGTCGTTCCAGTGCTAAATTTTCAAAAATAATCTTTTCTTGGTCTGCAAATGGACATTTCTCAAGACCACTGCAGAAGCCGTTTTTGGCTGATGTGAGTGTTAAAGGGTTAACTCTTACAGACCAAAACAATAAATTCTTTGTAATGTGAGGAATATTCTCTACAAGATTTTGAAACTAATTTCACTGGGAGCTGATAGCCAGCCAGCAACAGGTTCTGGTCGAATTAGTAAGATCAAAATATTCAACAGCTTTCCTGTATTCAGTGTATTGCGGCGTTATTGTATTGTCAGCTTGAATTTGAGATTATAAATTCAGTGGTTAACCCTTTCATGGCGACGCAGAGCAAAACTGGCCTCTGCAGTGGTCATGAGGAATGTTCATTTCCAGGCCAGGAGAATACTATTTTTGAAAATTTACCACTGAAATTACTGGCTCGATAACTGAGCCAGTCATAACCGAGCCAGTGATTCCAGTGGTAAATTTTCAAAAATAGTGCTTGGCCTACAAATGAGCATTCAATAGCAAAGATTTTAATTTTCTTGACCAAATTTAGCCAGTCAGTGGTTTAAGCGTTAAACCTTATCAATCTGATGTCAACATTCTATGCTCTATCTCGGTATTTCTACTTTACTAATTCACTACTTTTGTTTGCATTACAGATGACAGTACCACATCCCGCGGTCCATTATGGTGTCAAATCGCTTATTGGGAACACCAGAACCGGATCGGAAACCTATTCCCTGTTTTCGAGCGTTCGGATACGGATGACGGCGGCGGCGGCGGGAATGATGTGGACAGTATTCATGTGTTTCAGGACCTACCTCATGGCAACGGTTTCTCGATAGGCGTGTTACACGCACAACATAAACCTGAACATCAATCGGTGCGAAAAACACGAGAAAAAATTGGCTACGGTGTGACGCTAAGTAAGGAAGGAGACGCTGTTTGGGTATATAATCGGTCCGGATTCCCGATATTTGTGAATTCGCCAACCTTAGCAAATCCTAACTCTTGGACGCCTTATGTATGTAAAGTATTACCGGGTCATACGTTGAAGATGTTTGATTTTGCGGATTGTGAGTTGTTGAAAGTGAACGATTTTCGTGACGGTCCGTTTGACTTAATGTCTGTGCGTATAAGTTTTGCCAAAGGCTGGGGACGGTCGTCATATTCACGACAAATTATTACCTCGTGTCCATGTTGGATTGAAGTTTTACTGAGAGTGGACAGGTGATAGTGGCTAGGCCTAACAGTCTCAATATTAGACTTGGATATTTAATGTAATTAAAAGTTTCTGTCTTAAGCAATTAGATTTTTAACCCTTTCATGACAAAGAGGGCCAAAAGCGGCCTCGGTACAACGTAGTTGTCTTGACCAATGGGCATCTGCAGGCCAAGAAAAGACTATTTTAGAAAATTTTCTACTGGAGTGACTGGTGCGGTAAACGAACCAGTTATTCCAGTGGTAACTTTTTTTAAATAGTCTTCTTGGTCTGCAAATAAACATTCAATGAGCGAATACTTAGATTTTCGTGGCAAAATTTAGCCATTATAGGGTTAACATAACCTTAATCCTGTTGTTGTCACACAGTGAAGGACTCCAGTTTTATCTACGCCCCGCCCATCTCTAGCTAAGCTCCACCCACGCTTTGTCTGTGTTGGGATCAATCGATTCCTGCACTCTGAATCTCAATTTCCAGAAATTATACAGGTAATAAGCTGTTGAATATTTTGAAACTAATTAGAATGGCAGCAACAGCGCCCAGTCGAATTAGTTTCAAAATATTCAACAGGATGTTTAATTTTAAAAATAGACATACAATTCGTATAACTTAACGGACTATTAAAGGTTTATGACGGACTAAATTGTGTCCTTCATGACATAATTGATTATGGTGTCAGCCTACTTGTGACGTAGTTGATTGTGGCGTCATATGATTAATCGATAAACTGGATTCCTCTATTGACCAGTACAGAGTCCGGAGAAGATGTTCTTTTTGGAAACTATGCTGCTGTATTGTGACCTTGGTAGTAAGTTCTTATTTAGCAAAACTTTTTGCACACAATTTAACCCTTTGAACCTTGAACCTGAAAGATCAACTGTCAAAAGTCCTTGTCAATTTAAATAATTATTCTGCTGAATATTTTGAAATTAACTTGACTGGGAGCTATTGCTGCCATAGGCTTACCGTTTGAAAAGATTGTCGTATTTGGCTAATAGAAGGGTTAACCCTCAAGTCGGCCAAAAAACGGCTTCTGAACTGGTCCTGAAAAATCTCCATTTGATGAGAAGATTATTTTTTTTAATTTACCACGAATGAATGGCTCGGTAACCCAGCCAGTCATTGCAGCGTTAAATTTTCAAAAATAGTCTTCTTGATCTGGTGATGGGCATTTTCTGAGAAAATTTAATTTTTAAAAACAAATTCAAGGGTTAAATGGACAATATTCCTCGGGAAAATTGCAATTTTCTTGAGGAAATCTGAGGGTCAATGGGTTAACACGCAAGCTGGCCAGCTTCTGCAGTGGTCTTGTGAAATGTCCATTTGCAGACCAAGAAAAGACTATTTTTTGAAAATTTGCCACTGGATAACAAAGCCAGTCATTCTAGTGAGAAATTTTCAAAAATAATCTGTTGTTCTGCAAATTGATATTTTCGATGAGAAAATTGGAACTTTCTTGAATGAACTTGCGGGTTAAATGGCTAAATACTGGCCTGTGCCTCTTATTTCCAAAATGTACAATCTGACAACAGTTGATGAAAAGCTGAAATGTCACTGTGTAGGGTAAAGCATTATTTATGATTACATCGAAACGCAAAGTGGTATTGTTTTAACAATTAATTATCCACAAAGCAATTAGTTATTATCATCACGGTCAGTACGCACAAAGCTGAATGTGTCATTAGTCACTATAATTATAACACTGGTCAGTCACACAGTACAAGGGAGATAAATCTGTCACATAAAATAGTCATCTACATCCCAGGAACGTGTGTTTCTGAAGACTTCACGGCGGCTAGAGATTATTTATCCTTAATCGGTATCGGTATGATGTCAAAATTTGTAATTTTCACATTAAATCATTGACAGCAATGTCGAAAAGTGAACACCGGTTGGTTGATCTTTTAATTTAATTTAAGAATTTAAAATTTTAACCTCAGTGGTACATGTAAAGGTTAAATGGCTAAATTCTTTTTTTAAGAATATCAAAATATTTGCTTACTGAATGTCAACTTGCAGGCGAAGAGAAGACGATTTTTGAATTTTTACCACTGCAATGACTGAGTGGTTCGCTTATCCAGACAGTCATTCCAGCGGTAAATTAATTAAAACCCTTTAACACAGATATCAGCCAAAAACAGATTCTGATGGGGTCTTGAGATATGCCCATTTGCAGACCAAGAGACGACTATTTTTGAAAATTTATCACTGTGATGACTGGCTCATTAACCGAGCCAGTCATGCCAGTGTTAAATTTTCAAAAATAGTCTTCTCTTGGTCTGCAAATGGACATTTTCCATGATAAAATTGAAATTTTTTTTTAACAAATTCGAGGGTTACAGGTTAAAACAATGTCTCTTCACCTGCAAATTGATATTGGTCATTCAAGATGTGTCCACGACAGAAGGCATTTGGTCCAGTTTGGCCATTAAATCTATAACCCTATAAGCTCTTACTAGCGTAATTCTGTGGCCATGGTGTCCATTATGGTCAGTTAGTTAGTAGTAAATTCTTACTGGACCATTCATGCAACTACTACTACTCAAATTAATGTTTAAATATTCAGTCTTAATAGGATGAAAGAAAAGCTACGCACAAATTGTAAATTATTACTAATAAATAATAATGAACACAATCTTTAACTTCTCAGCGATTAATTTACAATCAAAAGATTTAAGTTGAAAAATTCTGTATAATGTAAAGGGAGATTACTTGTATTATCGAACAGGTTTTATATTGCTGATTTAGTTAGCTCCCTTGAATTGCTAATTCTTGCTTTAGCAGCTCAATGATCAACTGTTTGAATGCTGAAAACCAGCAGACAATAATTTCAATGGGCAGGAACTGGATCTGCTTAATATTTTGAAAACAATTCGACTGAAAGTTGTTGATGGCTTAGCCACTAATAACTTTCAGTCAAATTGTTTTCAAAATATTACGCATGTTGTGAGTTAACCCCCATATAAATACCTGGTGATCATGTTAACATTTTATTTAACGGTCAAAATTGTTCCAAGAGAATTTAAATATTTTCTTAGTGAATATTCATCTGCAGGACTATTTTTGGAAAGTTACTAATGGAATGACTGGCTATGTTAACGAGTCACGCATTCCAATATTTCAAACATAGATTTTTCTCTCATTATGCAAATGCATGTTTCTCATTCTACTGCAGATGTCTCTTTTTTTGGCCCGCTTGGAGAGGAAATAGAAATAGTGAATGACCAATGACAAGCCAATCGATGAATATTTTAGAACACTTGACTACTGGAATAAGCCAGTCATTACAGTTGGAAGTTTTAAAAATTCTTTTTGGTCTGCAAATGGATGTACAGTTCATAAATAAGTTCACACGTTTTCAAATCAAAAACATGTTAATTAACCCTTTAACTCTCAAATTTGTTTGAAAAATTTCACTTTTCTCATAGAAAATGTCCATTTGCAGACCAAGAGAAGACAGTTTTTGAGTATTTACCACTGAAATGACTGGCTCGGTTGTCGAGTTCAGTTGTCGAGCCAGTCATGTTGAGCCAGTCATTCCAATTGTAAATTTTCAAAAAATCTCTTGGTCTGCAAGTGGACATTTCTCAAGACCACTGCAGAGGCCATTTTTGGCTGCTATGAGTGTTAAAGTGTTAATAAGAAATGTTCTGTTGCCAAAACCGGCCTCTGTACTGGTTTTGAGTAATGACCATTTGCAGGCCAAGAGAAGACTTATTTTTGAAAATTTACCACTGAAATGCCTGGCTCGATAGCCGAACCAGTCATTACAGTGGTAAATTTTCAAAAATAGTCTTCTTGGTCTGTAAATGGGGATTTTTTATGAGAAAATTCCGTGATCAAATTCGAGGGTTAAGGCCACTAAGTTATTTCTGAGCTGTACTGTATACAGAATACATGCATATTATCTAAGGATTAGAAGACATTTTGACCCCCGGGGCTTGATGATTAAATTGTTTTAATAGTCATACAGGTCTCTGTTATGGTCTTGTGCAATGTCCATGTAGAGGCCAAGATGAAACTTTTTTTGAAAATTTATCACTGGAATTGCTGGCTCAATAACTGTTCCAGTGATAAATTTTCAAAATTTTTGGCCTGTAAATGGACATTCAATAGGCAGATGTTTAAATTTTCTTGTCCAAATTTGACCATTAAAGGGTTAGGGAACTGAATACATTGGTATATGTTACACGGGTCATTTATATATATATATAAAACAATGTGATATTAGTAATATTTTAAAGACTAAATAAATAATGTACTTTGACTGGTTGCTATTTTATGTGTAATAATAATAATAATAAGACTAATGTAATTATCATTACAGAATGTATTATTGCTGTAGACAGTATCTGTTTTAAGTCAATATTAATTCATTATCCCTCAAGCCAGCCAAAAAGGCTTCAGTGCTCTTGAGAAATGTCAATTTGCAAACCAAGTGAAGACTATCTTTGAAAATTTACCCCTGGAATGACTGAGACAGCCATTCCAGTGATAAATTTAAAAAAAATAGTCATCTTGTCTGCAAACAGGCATTTTCTATGAAATTAAGAATTACAAATTTGAAATTTTCTTGTATAATTTTGTGTGTTCATGGGTTAAAAGTAGTATTTGAGCCACAATATTATGATTTAAATCTTCCTTTTGGAAGTAGAAGAGGGTGGCCCTTTAAAACAGGTGGATGTAATTCAAACTACCTGCTGGAAAGAACCGCCAGCCTTTGGCTCCAATAGACATACAGTGAGTGCTGCGCAGAAGTAACAAAATAGAGCGTTGTGTTGAATATATTGGAATTATTATGAACACTTATATCAGCCAAAAATGGGTTCTGCAGTGGTCTTGAGAAATGTCCATTTGCAGACCAAGAGAAGATTATTTTTAAAAATTTATCACTGGGATGACTGGCTCGGCGAGCCAGTCATTCTAGTGGTAAATTAAAAAAAATAATCTCTTGGTCTGCAAATGGACATTTTCTATGGTAAAACTGAAATTTTCTTGAACGTATTTACGGGTTAATTTGATCAGATGCCATTGATTGTCTAATGGCTCCTAATCAAATAAGTCCAAAACATTCAACAGAACATTTCTTACAATGTGTTCAAAATTAACGTAGCTACCACGTTTCTGCTTTTGTTTTGGAAACAACTTGTTTCAGAGCCAGTAATTCCAGTGGTAAGTTTAAAAATCATCTCTTGGCACGCAAATGGACATTGAATCGGCACAAATCACGGTGAATCTTGATCATTCTTTTTGTAAACTTAACACTGGATAGACTTTCATCGAATACTGTCTATAATAGCCGGAGTTACCTCCCCTGAGAAAAATTCAAGTTAAGTTTCTAGATGATAAGTGTATAATGGCTCTGGATTTGCTTCCAGCTTGGTACATTACTGGGTCATGCAGTTAGCGTATATTAATTATGCATCTTTCATGTTTTTGCAGTTATAAAATAATTCTTTCCAATCAATAATGTTTGTCAGAATGGAGGATTCCAGTTTCTCAGTCAATCATATGACATCATAATCAACTATGTGACGTGTAGGCTGACGTCATAATCAATTACGTCATGAATGTATGATTGATGGATAAACTGGAATGTGGACGATGATGAATATCAAACACTTTAATGACAAAAATCGTCATTTGAAGTAGTTTTGAAAAATGTCCATTTGTAGGCCAAGAGGACTATTTTTGAAAATTTCTAAAAATAAATTGTCATCTCTTGGCCTGCAAATGGACAATCATTTTTAAATCAAAATTTTAATATGTTGACAAATTTGAAACAGTAAAGGGTAAAACGCAGGTGTACATAACTACGCCTCCCTGCTCTGTCTGTCTGAATTTAAAATGAAACCAGAAGTTTTTATAATTACGTATACTCGTTAACTTGGTGAATAATATTGCATTGTTTTGTTGTTTTGTTTTGTTTTTGTTTTGTTTGTTTTGAAGTTAAGCACAACCCGATATATTGTTTATCGTAGTCTTTGTGTTAATTTATGCCATTATTCTGCTGAACGATTCACCAAAACTCTTACAGACTAGTATAGAAATGCACTGAAATCAATTAATACACTGAAACCTCTCTATATGGCCGCTATTTAGTTTTGGCGTGGATGGGAGGTGGGGTGTGTGTTGGGGGTGGGGGGGGGGAAAGGGGTTGGTGTTTGAGGCTGAATGAAGGCAGTTCCTTAAACCCTTTAACCCTCGAATTTGTTCAAGAAAATTTAAATTTTCTCATAGGTAATGTCCACTTGCAGACCAAGAGAAGACCTTTTGAATATTTACCACTGGAATGACTGGCTCGGTTATCGAGCCAGTCATTCCAGTGGTAAATGAAAAAAAAAATAGTCATCTTTGTCTGCAAATGGACATTTATCAAAACCACTGCAGAAGCCATTTTTGGCTGATACGAGTGTTAACGGGTTAACCTTGAATCGTAAAAAAAGCTAAATCATTTCAGGGTTAATGTCCATCTGCAGACCAAAAGAAGACTATTTTGAAAATTTACCACTTCATTAGCTGGCTTGATTACCGTGCAGCCCTTCCAGTAATAACAGCCATTGTGTAGTTATAGGTAGAGATCTGTTAACCATTTAACTGTTAAGTCGGCGAAAGTCAGCTTCTGCAGTGGTCATGAGAAATGTACAAATGCAGACCAAGAGAAGACTATTGTTGAAAATTTACTAATGCAATGACTGAATCGATAAATTAGGCAAATTTTCAAAAACAGCCCTCTTCTGGTCTGCAAATGGACATTTTCTATGAAAATATTGAATTTTAAGACAAAATTGAGAGATAAATATTTAAGTACAAAACTTCACCTGTACCACTGATGTAAAAATTTAGTTTTCTGTTTAATTTTAAAGATGAACTGGTGTACATTTTTCAACAAATTTGGTGATCGGTGGTGCGGTCGTAGACAGCAACATCATCCACCAAAATTGTTCAAAATTGTACGGGTTAATCAGTTGAGCCAAGACACAACACCTGTTCCGTTCAAGAGGTGTGTTATATGGCAGGTCACTTGAACTAAGCAACCCAACTACTTGTCTTTACTGACCACTTCGGTGGTCAAAGTGGTCACCAGACACCAGCTAATGGTCAAGAATATATAGAAATTGATGGTGAATATCTATCTGCAATCCAAGAAAAGAATATTTTTGGAAATTTATAACTGGAAGGACTGAATCTGTGACAGAGCCAGTCATTCGAATGGTAAGTTTTCTAAAACATTCTCTTCTTGGTCTGCAAGTTGATAGTTCCCATGATAATTGCAGAAACATTTTATGGCCGTCTTCACGTTATTAACACTTTCAACGATAAATTATCTTGTATCTCAAATTTCATGGCAAACAATGGAACTGTTGAATATTTTGAAATTAATATAACTGGAATCCAGAGCCGCCTGAAGCAACAATGGCTTCCAGTCATAATGATTTCAAAATATTCAACAGAATATGTTATAAATCGTAAAGAATTTAGGTTTTTTCAGGGATTTCTCATTGAAATGGTTATGTTTGGAGTGTACTATAGGGATATTGTTGTCTTTGTGGGATATTTGTTTGCTTGTTGTTGTTGTTGTTGTTGTTGTTTTTAGACATTGTTTAAAGAAACTGTTAACTGTTTGTCTACTACTGTAGCACTACGCGTACAAAACTACGCAAAATAAATATGTTAATATTACATTGCGGATTTATGTCCTCATGAAAATAAACCAAAAATTAAACATTAACAAAATTAGTTTTTGTTTTTATCTCACCTGCCCTGAAAGGCCAAACTTGTGACTTATGCCGTGGCAACCATCTGTCCATCAACTTTTTCTTTAACCCCTAGCACACTGATGTCAATATTCTATCTTTTACAGTGTCAATAGCGAAGAAACTAGTGTACATTTTTCAACAATTTTGTTGGAAGATGTTGCTGTCGTAGACAGCACCATCTTCCACCAAATTTGTTGACAAAATAAACACCAGTTCATCTTTTACTTTAATTTGAAAATTTAAAATTTTGACATCTGAGTGGTTAAGGGTTAAACTACTTCTTGAGAACCACTGGACCAATTTCAGTTATATTTGGCAGGAAGCATTTTTACTTTTTTTAAATCCTCTCCCAAGACTGCTAGGGGGATCGATTCAAAACTCATAAAACATCCTCTAGGGCAATGGCTGAACCGAGTTTGATCTAGAGAACCTGATTGGCCGAATGCTTCAATAGTCATGCCATAGTAGTCATTGTAAGTTTAAAATGTCTTCTAGGACGCATCCTTGTTGCAATTCTGGCCAAACCCGTAGTTCTACTTATAGCCAATGGTCTTTCTAGGTGAAATACCTACATGTTCCAGGTGAGTGATACTGGCCACTTGGGCCTGTTGTTAAAATTACCATGGTAACCATTGACTTGTCACAGATATCAAGAAGGCTAACTCTTGCTCATAGTAACAAGAGCAGAAATTACAAACCTTCCCGCTTTTTTCACATTATAGTCTGTGGAATTTTTTTTGAATCATGTCTAAAGTTGTGGAAGAAAATGTCAAATTGCAGGC
Organism: Chaetoderma sp. LZ-2023a; assembly: GCA_034401795.1. Classification (NCBI taxonomy): domain Eukaryota; kingdom Metazoa; phylum Mollusca; class Caudofoveata; order Chaetodermatida; family Chaetodermatidae; genus Chaetoderma; species Chaetoderma sp. LZ-2023a. Next base: position 38,590,107 of record CM067363.1, on the reverse strand, counting down.
CAAGAGATCTTTTTTTGAAAGTTTAGCACTAGAATGACTGGCTCGGTTATCGAGCCAGTCATTCCAGTGATAAATTTTCAAAAATAGTCTCTGGGTCTGTAAATTGACATTTCTCAAAACCACTGTAGAAGCTGATATGAGTGTTAAAGGGTTATGGGTTTGCTGTGTTAAAATTTGAGCCAAATCATACCAGTAGTTTCCAAGATATCCACAAAAAGGTCCATTGAGTTTATGCAATGGTGAGCATCCACTGTCCGTCAACTTTTCGTTTAAACGACTTCTCAAGAACTACTGGGCCAATTTAAATTATATTTGGCAAGAAGCATCCTTAGGGCAAAGTGATCCAAGCTTCTCAAGTTTTCATAAAAGTTGATCGGACACTACTTTGGCCATCGCCCTTCTTGGATTTTGGCCGATTTTTAGAAATGTCTAAAAATCAACAAAACCTTGAGGGATCGATTTAAAATTCATGAAGCATCATCTAGGGCAAGACCTGAACCAAGTTTGTTCAAGAGAACTTGATTGGCTAAATGGTTCGGTTGCCATCTTAGATGCCCTAGTTTGGAATCTGTTGGATAAATGGGTTGGTGTTCATCTTGTATTTTTCTTCCCGCCAAAATCTCCCATAGTAGAGCAATTGGAAATTTACAATGGCCATTTGGATCAACCTCATTTGCACATGAAAATATTAGATGCCTATGGGTCAGATTTGGTATTATGACACAATGATGATGATGATGACAGCTGCGACGCCGACTGTTTTCTGTGGCTGGAAGGAGTGGAAGCTACTTTCAACTGTAATGTGTTTACTTCAACGTTCACCACTGTGTCGTGTCCATGTGCAAACATCCAAGGCTACTTTAGGTTCTCTTTCTTCTTTAGTGGTCTAAAGCCGTGTTACGAGTTAAAGGGATGCTAATCTCATCTCAGATCTTGTATTTCACCGATAGATTATGGTTTATAGATTCCATATCATTCATATTCAGTCACATTCCATGATCTGATTATCTGCTTTGTAATATCGCATAAATGTTGAACAGTGGCCGCCACCATTTTGTCGCCTCAAGCTAGTGTGTGATGTCATGTAAGCGCCAATGCATTACATTCTTTATTATGTAATACTCATCCCATTGAATATTTTGAAACTAATTTGACTGGAAGTTGTTGCTGCCCATGGTAGCAACAACTTCCACTGAAATTAATTTCAAAATATTCAACAGATTACATGTAGAATTGCTTTTATACCACATCGCCAAACTATAGCTGGCACCTCTATGACTGAGCGTATATACCGAGGCAGACACACTAGATTTTTTCTGATTGGTTGAAAAGAAAATCATGACAGCCACCATAGGGTATAAAATGTACCAACATTTAACTACTAAAGCCTGAATATCTTTCCTTAGCGCCATGATTAAAGGCTTAAAATTACCTGGATAGTTTATGAGTGGCGTGTTAGATCACCTGAATAGCTATCAAGAGATGGGATTAGTTATCCTTTAATCGGGAATACTCCCATACCTCAGTATTGCAGTACGCCGGTTAAGTCTCAAGTGAGAACACCAGTGTAGATAAGTTTTTATGTTACGGCATCCTGTGATGAACACTTAAAATGCTTTCTGAATGGGCATATTTTCTGGATTTTGAAGTAATGTTATTAGTTTGAGATTGTCGATTGTGGCCAGCTGTGATTCATCGTGGCAAGTGTTTGCGACAGCAAGCATAGAGTTCATTCATGAGGGGGCTTTTGGAGCTGGCCAGATATCTTGGTTGTATAACACTATTGTTGATACACGTACAATCTTGATACTTGGCATCATGCAAATTTTAGAGCCACACATCAACTTCCGGTTATACAATTTGCAATGTCAGTTGATCTGCAGTGGAACGACCTCAAGAACTTGTTGTTCCTCCACTTCTCATGCTCGCATACCTTCATCATTCGTTTCCTTTGTGTCGAGCAGGTATACATGTGTGAACACAGTTTCGGCTTCATTCATTTTTCTGGCCTTGACATATTTTGCAGATATTGGATGGAGTTAATCAAAAGGACTTCTTCATCAATGAAATCAGCATCATCTGCGTGCTCCATCTCTAGTCACATGTTGTCCAGTTTTCAGTCTAGACTGGAGGTCGTGTCGAATGGTCTGGAACAGATGTTAGACCTGCAGCGGCGGCGTGAAGAGCCCTGGTGATAAACTCTCTTCTTGTGGGGATCCTATTGAGGTGTCAAATATTGCAGCAACCATTGATTTGATGCAAATGTTTAACCCTTTAATGGTCAAATTTGGTCAAGAAAATTACATTTAAAAAAATTTAATGTCCATTTACAGGCCAAGAGAATACAATTTTTGAAAATTTATCACTGGAATGATTGGCTCGATTAACGAGTGGTAAATTTTCAAAAATTGTACTCTCGGCCCGTAAATGGACATTCAATAAGCCCATAGCAGAGGCCGGTATGACCATTAAAGGGTTAATCTTGTTTGTCAGTTGCCATCACACTCTGTGTGGTCCGTCATCGTCATGATCAACTAGGAAGTGAACAATCTATGGTCTCTTCATGGTAACAAAGGCATGTTACAAATTTGGTATAAATTGCACATAAGTTAAAATGTCCTGCCTGAATGGATGAATCCAGTTTTATCCATGCCCCGCCGATCTCTAGCTAAGCTCCACCTACGCTTTTCCCATGTTGAGATCGATCGAACTCTGAACTCTCTTAATCTCAATTTGCATTAAACTATACTGGTAAGCTGGTGAATATTTTGAAACTAGTCTGACTGGGTGCTATTGCTGCCTACGGTGCCCAGTTAAATTTTCAAAATATTCAACAAAATGCTTACTAAATAGTAGACATACAATTCGTACAACGGACAATTAAGAATTCATGACAGACTTAGATATGCCATTCATTACATATTTTGATTGCGACATGATTATGACATATACTTTGAGTGACAGATAAGATTCATCTATTGATTCCAATAAAATATATATCTTTGACCTAGTCAGACTGACGAGTTCTTATCGCGATATAAATATTAGATACTAATATGATAATTTTGAGAAGGCTTTCTGTCAGTCCATCAATAAAATGTCCACCGGACATGAGGTTATTGTTATAGTTCAGTCGAGTTGTAGTAACTTAACATTTCTTGAGTTAGACAAAAACAAAATTACAATAATTTGTGTAAATAAGTTTATTCATAGCCCCAAATTTAAATCTCTTAAAAGATTTCCACCTTGATTTCCTGTTTAGTATTTACATATTAAGTAATAAGCCACTGCAAAATAAATTATGACATCATGTATTGTTATTTCCACTTATATACATCAATAATTAGTGAACTAGTACAGTGTATCAGACCTGCCTGTAATCCTTGTGGTCTAGATTGACAAGAAAATTGCTGGTTTTTTCCTTACAGCAAGCCCATCTGCAGGCCAAGAGCACTTTTTTTTGAAATTTTATCACTGAAATAACTGGCTCAGTTATGGAGCCAACAATTCCTGTGGTGCATGTGTGAGTCATCTCTTTGCCTGGACATTTCTCACTACAATAGCTGCCTGTGGTTCTCTTGGCCGCTACAGGATTAACACTTTAAGGACTAAATGTGTTTAAAAAAATTAAAATATTTACTTATTGAATGTCCATTTGCAGGCCAAGAGAAGACTTTTTAAAAATTTACCGCTACAATGACTGGCCCGGTTATCGAGCCAGTCATTCCAGTTGTAAATTTTCAAAAATAGTCTTGGCCTGCAAATGAACATTCCCCAGGACCACTACAGAGGCCGGTTTTGGCTGGCTTCCTCGTGAAAGGGTTACAAACCACATTAAGGGCACAAAACACTGGCAATTAAAGACGGGTGATCTCAGTGGAGAGAAGTAGATTTTAAGGCCAATGCCGTGATATCACCATCATGTATCTCTAAATGGAAGGTGGTCACATTGAGCAGGGCTGATTGTAATGATTATGCAGGGTAACCATTTTGAACTATGAGATGCTGATTCATCAACAGCTGAAAATCTGCATAACAATGATGGAATATTAGCATAGCAATGATGTGATATTAGCATTGCAATGATGGGGTATTAGTATAACAATGATGGAATATTAGCATAGCAATGTGATATTAGCATAGCAATGATGTGATATTAGCATAGCAATGATGGAATATTAGCATAGCAATGATTGGATATTAGCATAAGAATGATTTGATTATAGCACAACAATCATCATAAGAAACAATTCATCATAATATCTGGGGAACATAATAAAAGACATGTTAATAAATACTTTCAAAAATGTTGGAACTGATCTAACATTATTTATAATACGGAAAACTAGTTACATGTACTTCTTCGGGAGATTAAATTTGTATTAGTGTAGCTTTGATGACCATCTCGGTCATTTCTTCAGCACAAATAGGTAGTCTCTGGCTACGTCACTCTGGTCAGTTCGTGTGGACTCTTGCGACAGCACAGATTGGTAGACAGCTGGTACACGATAGCCCTGATTGTCTCTGTTCACACCTGATTGATGTTTGCTTGTTGCCTACATTTATTACTTAAATAAAGAGGACGAATTTGTATTGGGTCGAAATGTCTTAAATACGTTCTGGTCAATAGATGAATCATTTGAATCTAATTTCCAATCATGCTTAAAGGACCTACCACAAAACCGTCAGCACCTTGAGACCACAACAGTTCAGACCTAAACATTGTGGATTGGACTGTCCAGGATGTCCTGTCCTGTCCTGGGGGGGGGGGGTGTGTGTGTGTAATAATTTGGGGGGGGGGGCTAATAATGTCTTTAGCTTCCCCCCCCCCCCCTTTCAATCATCCTAGTGTACATTTTTTAACCCCGAATTATTACTCAAAATGCAGGAGATGACTTCTAAGAGCATCTATTTTAACCAAATTTCTGGTGTAGTCCCCGCAGTGTTGTGTGTACTGTGAATATGTATTTCTATGGTACTGTCATTGTCCACTGACCACGTATTGCTATTGCTCATAAATCTTATATCAACAATATCTAGGAACACATAAGCAGATCACTGATGGCGACAGTCTGTGATACACCGTAACTAGACAGACCTTCTGAAATGATTTTGAAAAACGTCGATTTACACACCATGATTTGAAATTTTGGCATAGCCAACGAGTCATTCAAGTGGAAGAGTTCTAAAATATTCCTTTCATGCTCTGTAAATTGACATTTTCTAAGAGAAAAATTCTCATTTTCCTGAGTAATTTTAACCACAAATTATCACTCAGAATGCAGGAGATGGCCTCTCCCGGACCCCCCTTTATTATGGAGGGTGAAGCCCCTCCCTGGCCCACCTCCTTCACGCTCCCTCAACACAAAATCCTGCATTCGGCCCTAGATCCCCCCCCCCCTCCCCCCCTGTTGCAGAGCCACTCCGCTGCCACCGGTCCAATCCACGATGTTTGCCGGTTTAGATCTGAACAGTTGTGATCTCAAGGTGCTGAAGGTTTTGTGGAAGGTTTGATGGCATGATTGATGCCTCATTAGTCTGACCAGATATTCTAGAAATGTACGAATTCAACCAGTGAGTTTTTTGTTCTCTTTTTCTTCAGGTAGAGTAGGCGATTTTCTAGTCCATGAGGTGTACCAAATTGCTTAGGATCAATTCTTGGATGTGTAAGTGTTCTGGTCAACAAATTTTATGCTACAATCATGACACATTTGGGATATTCTTCAATACAGTAAATTTATTTGATCGCTTCCCTTCTAAGACAAGTTTTATCACAATTTTATTTGGTCATTTTATTTTATTCCCAGTAATACTGTTTTAGTTTTCATGTACCATATCAAATCTGTTTGGCAATACATATGCATTTATGGCAAAGCAACCAAGCATTTTGGAATGGATACATTTTATTAAAGCCGATTGGTGATGACGAAATATTTTTATAGCGGATTAGAATCTTTACATTTTATTATTAAAGCTGAATGTGGATGTTAATATATTAATTACTAACTAAAATAATGCTACCAATCGATGAATCCAATCTGTTACTCATGTATATGACATCATATTGAATTATGTCACATGTAGGCTGCCGTCACAATCAAATACGTATTGAATGATGTATCTAAGTCAGCAACATCACCCAGTCCAATTACATGTAGATACAAAATAATTAACAGCTTACCTGTATAGTTAGCTTGATATTGAGATTCAGGGATCGATCGATCTAGCTTAGCTAGATATGGGCGTGGTATAGCTAAAAGTGGATTCATCAGTTCATATCAATTCCCTATATAGCACATGGATAGTGAGTGATATTGTAACCATTTAATGACCAGATTTGGTTAAGAAAATCTAACTATTTCCTCATTGAATATCCATTTGCAGGACAAGAGGACTATTTTTGAAAATTTAATACTTGAATGTCATTCCAGCAGTAAAATTAAAAAAAACATAGCCTGCACTTTCCTTACAAACAGACACTTCTCAATACCACTGGCTTGACAAGTAAGTGTTCTAAAAGGTAGATGATAAAACAAAAGTTTGGACCACATGTCATGAGGGCACGTTGTCGGCTGAGTGAGCTTAGCCTTATAGCCTTAACTATCTCACTGCTGCTGCACGCAACAAGAGAATAATTTCAAAGAGCAAAAGCTTCTGACTTGCTGAATATTTTGAAAACAATTTGAATGAAAGTTGTTGGTGGCTTAGCCACCAACAACTTTCAGTCAAACTGTTTTCAAAATATTTAGTATTTCCAGAGATATAACCCCTGGAATATCACTTCTGCAAAAGCTCAGCAGTCGGATGGTTAAATATATTAATTTAATTAATTGTGCTAAATTTAATTTAAAATAAGATATAGTGAGATTTCAATAACATTTACTAAATGAAGTTCAGTTTTAATAGAAGAAACACATTCAACACCGAAATACCACTATAAACTCTTGGGTATTGGAAACTAATTTGACCTGCATATATCACTGAAATTAATGTATGTGAAAGTGAAACGTGTGGATATAGACAGAAACAATTTCCAGTCAAATTAATTTCGGAATATTCAACAGAACATTTGCTACCAGATAAGGAATCTGTTGTATCTGCTCTGTAGAGTGGAAAGGGTTAATTAAGCAGTTATTTAATTTCATATATACAGTGATAAGTGAGACATTATAATTAACCCTTTCACTGCTGAATTCCACATATTTCATTTTCAAGGCAACCCTGCAAGAAGACTGTTGAATATTTTGAAGTCAATTTTACTGTAAGTAACGTCTTCCAGTTAAATTAATTTCAAAATATTCAACATAATAATCTTTCTATCATAAAGAATATACATTTCAGCGATTTGTTGGTGTAAGTGTTAATAAGTAAGTGTTAACCCTTACTACTCTGATGTCAATATTCTATCTTTTACTGTGTCGATAACAAAGAAACTGGTGTACATTTTTCATAAATTTTGGTGGATGATGTTGTTGTTGTCTATGACAGAAACAGCTCCCACCAAATGTTAAAAAAAAATAGATGATATAAATCAAATAATTCCCCCGCAACGGCAGCCATGTTTGTGGGCTAGTACCATAGCTATCATTCCCATGAAGTTTCGTCACAATACTCCAAGCAAAAACAAAGTTATTGAACGAAAACCCAAAATTTGCACGGATGGACAGACAGACACAAATTCAGAGACAAAGGGATGGATGGACGGAGGGATGGGCTGACTGACCCTCAAACTAAGGTGCATTTGCCTACTACCATAACCAACCTTCCAATGAAGTGTTGTCACAATGTTCCAAGCAAAAGTAGTTATCGACAGAAAACCTGTGTGTGTGTGACGGATGCATGCACGGACGGAAGCGAAAACATCATCATAATCATTACATCATGAATGATTCTATATAGTCCGTCTTTAACGCTTAATTGTATGAATTGTATGTCTACTATTTAATAAACATTCTGTCGAATATTTTGAAACTAATTTGACCGGGCAGCAACAGCACCCAGTCAAATTAGTTTCAAAATATTCACCAGCTTACGTGTATAGTTTTCTAGAAATTGATAGTCAGAGAATTCAGAGATTGATCGATCCCAACATGGACATGATGTGGGTGGAGCTTAGATTGAGATGGGTGGGGCATAGCTAAAAGTGGAAAGGTCAATTGAAATCTTACTAAAGGAATGTGATAAATTTCATACAAAATGTCATTGACTTTGAGATTCTATTTAAGGCTCCTTTTGAAGGTATTTACACCCAAAATGTAACTTTGGACCCCCAAAAACAATGGCAACTTTTCCAATGGGACCCCTGAAAATCTGGTATGATTATTAAATATTAATTAGTTTTATAGGTTTTGCGCAAAAATACCTAAAAAGTCTAGCATGGGACCCGCATAATTCATATCTGTGAGTCCATGTTTGAGCTAAACTGTAGGACCCACAGTTTTAAAGTTTTGCACCTTCAGATTTCAGGGGGTGGGGGTTTAAATTCAGATACAATGAGAAACCTTGTTTATCACATAAGATTTTATTAAAATATTTTGACATCCCTTCTTGTCATGTTCTCCCCGTTTTGCATTGTTTGTATTTATCCCTGTAAGGTTTCACTACTCTGAGCTTAGACTAAATACGCATACGCATTAAAATATAGTGTCAAATGCAACATCTTATCATCTCTGGTAATTCTTTTTAATTTCAGAGCTTTCTATTAAAATTAATTTCATTCAAATGTTTCATTCTGCAACATTTTAACAGTAGAAAAATTAAGTCAGAAGCGGTATTGTTACGTCCTTGCTGATAGTCGACACAACTTTATTACGGTAGTGGGCTATAGAATGATATGTAATATTGTAACCGTCTCTTGGATTTCTCAAGACTACACTTGCCACAGGGTTTAACTCTGGATATGGTGAAAATTTTGAAATTAATTTGACTCAAAGTTGTTGGTGGCTAAGCCATCAACAATTTTCAGTCAAGTTGTTTTTAAAATATTCAGCATGTCCACAGTTATTCCCCATTGAAATTATTGTCTGGTGGCAGTCAGACAGCTAATAAATGTTATGCAATGGAACAGAATATTGCTTATAGAGGATATCAAATTTATCACACAAGTATTGTACAGTTAAGATCTCACTTGGAACGAGATTCACCATATTTCACTTCATTCCAGTCGTAATTCCTATTTGATAACTACGGTTACGTGATTACTCTGCCACAGTGGCGGTTTGGTAACCATGGTTACTTAATTGCTAAGAGGCATTAACCCATTCACTGCTATATTAACACACGATTTAGTGAAAACGTAATACATTGCATATTGGCGAGGATAAATAGTCATAAGATAATTTCTAATTAAGAAATTCATATATATATATATATGATTCATATAAAAATTATTTATATATACATATACACTTAACAGTGACCTTTTATTTACAACCCACTAAACCTGTTCGTTCCAATTGCGCCAAGGCTGTTGCCATGGTTTTATTAATCCTAGGTTAACTCCACTGGTGTCAACTTAACTCCTCTGGCGACTCCTCTTCAATGTATTTACCTCAATAAGGGTCAAGCCAGTCACTGTAGTGGTCAAGAGTAATGTCCATTTGCAGGTTCTAAGACTATTTTTGAAAATTTATCACTGGAATGACTGGCTTATTTACCGAGCCAGTCATTCCAGTGGTAAATTTTCAAAAATAGTCTTCTCTTGTTCTGCAAATGGACATTTTCCAAGATCACTGACGAAGCTATTTTAAGCTGGCAATGGTGTTAAAGGGTCAATCCTCGACCAGTTACACAATCCTTAACACTTCAATGGTCAAACTGGCCAAAACTGACCTCTGCAATGATCTTCAAGATTGTCCATTTACAGGCCGAGAAAATAGTAATTTTGGAAATTTTACCACTCGAATATCTGGCTCGAATTCACATCAAAATAATCACTAACCCTTTACGGGCTAAATTTGACTGGCTAAATTTGATCAAGAAAATCAGAATATTTATTTATTGAATGTCCATTTGCAGGCCAAGAGAAGACTATTTTTGAAAATTTTCCACTGGAATGACTGGCTCGAGCCAGTCATTCCAGTGGTAAATTTTGAAAAAATTATATTATATATATATATATATTAGGGAAAGAAAATACTATTTTTGAAATATATATAGGATAAGGGCGGTAAATTGTTTAAATCCAAATGTCTATGACTTCTATTAGGTATATTTCAAGAAAACGTTGAAATTGCTTCTCTAAAATCGCTAAATTATAACAGACACTAAAGTAACATAAAGTAATTCACATGACACGTCTTTCCGAGGCGACGTAAAACCATCTGTATCATGTCCACATTATCACATTAAGTATTTCATTAAACTCATTGTCTTCAGCGTATCACCATGTTACAATATCACAGGGTATTACATTGTGGCGCCAGTCGATTCTTAGCAGAGCAACATCTAATTAATATTTTACATTATTTAATTCAATATCAATAGCATAAAAATACGTGACTTTTTAGTTGTGACTTGTATAAGTCAGTCTGTCTCATGATCGGCCAAACAGGTCTCTGCACTGGTCTTTATAAATATCCATTTGAATGCCAAGAGAAGACAATTTTTTTCAAATTATCATTGAAATGACTGGGTTCAATTATCAAGTCAGCCATTCCTGTGGTAAATTTTCAAAAATAAACTATATCTTCATCTTCAAATGGACAATCCTCAAAACCACTGCAAAGGTTGATATATAATTATCTTTATATTATTGACATTTGTAAATCATTAATATTTATATAAAGCAGAGATCCTATAAAACTCCACAATATAAATGCATTCTATCACGACATCACCACAATATGACCCATGTAATGTCCTCCTCTGCATTGTAACCCTTTAACACAAGTTTTTCACAAAAATTTCAATTTTCTCATAGGAAATGTCCATTTGCAGACCAAGAGAAGACTATTTTTGAAAATTTACCACTGGAATGACTGGCTCGGTTATCGAGCCAGTCATTCCAGTGATAGATTTTCAAAAACAGTCTTCTCTTGGTCTGCAAATGGACATTTCTCAAGACCACTGCAGAACCCGCTTTGGGCTGATATGAGTGCTATAGAGTTAAAGCATATCATGGGCTGCACTATTTACTGGTATTTCCCGCACATTATTTCCTTCCGCAGGAATATTGTCTCAGGTGTCTGGAGAGTACTACAATAATGCCATATATGGTACTACCGTATCACAAACTAGAGAGAGCATTCACAAGATTAGCCGCTGGCTTGGTGCATTTATAACAGGTTAACAAACACCGGATGACTGAGTCAAGGTCATGACGGGCAGCTACCAGGCAATGAAAACAGCACGATTCTCGCCGCATTAAAGTACATATTTGACGCGTGATAAACCAACGACCAGATGTATGGGATAAAAAACTCCTCTGGCGACTCCTCTTCAACGTATTTAAATTTCAACTCAGGAAATTTCTGAAAATATAAATTTGATCAATTATAATGACAGTGAAGACATACAGTACATCCCTTAAATAAGTTAAAATGCTTCCATGTCAAAAATAGAAACATGTTAGTAAGCAAGAAATGTTCTGTTGAATATTTTGAACATAATTTTACTGGAAGACACTGTTTTTCAATCCAATTATATTCAAAATATTCAACGGTACGTCTTATCTTGTGGAAATAAGTTTACATCTGAGCTGTACTGTAACAAAGTAATTTCATTCTGAATCCACAAGATTTCAAGAGATAAATTTACAATTATTTTCAAAATGACTTGTCTGAAAATTATTACTACCTAAGGCAGTAACAAAGAATTTTCAGCTAAATCACTTTTCAAAATAATCAGAAGTTTAACTTTATCATGTTAATATCATACCTTGACCACAGATATATATATATATATATATATATATATATATATATATATATATATATATATATATATATATACCTGTGCAAAAGTTAAGCACCACCCTATTTTTACGCACATGCGAGGGTATATTCATGTGCTATGAAGAAAGCAATAGCATAAACATTTATGTACCCATCCATCTTAGTGCAAGAGGTAATAATGCAACTAGAGGAATGCTGATTATGATGGGGGAAACACTGTATGTTTTTGTTTGAACTTGAAAACGAGGCCTGAATATGGTTACGTTGACACAACTGACAACTATTTCCCTACAGTTGACACACGTGGCTAGATTGTCATTAATGGTGTCTGAAAACGAAGTTTAACATCTGTGCACGAGTTTGAGACTGTCATTATTAATACCAGGTATATCCACCTTGTGCCTGGACGACGTCTCATGCTGGTCACCAACCGACTGATACGGCATTGTGGTATTCGTTGCCATTCAAGATGGAGTGCGTCTGTTAATTCCTGTAGGTTCTGCACAGGAGGATCCCTCCTTCTCACCATGTTTCCCAGAATGTCCCAGATATGCTCAATAGGGTTCATGTCAGGGCTCCTTGCTGGCCATGGTAGGGTTTCGATGGCATTCTGGCGGAGGTATTCATGCACAGCTCTAGCACGATGTGGTCGGGCGTTGTCATCCATGAATATAGGGTGGGTTCCAGGTGCATGATTTACAAAATGAGGGACCACAACTCTATCCAGTATGGAATCTTGATATCTTTGTCCATTTAGTGTTCCAGGTACAGTCAACAGATCCAGCTTACAATCAAATGAGATGCACCCCCATATCATAACGGAACCTCCACCAAATGGAACTTCTTCCATGATGTTACGTTGGTCGTACGCCGTGCGTCTGGACCTCCATACACGAGTTCGACCATCTGTGGCATGAAGCAGGAACCGACTTTCATCGGACCAGTGTACCCTTCTCCAGGATCTCATGTTCCAGTGTCTTCTTTCGTTGCACCACCTCAGATGCTCCTCTTTGTGGTGTGCAGTGAGGAGAGGACGTCTGACAGGTCTCCTAGCTTTCATGCCAGCAGCATACAGTCTCCTTTTGACGGTAGACATTGACACTCTATTGCGCGTTTCCCATTGCTGGCTGAGCACTCTGCTGTTGGTGAATGGAGATCTCCTAACAAGGCGTACTAGGGCTCGATCATCACGGGCAGTAGTCTTCTTCGGTCTTCCAGATCTAGGCCTGTCCTTCACCTCGTTAGTTTGCCCATGTTTTGCAATCAAACGACTGATTACAGTATGGTTAATGTTCAGCTGTCTGCCAATCTCTCTGCATGACATACCAGTGGTATGCATGCCTATGATTTGCCATTTCACACGATCACTTAACCTTCGTCTTGCCATAGCGGTTCACAATCAAGAGCTAATTCTCTCTGTACAAATAAACCACGGTCATGAACACAAAATTCCTAATCTTGTCGCCTAAATCTGTATGTAATGTTCTACACCTCAAACTGGACTTTTACATAACTGAACACGTGTGCTGTTTCCCGCCACGCACGGACATCAAGCGGCGTGAAGTCATGCATGCATGTGCATTTCGTACTTGGAATTATGTCAGCTAATGCGGGGACAAAAAATATGGCAGCCTAGTTGTACCATCATGTTTCTACGTTCTATTGTTTTTGCTGGTGCTTAACTTTTGCACAGGTGTATATATATATATATATATATATATAGATTGAGAAACACACATCACTTTTTACAGGTCAATTTAACTCTTTAACCCTAGAATTTGTTCAAATTTTTTTAAATTTTTTCATAGAAAATGTCAATTTGCAGACCAAGAGAGTATTTTTGAAAATGTACCACTGGAATGACTGTCTCGTTTATTATAGTCATTCCAATTGTAAATATTAAAAAATTTGTATTTTTCTGGGTCTGTAATTGGACATTTCTCGAGACTACAACAGAAGCCATTTTTGGCTGATAAATGGCTGAAAGGATATTCATATAACTGTCATCCCTGAAATAAGAACAATTCAAGTATCCATCAATCATCTGACCTCGTATGACGTCATAATTAGCTCAGCGTGTGTATGATGATGTCACAATCATTACATCACAAAGGGTTCCATATAAACCATCATCAAATCTCAAATACACCAACACGTATGTCCTTGCAATTCTTTGCTATTTAATAAACATGCTGTTGAATATTTTGAAACTAATTTGACTGGGCGCTGTTGCTGCCTTAGGCAGCAACAGCACCCAGTTAAATTAGTTTCAAAATATTCAACAGCTTACCTGTGGTTGTTTTTTTTTAAATTAATAGTCAGGGTGTTCAGGGATGGATCGATCCCAACATGAGCGAGGTGTGGGTGGAGCTTAACTGGAGATGGGTGGGGCATAGCTAAAACCGGAACGGTCCATTGCATAAAAGCTAATAGCGCAAGAATATACGTTCAACAACACACGAATATTAGCAGCTCCAAACAGGTGCTCCAGCAAAAACCAGGGTGCTTAAAAATCATTTTAACCCTTTTACCGATAAATTCCCCATATCTCATTTTCATGGCAACCATACAGGAACACTGTTTAATATTTTGAAATTAATTTGCCTGGAAGCTGATTCTGGCCATTTTCTTGCCATTGTACACTCTTGGTAACTGTAGGGCTTCACCACTATGAGTTCGGCCAAGTATGCGACACAATATAGTTACAAATTTATGCAACATCCTATTATCGCATGGTCATAATTATTCTAATTGATCGTTTTAAAATTTCCAAGCTTTCTATTAAAATTAATCAAAATGTTTCATTATATAGCATTTTAACAGTAATAAAATAACGTTACAAGCGGTATTATTACATCACCGCGGCTAGAGGACACCTGCGTAATAATCTTACTCTAGACATGCTTCACTATAGCATGTGATATTACACTAGTGGGATATAAACTGATATGTAATGGTTTATTAAAAGTTATGCAATAGAAGACAAGCTTTTTTATATGACATAGATTGGTTATAATTTCCTGGCAAGGCCATTTACTGGGCCGGTACTGGGTAAATATGGCCCCTGTATGGGCCCAGTACTCTGCATTATCAGGGTTTATGCATGAAAGCGTGTCAAAATCAACAAAGGTAGTTTTAACCATTTAATGCTCAAACTTGTTTAAGAAAATTTCAGTTCTCTCAAATAAAATGTTTATTTAGAGAACAAGAGATTATGTTTGACAATCTATCACTGGAATTACTGGCTCGGTTATCTATTGATAAATTTTCAAAAATAATCTCCCTTGTTCTGCAAATTGACACTTTTCAAGATTACTGCAGAAGAGTTTTTGGCTGAATTCAGTGTTAACCCTTTCAATGTCAAATCCCTGAAAAAGGAGTATTTACAATTTACAAAATATTTTGTTGAAACTTTTAAAATTAATATGAATGGAAGTCATTGTTGCCTAAAGCAGCAATGGTTTAGTTCGTCATATTAATTTCAAAATTTAATTTTCCTGTTTGTTTGCCCCCGAGATCGAGATACTGGCAAATTATCCGTGATAGAGTTAAACAGTTAACCTGTATTACGTCTTAAATTGTGTCAATAAATAGTTTGATTTGGTTATCGAGTCAGTCATTCCAGTGATAAATTTTCAAAAATTATCTATTCTGCAAATGAACACTTCTCAAGAAGACGATTTTGGTTGGCTTTGAATGCTAAAAGATCATGTTTAAACTGTGTCAATGAACGGATTGATCCTACCTTGAGTCTGTCTCTGTGGAACTGCACCGCACCTTCTCTGATCACCTCAAGTACCTGTCCAGGGGACAGCTGCTGGCCATTTTGTTCTAGCTTTGATGAGAAGTAAGTCAATAGCTGTAAGCACACAATTCACAATCCAGAGTACCATCATATGATGTCATAATGAACTGCGTAATGTGTACAATGACATCATAATGAATGACGTCATGAATGACGTTGATAAGTACGTCACGAATGCATATTTGAAGTTGGTCTATGCTTTGTAGTACAAATTGTTTGCTTTTACTATTTAATAAATATTCTGTTGAATATTTTGAAACTAATTTGACTGGGCGCTATTGCTGCCATAGGCAGCAACAGCACCCAGTCAAATTAGTTACAAAATATTCAACAGCTTCACTGTAGTTTTCAGGAAATTGATAGCTAGGGAATTTGGGAGATCGATCAATCCCAACACGGTGAGGTGTGGGTGGAGCTTAGCTAGTGATGGGCGGGGCTTAGCTAAAAATGGAAAGGTCCATTAAACGAGATCATAAACGAGAATTAGATTTCAATAAAAAAAAAGCTTTTATCAGTTATTTTATAAATTAAAAAGTTCACAGAATTTCACAAAATCTATCAAGTGTGGCTGTTAAAATTTAGGTTAGTCCTGAATCTTGACACGCCATAAAATTCACGATATTACGTCAGCGCGTGAATTGTGAACCATGGGGATTTAGATTATGCTACACGTGTTTTCATATTAGATGAGAATGGCGTCTAATACAGTTACTAAGTGGGACATTAGCTCCGATCCAAGTTCTAGTTTAATAAACACTAGCGTTCATCTTATATCACATTAGCATGGTGGTGTTTGAATGTTGTGAGCTATAAGTCATCAACAACCAAATATTATTCACACAATGATGTCATACAACAACAACAATCCATGAGATGATATCATTCCATGATTCTCATGACAAATTGAAGAAAATGACTTTACGTGGCGAAATTTATTATTAAGCAATTTTAAAATATGCAAAAAATATACTTTATTTTATTTAAATTATACAAAATCATTCTCTTATGTGCCTTGACATCAAAGTATCTGTATAGTACAGTTCAGATTTTATTTTGGATGTTAGAATAAAATGTACATTTTGATTATTTTGAACATAATAGGATCGGAAGTTATTGCTTACTAAGGCAGCAAAGGCTTTCAATCAAATAAGTCCAAAATATTCAACAGAACATTTCTTACGTCATTTTCAAAATTATATACTAATTAACATGTTTTAGTTATTAAACCGTAACTCATTAACCCTGGCGTTTGTTGAAGAAAATTTCAATTTATTCATAGAAAATGTCAATTTGCAGACAAAGAGAAGACTATTTTTGTAGAAGACATTTTGGGCTGATATGAGTGTTAAAAGGTTAACCCTATAATAACCAAGGCTGGTAAAGAAAATCTTAAATCTTGCACCAACTAGTGGCTATTAAACTCTTAATGGTAAAATAAAATCAAAATTGCTAAATGACTTCGCAGGTTAAGAGAAGACAAATTTTGAAAATCCACCACTGGAATACCTGACCCGATTATCAAGTCATTTCAGTGGAATTCTTTTTAAATATGACCATTGCAGAGGTTATTTTGGCCTACGTGATCTTTAATGTGTTACATTATCAGTACATGTATTGGCTAACTTACCTTTTTTTATTTACACAAAAAATGGACATATTTATAACTAAAGATGGTGGCTATTTATCATTGTCTAGAGTAAATGAGGAAAGATTGGTTCTTAATCCTTTAGTGTCGATACCGGCCAAAACCGACCGCCTTAGTGGTCTACAGGAATGCCCATTTGCAGACCAAGAGAAGAGTAACTTTTGAATATTTACAACTGGAATGACTGGCCCGATAACCGGGCCAGTCATTCCAGTTGTAAATGTTCAAAATTAATCTTCTCTTGGCCTGCAAATGGACATTCAAAAAGCAAATATTTAAAATTTCAGGAATAAATTTTGTCACTAAAGGGTTAAAGTGTTATCTTGGTACCAGTCTATGGATTACCAGATCACTTACTATGTCAATATTCTGAATGATATCTTGAAAAGTCGGATGTGACCGGAACTGTTCAAACAAGTCGCGTTTATACAGCAGTGTGTAGATCAGATTTGGATTGTGGTGAAGGGAGGTTGATAAACAGGAGTTGATAATCTCCAATACCATGCGGATCACTTCTTCCAATACCACCAAATCTTTCATCTGAGAAAATAAAACAAACATGCTCTCGTGTAACTACGGGTTATAAGCTGGTATTAATCAGATAGCAGGGGAGAGCACTCTTGAGTCACAAAATATAATGAGTGACATGTGTGCCAAAATATTTGCTTTTAACCCTTTAACGGTCAAGCTGGGTCAAGAAAATTGACCAAGACCAGAATATTTTTGAAAGTTTATCATTTGAACGACTGGCTCAAAACGATTTCTTAGCCTGCAAAAGAACATTCCTCAAGACCATAGAACAGTTTTTGTTAACTTGACCATTACAGGTTTAATCCGTTAATGGTCAAGCCGGCTAAAACCGGCCTTACTATTGTAGCTCGCGGGGGTACGTAATGGTCCGCTAATAGGTTTCCGCCCATCAAACCACGACCGGGATGGCTGGTTAGCTGCGGATCTCGGGGTTGCGGATTCCATATGACGTCTCTCCGAGAAATACAAAGACCGACTTCTAGAGCCGGTGGAACACTGATGTTCCAGTGGGGCCGTGTGACCATTGCCGCCAAGATTGAACCACACGGTCGCATCCCAACTATTAGTATCACCGGTATGTTTATACATACTATTTTAGAGTTATGGAACAATTTGTAATTAAACAGTAAAAATGTTAATATTTATACTATACAAACAAGGTGAATCGTTTGACAGTAAAATGAGCACAATAATACACAATATAGAGCCAGCTGGTGTCCTTTTTCTACGTGGTGTCGCTGGAGGCACCACACAGGTTCTTGAATCCGCTGAGGTATCACCGCAAGAGAAGCATCCGCAACGAAGCCACTAAGTAGCTTAATATAAGCTAATCACTCTTTTGTTCAACAGAAAATGTTACGTGCTGAAAATCCTAGAGAAGCTACTGCTAAGGTGTTGCACGCTGGTTTACATGAAGATTTCCAAAGAATTTCCAGGTTACCGTCTTATGTAGTTTCCAAAGATACTGTATTGGTAGATGCTGCTTTATTTATGCGGGCCTTCTGCTACAGTCTAACTTACCATTTAGTTGTTAGAAATGGAAACTAGCTTTGGCCGCAAGTGGCAGGGATTCCTACCTATCTTTAGATATAGTTGTCCAATGGGCGCAGACGCTCAGTTCCCCATAGGTCGCTTTGGAATAGCATCTACCTCCAAGGACAGCATGCGTACATGTTACGACACAAGGCATCCGAATTCGATGAAAATCCGGCTACCTTGCTCCACAACCACATAAAACATCACCTGGACAATGGCTACATTTCACACAACCAAGTTTGATCACTAACATGTCTTTATGGTGGGGGGTAGAGAGACGGATATCCATCGCGAGCATCCTTGCCGTGAGGGCGTGACGAGTTCCAACGCTTCATCCAGACACTCCAACCAATTGGATGGAGATCCGAATCTCGTCCGTCACTGCGTGCTACGGATGTAACAGTTGACCTGTCATTAGGGTTAAGTTCCAATATGCCCAAATACGCACTGCGGGAGATAATATTCACAGTAATATAGAAATTATAAATGACCGTCCTAAGACTGGGAACGTAACTATAAGTCATCAGTACCAAATACGGAAATAATAATAATTAGATGTACAATAGTAGTTACTTGAGTACCTAATAGTCATCAGTACAGAACAGGCTATGTTACTGAAATTGAAACGCTAACGTATTCATAGCGCGAGTCGACACGTGCTCTGGAGGTGGAGAGATTTCCGGAGGCGATTTCCGCAGCTGGTTTCCGCAGGTTAGCTCCGCAAGCTGATTCCTTCAAGCAGCGTAGATATGGTACACACTCAGGACAGTGAAACAGAGCAGTGAAAAAGATGTCTATTAGATAGTCCCAGCAATTAGTATATAATTTATACGGAAGTTGAGAAAGTTATCCGTCCGGCGACAGAAATACTAAAGTTGAAGGTGTGCTGGTGTGCCAATTAACAAAGAGGGCTGTATATAATGTTAAGCAGTTACATAGCTTGGCACACAGTGCGGAATGCGTTGCACCTAGCAAAGTCCACCAGACTGTGGTCAAAAAGTTAATTAAAACACACGACATGCAGTGCGGAGATTGAAGTCCACTTTTCAGCGTGGTTGGCAGATCCGGCGAGTCATCCACCAAGAATCACTGTAGCTCTACATTCCGTAGAATTACATCTCGGGCCCGCACAGCCCTTTCCGCAGAAGTGTTTAGGAAAGTCCGGATGCGGAAGGTCTAACTTTAATTTTAGTTTATTACTCCCGGATAGCTGTCCAGGAGTATCAAAAAACTGGTGGAGGCCAAGGACATCCTACCACCGCAGATGTGCTGGGTTCCGTAAGACACCGGTAGAAGTGGGAATCACTGGTAGGTCAGCAGTTACATCTGTCCTCCTGATGGTTCAGAGGTCCTGCGCGGGCCAGCTTCCACCCCGGCGATGCTCCTGATTCTTGGTTTTTCACCCCTGTTATACTACTCGTGACATCAGAGGCAGATGCCTCGGCCAAACAGGGGCCGAACAATAGCCAATCAGCGTGCAGCTAGATCAGTGACGTATTTACCACGTTCTAGAACATTCTAGATCTTTTTATGCATGCACGCGATTACGACGTCAAAAGCAATATTTTGAAGATAATTTAAGGGGCTTTCTATGGATAAGTCAGCCATTTCTGGACCGATTTTGAAACAGTTAACAGTTCTAGAAAGCTTGTTTTATTCTGGTCCTGATCGGTACCAAGAACAACGAGAATGGAATAATTAAAAGCTGTTACGAGTACCTACTCAGTACACTATAGGCATGCACTCGCTTTCAATTCTGTGACGTATTGTCAGGGAAGCTCTGACGCGCGCGCATGCGCACCACACGCTTTATCGGATTTAGCCGATTTTAACGAAAACCTCTCTCAAAGGGCCTATATATGCGTACTATACTACCCAGGGGGGGGGGGGGGCATGATGGGAGCGAACCCGGAGCGGCCGTTCCGTACCCAGTATTTCTGGGACGGCCAGTACCCATCAGGTCAGTCCGTGCCACACCATTATGGTCTTGTGAAATGTCCATTTACAGAACAAGAGAATACAATTTTTAGAAATTTACCGCTGGAATGTTATCGAGCCAGTTATTCAAGTGGAAAATTTTCAAAAATTGTATTCTCTTGGTCTGTAAATGGACATTCAGTAAGTAGATATTAAAACTTTCTTGACCAAATCTGACCATTACATTACACTGATATGAATACATAGTCCAAGATAGCTCAAACATAACATGAACAATTTGAGACACTCTGTTTATTAAGTAAGCTAAAAACTTGACAGACATTATCTTGCGATAAACAAAACATTTGTGCCAGATATTTATATATTTTTATCCATGCTATATGATGGTAGGATAATAAAAGCATGAAGAAGCGACAGGTTTATTTAATTTCTGTGTACAATCTTTCTGAACAGATGTCTTCCGTCTTTGAGCAGGACACGTGATTGATATAGATGTTTGGAATACATGTATATATTCTACAAATTGCTATTTAATATTTTGAAATGCATCCAGTGAAATTAATTTTTAAATCTTGAAATCAATAATCTATGATCAAGATTACACATTAGACAATCTAATTATAATATCACTCACGAAATCGTCCTCATTCTCCGTTCCACTATCCTCGTCATTCTCGCTGTGTTTTTCACCCTCATCATTGACCTTTAATGCGGCTATTCGAATCTGATCAATCACTTTTGAATGCTTCCGACACAACTGAGCAAATAAACTGTTAAAGGAAAGACAACTCTGCTAGCAATCAATACTCTTACAGGTTGTAATCCGTTAACTCGTACAACCCAGAAACAAAAAAATTCTTTATGATATAAGGAATATTCTGTTGAACAGCTTCCAGTCAAATTAGTTTCAAAATATTCAACAGCTTTCCTGCATAGTCGCCTTGAAATTATGAAATTAAGACACTGATATATCAAGAGTTACAGAGTTAAATGTCAGCACAAAGACCACCTTTAAATCAAACGGGGGGGGGGGGGGTACAAATTTGAAGGGTTTATCTGGGAGGGGTTGACATGCTGCCATAGTGAGGTCTGGGAAAATAGTGAAACTTAGGCCTGCCAAGGCACCAGCTCAGGCTATTCTAATAGTAAATTCAGCTTGTACATGTATCAGTTTATTAGAGGGAGGGAGGGATTGGGGGAGGGAGGTAGGTGTGTGCGTACGTGCGTGGTGTATAGGTGCGTGTGCGCGTGCGACATCACATATGGTATCACACCAGATTATTCTTTGGAGTGACACATTACCCCTGTACCAGCACCAGACATATCTGTCCTTGTCACTATGGTTAAGAAGTGAGGTGAAGAAAGCATGTGTCGATGCTCTGTGTATTTTGTCACTAACCTACCTGACAATCCTCTGTGCCACATATGTGTGAAGGTTACTGAAGTGTGATGACATGTTTGCTAAGGCCGCAAGACAATTTGTGTGCAGATATTTATCCTAAAATCAGAAAGTATATAATGTATTAAATGAGAGATAACTATGAAGATCCAGCTGTTGCAAAACCATGAACACTACAAGACAGTGGACAAACACACAGCAGCGGGTAGAGATAGGCAGCAGCCAAACAGACAGGTGGGGTGGGTGGTAGGGCTGGTGTGAGGGTGGGAAGGCATGCAAGCATACGAATGGATGGATGGATGATGGATGGATGAAACGATGAACAGACACAGGCAGATGAACAATAAAATCTTTCCCCTATGTAAGACATTGTTACCATAGACTTGGTTACATGTGAGACAATGTCTGAATCTGTTATTTAGTCAGGGCCGGCTCAAGGCATAGGCGAACTAAGCACCGCTTATGGTGCTAGATTTTAGAGGGCCGCCAAAAAGGGAGTGGGGCGCCTCTCACCACCCAAACTACATGTTCTCAAAGCAAATGAGATTTCTAAAACATCCACACTTAGAACAAGAGCCATATTTTTCTCTAGAAATTCAGGAAATGCCCTCTCAGAGCATCTGGATTTCAAAATTTAAAGGGTGATCCTTCGCCTTTGCTTAGGGCGCCAGAAACCCTAGGGCCGGCCCTGTATTTAGTCAGTGAAAAGCAACTTGAAGCAAATCATCATCATCTAAATTGCTTTACCCTTTTACCGATAAATTCCCTGTATCTCAATCTCAAGGCAAACAAACAGTAAAGCTTTTGAATATTTTTCAATTCATATCACTACAAGTTATTGCCGCCTTAGGCAACAAAGGCTTCCAGTCATATTAATTTTAATATATTTAACAGAATATATTATACATTGCAAAGAATGTACTTTTTTCAGGAATTTGCCATAGGCAGCAACAGCTTCCAGTAGGCTTGCGTGATTTTTGCTTTTCCAAAAGTATAAACCGGGATAACGTGACAAGTCACGAAAACTAAGACTTGGAATTTCTAGAAAAAGTTGAAATAAATGATTAAAAAATAGCACGAAATTAGAACACAATTTCATGCTACAAATTCTTACCATCCTACGTCTATGCTTAATGTATACCTCATATCCATCATCGCGGGAGCGAAATTATTAATTGGGGCCGCCTAAATATTGTGTATATTGAGTTTTACTACCTTGGTAGGTAAAGGGTTACCAATCAGCTTGATTGTGTATAGTTTAATAAACATCACTTATTTCATCAAAATTTAACATAAAATGTCGTCGAGGAAAAATATAAATTATGTGATGTATCAGCTTCCGCTTATACAAAAACAATGTAGCCTCCCTTTGTAGGACGAGTTTAGGTCATTACCATAGTAACGCGAAGATGCTAATATTAGTAACCGGCGAGATACTGTGCAATCCACATATGCGCAATCCACATACATAGGACGGTAGCTTTGAGTAGGTACTAGTGTAACAGTGTAAACTGGTCCTATAGTGCAGTTTATAGTTGTTTTCAAAATGTACGATTTACATTTAAGAGTAATCAACAGAACGCACAGTTCAAAATAGAACAATCTGGAATGCTGTTGCTTTATTTTCTTTAATTAGACATGACAACCGAATCAAAAAAGAAAAATTATTACACCGGCCGAAATTGCTAACTCTGGAATTAAAAAGAATTATGTTCACTGATTATTGCCTAACATTCTGCAACTAAGTATATACTTGGTATTCACGACAGACTCAGGGTCTGCAGCGAAAGAAGGAAAATGATATGGCGATTCGACAGAGTAACTAGCTGGTTTTCTCAATGACAAAGGTGTTACCTCGCTATTGTTACAATGTAGCTTGTTTATCGTAGCGTTCTGTGTTGTGTTTAGTAATTATTCGACACGTGCATGGCACAGCAGAATATAAACACAATGAACACGGGTGTGAATAGATTATAATAGTACTCATGTACTCATAAAATGCGATAGAAAAGTACACACCAGGCTTTAAACAACCATGAAATTTTTGATGATTTTCCGATTTTTCATCAATTACATCACAAAAATCATGATTTTAAAATTAAATCGAACTTCACGATTAAATCAAAAAATCGTGCAAGCCTAGCTTCCAGTCAAATTTGTTTCAAAATATTCAACGGGATAAGTATTACATAATAAGCATTCTTTAAGTATTGCTTTGCAATACAGGTCCCCTACCGGGTGATATAAATCTTTAGAGATTGACGGTCAAAAACTCCATTAAATATTAACAGAAGCAGCTGAAACTTGAACTTAATCTGTACTTCACACAATAAAGCAATATACCAAGTTTCAGTTATATATTATGCTGAAGGAGAACAAAAAAGTCTTGAAAGCTGATATGTTTGTATTTCATAATTTGAAAGGGGACATAACTCCATAAACAATTTACGCATAAGCATGAAACTCCAACTTGCTCTGTAATTTCTCATAACAAAGCAATGTACCAATTCTCAGTTGAATATCTTAAAGGGCTGCGAATTGTGGAAAACTAATATTTTTTTGTATTTTATAAATCGAAATCAGGAATAACTCCATGGAAAATTTACGAAAATGTCTGAAACTTAAATTTGCTCTGTAACTCCTTTTACTAAAGCGATGTACCAATTTTTCGTTAAATATCTTGAAGGAGTGCGAAAAAAAGTGCGGAAAGCTGACTTTATACTTCTTAAGTTGAAAGGGGGAATAACCCAATGAAAAATTGACGCATACACATGAAACTCGAACCTGGTAACTTCTCATAATAAAGCAATGTACCAATTCTCAGTTGAATACCATGAAGGACTTCGAAAAAAAGTGCAGAAAACTAATATTTTTCGTATTTCATGATACGAAAGGGGACATAACTCCATGAAAAGTTGACGAAAATATCTGAAACTCGAACTTGCTCTGTAACTCCTTATCTTAAAGGAATAATCCGATTTTCCCGTAAATATCTTGAAGGAGTGCGAAAAAAGTGTGGAAAACTGATATTTCGTATTTCTTAAGTCAAAAGGGGGGCATACCTCCATCAAAAATTGACATATACATGTGAAACTCGAATAATAAAGTAATGTACCAATTCTCAGTTGACTACCTTGAAGGAGACAAAAGGAGGCATATCTCCATGGAAAATTTACAGAAATGTCTGAAACCCAAACTTGCTCTGTAACTCCATATATTAAAGCGATGTACCGATTTCCCCTTAAATATCTTGAAGGAGTGTGAAAAAGTGTGAAAAGCTGATATTTTTTGTATTTCTTACCTCGAAAGGGGGAATAACTACATAAACAACAGGCCCAAGGGCCTGTGACACTCACCTGGACTATTAACATTTGAACCATTTTTATTTAAATAGACATGGATAACTTTCGGGAAAATCCACGATGGCCACAAAAAAATAGACCAATCCAGATTCTCATTTGCCATTTTGAAGCCTACCGTCATAGAATTGTTCGACCAAAGTTTTGTTGAAATGGGACAATTGATTAAGGAGTAGCATCTTTAAATGGTTCTGGATAACTTTCAGAAAACCAAAGATGGCCACCAAAACATTGATGTATCAAAATTCGGAATAGATTTTCTAGAGGGCGGAAAATCCAAGATGGCCACTGGAAAAATTGATCAATCAAAATTCTCTATACATGTTCTGAATCCTACCACCATAGGGTCCTTCCAGGCAAGTCTGGCTGAAATTGGCCATGAAATTAATGAGGAGTAGCGTTTTAAACAATTTCCCGCTAATTTTCGGAAAATTCAAGATGGGCACCAAAAAAATTGTGCAATGAAAATTCTGTTTGAAAGTTCTGAAGCATACTATTTTAGGGTCCTTCCCACTGAGTTTGATTGAAATCAGCCCCATGGTTAATGAAGAGTATAGGCGTTTAACTGATTTTCAGAAAATCCAAGATGGCCAACGGAAAAATTGACCAATCAAAATTCTGTACATGTGTTCTGAAACCTCCCAACCTAGTATCCTTCCAGTCAAGTGTGGCTGAAATTGCCCACGAAGTTAATGAGGAGCCTCGTTTTAAACAATTTCCCGCCAATTTTCGGAAAATTCAAGATGGCCACCAAAAGAATTGACCAATCAAAATTCTTTATACAAGTTTTGAAACCACCTACCCTAGTATCCTTCCAGCCAAGTCTGAAATTGCCCAAGAAGTTAATGAGTAGCATTTAAAAAAATTTCCCGCCAATTTTCGGAAAATTCAAGATGACCACCGAAAAGATTGTCCAATTAAAATTCTGTATACAAGTTCTGAAGCACACTAATCTAGGGTTCCACCCCCCCCCCCCAATCCCCTCATTGAGTTTTATTGAAATTGGGCCAGTGGTTAATGAGTAGGCTTTTAACTGATTTCCAGAAATTTTCAGAAAATTCAAGATGGCCACTGAAAAAATTGACCAATCACAATTCAGTATACAAGATGGGAAACCTATTAGCCTAGTATTCGTGAAACCAAATTTGGTTGAAATTGCCATAGAAATTAATGAAGAGTAGCATTTTAAATGATTTTCAGCCATTTTCCAGAAAATTCAAGATGGCCGCCGAGAAAATTGACCAATCTAAATTCTTTATAGAAATTCAGAAGCATACAAATCTAGGGTCCTTCCAGCCAAGTTTGCTTGAAATCGGCCAAGTCGTTAACGAGTAGGCTTTTATATTATTTCCCAAAATTTTCTGAAATCCAAGATGGCCACCGGAAAAATTGGCCAATCAAAATTCTGTATACATGTTATGAAACCTACCTCCCTAGGGTCCTTCCTGCCAAATTAGGTTGAAATCCACTATGTGGTTAATGAGGAGTAGCATTTTAAAGCAAAAGTTCACGGTCTGGGAAGGTGAGCTAAAAATTGACGTATATACGTGAAACTCGAACTTGGTCTGTAAATTTTCATAATAAAGCAATGTACCAATTCTCAGTTGAATGCCTTGAAGGACTGCAAGAAACTGCGGAAAATCAACTGTGACAGATGGGTAGACAGACAGACAGGTGGACAGAGACATAGTGCAAACCCAGGGGACTAATAAAGAATGTAATGCATTGGCACTTGCGTGACATCATACACTATCGCTTGATGAGGCAAAATGATGGCGGTCACTGTTCAACATTTGCGCGATATTACAAAGCAGATAATTGTGATACAGATCAGGGAATGTGACAGGATATGAATGATATAGAATCTATAAACCATATTCTATCGGTACAATACAACATCTGAGGTGAGATTAGCATCCCTTTAAATGTATAATGTTTACATCATGATGGCAAAGCTTTTATGAGTGAAAAGTTTGTTTACAAACAATACAGCTAGACGTCAAAAGTTATCATTGCTGAGTCCCGATAGTATTAACTGTCACAAAACACCAGACAATAATTTAAGCGACCAGAAACATAGGGCATTAACAACTAGGTTAGCTCTCAGTAGAATGTCAAAGACAACATAATACATGGATTTAAATTAAACTCTTTAAAAATTTGTTATTGATATTATTAGCACGACGACATTCTTGTGAAAAATCCTCCTAGCTGCTTATACACATCAGACTATATACTAAGCAAGGAAAGTCACTCACTACAATGTGGATGGGGATGGTGGTAACTAAATATTAGTTATCTCCCCTAACAACATGGATTAAGACCAGTGAGTTATATCAGCCTACCAAGGGAGATCACAACTACTAGCTCCTTAAGGAAACAGAGGAGTTGTCTCCCATTGTTAGCTATTATTTCAATCAGGCTCATTAAATTGCTTTCAAATTATTTAACAAGTCCAGAGATATAACCCTTGGAATATGTCACCTGCAATAACTAAGGTCAGACAAGTAATACCAGACTAACCCTAAAATGACTACTACAACTTTAAATTCTTACTATAAAGTGTTCCAATAACTGATTCAATTATAACTCATACACCTCAAAAGTTAACAATGGATGAAAAAGGGCAGACGGGCAATAACACACCCACCTACTGACATGACATATAACTTACTCTCATTCGTATCATATTATACAATATTGTTCTGATGACGACAAGGATCAGTAATCCTCCCAGCGTTATCTCGTGCAATGGACGCTCCTTAAACCAAGACACGTCCTTCAATACCTAAGAAATACAAAACAAAATACAGTAGCCCCTACACAGACTATTTAACCCTTTAACCCTTCCCACTCTGATGTTAAAATTTTCAAATTAAATTAAAAGATGAACTGGTGTTCATTCTTCAAAAAATTTGATGGAAGATGTTGCTGTTATAGACAGCAACATCGTCCATCAAAATTGTTGAAAAATGAACACCAGTTTCTTTGTTATTGATACAGTAAAAGATAGAATAGCAATATCAGAGTGGTAAGGGTTAACAATTAAGATGACCAAAATCGTCTTCTGCAATGGTCTTGAGAAATGCCCATTCACAGACCAAGAAAATACTATTTTGTCAAATTTATCACGGGAATGACTGGCCCAATAACCAAACCCGTCATTCCAGTGCTAAATTCTCACAAATACTCCTCTCTTAATCATTTGTTAATCTGCAAATGACCATTTTGGACATTTTTTATAAGAAAATTTTCTTGAACAAATCTGAGATTTAATTAAAAGGGTAATCATCATTATTAGTAAAGAAACTGCACATTTGTTCTTATGAATGTCAATTTACAGGCCAAGAAAAGATAATTTTCTAAAAATTTAAAATTAAAAAAAATCAACTACTCTTGACCAATAAATGAGCAATCCTCAAGACCAGTGCAGAGGCCGGGTTTGGCCGGTGTGACCTCTAACCATTTAATGGTCAAGCTGGCCAAAACATTCCTCTACAGTGTTCTTCAGAAATGTCCATTTGCCGATCAAGAGAATTTTTTATTTTAATTTACCACTGGAATGACTGGCTCGATACCAGAGCCAGTCATTCCAGTGGTAAACTTTCAAAAATAGTCTCCTGTTGTCCTGCAAATGGACATCCAATGAGTAAATATTTAACTTTTTTTTTTTTTAACAATTTTCACAATTAAAGGTTTGAAGAGTTGAAATGACAGATGATTATAATTTTCTGACAAGTTTAGATTAAGGATTACATTAACCATTTAACCCTCGAATTTGGTCAGGAAAATGTCAATTTTCTCGGAAATTTGCAGACCAAGAGACTATTTTTGAATATTTACCACTGGAATGACTGGCTCGGTTATCGAGCCAGTCATTCCAGTGGTAAATTTTCAAAAATAGTCTTCTCTTTGTCTGCAAATGTACATTTCTCAAGACCACCGCTTAAGCCATTTTTGGCTGATATGAGTGTCAAGGGATTCAAGAAGCCGCAGAAATAGAGCTATAACTGTTTACTTTACTAAATAGATGTGATAAATCTGGTATGAAATGGCAATGAATTCTATATTACAGACAGAAAAAGCACAACAACAATTTGCAAAAACTTCTTTAGTATGGGAACTGGCTGTGTGTTTATTTTTTAAATCTAACCAGGTAAGCAATTAATCAATATTATTAAAGATTTCACATTTTTTTAATGTTTAGCCAGTTGCTAAATTTCAGATCAATATGATAAATGCATGACAGGCAATATGGCATCGATATAGAAACTTTTGGGACAGATAGTAGTTCTGTGAATTCTAGCTAAGCTCTGTCCATACTTTGTGAGTGTTGTGATCAATGTATATATTACCTTGAACATTTAAAGGCCTCGAATCCCAATTTGAAAGTAACTATACAGCTGAGCTGTTGAATATTTTGAAACTAATTTGACTGGGTGCTATTCTGCCTATGGCAGCAACAGTGCCTAGTTGCATGAGTTTCAAAATTTTTAACAGAATGTTTATTAAATAGTAAATTTTCCATCAAAGACATGCGTACACATGACGGACTATTCCAGTCTATTTTCAAACTAATTTGACTCCATGTAGCAATCTCACCCAGTCTTTGAAACTTGAATTCGCCGAATCCCAATTTCAACGTAACTATACGGGTAAGCTACTGAATATTTTGAAACTAATTTGACGGGATGCTAACGTCAAATTAGTTTCAGTTTTCAACAGTGTTTATTAAATAGTGAATCTAACAAATACCTACTATTCATACACCTGACAGACTATTCCAGTTTTATGACACAGTATATTCACTATTCTGCATCAATTATGATTGCAACGTCAGCGTACATGTGACGTATCTGATTATGATGTCATTTATTTGATTGACAGATCAGATTTATCCATTGCAAGCTACCAGTCATACGTTAATTATTATGTTTGTTTAGTGAATGTCCATCTGCACGGTAAGATTATTCCTGAAAAATTACCACATGAATGACAGTCATCGGGCCAGTCATTCCAGTTGTAAATTTTCAAAGCCTTCTCTTGGCTTGCAAATGTACATTTCTACGACAGCACCATCTTCCACCAAATTTGTTTAAAAATGAACACCAGTTCATCTTTTAATTTAATTCGAAAATTAAAAATTTTGACATCAGAGTGCTAAGAGTTAAGACTGGTCTGCCATATCAAAGCAAAATACAAACCTGACCAGTATTTACCACTTACGATTTCATGAATAGATTTATTAAAGAATTCATCTTCACTGAAGACGAGGAGCACAATGAGAGCCATGTAGATATGATGTGAGCTTCTGTCTTGAGCGTCGTACAGAATTCGTAAGATAGGCACAAGCTGTACGAGAAACAGAGTACAAATCTATGTGATACATGTACATGTATATCAAGGAAAAACATACACTCAAATCTACAAACAAGTCACGACAAATGCTTTATGCCTAACGCACATGGGACAATCTATCTGAGCTACCGGCCCTGCGAGGCCGGGAGCTCAGTCGCTAGCTTTTGTGTGCTGGTGATTTTAGTGAGGGATTCGCCTCGCGAGGCCTTGAGGAAGATATCTGTCGTGTTTGATATTTTTGGTCTCGCGTGGTAAAAACCTCATCATGTGCGGGCGTCGTGAGCCATGTGCTCAGCTGCATAAATCAACTGACCAATGAAAACACATGGTTTGGCCAGGTAATTTAAAGGTGCACATTCACACCAGAACGCAAGAAAATAAAATTGCTTAAATTCTTTACTTTTAGCATTTTAATTTGTGCACCTCAATGTAATGAAGCGAAATAAATATTAACATATGCTGATTTTCTTTACATATTAATTATTATATATATTTTTAATTGTGAAGTTCAAACTAGCTCAGCAGATTCCTCATCGTGTGCGGCGAGACGCCCAAGAGCTAGCGACTGAGGCAAAAACCTCGCAAGGCCGGGAGCTCAGCTAGATTGTTCCGTGTGCACTAGGCATTAGTCGCAGTGTTAACTTTCTATGAGATATGGCCATCACAGTCACACTATCAGTGAAAATGACACATTAAAGTTGGGTTAATATGTTTAGTTACCGTCTGTGAATGCCCCCAGGAACCCTTGCAGAGGCTGGGAATTTGCTGCAATTGGCACCACACACAAAAACCATAAAGCCAGGGACAAATATGGCTTTTGCAATGTTCTAGCCAATAGATTAGCCAAATACCATTTTTGTTAGCCAAATAGTGAATATTTTAGCCACATCTTTACTTCAATGTCACTTATGAAATTGATTGTAGTCAGTCATCCTCAGCTAATACTATCAATTTTACAGTCTGGATACAATAGGGTCTTAATATATAAGAAATGTGTTGAATATTATTAGGCAGCAACAGCTTTCAGTCCTATTAGTTTCAAAATATTCAACAATGTAAACAGGAATTCTTCCTTTGCAATTGTAATGCTGGAATTAGCTAGGATTCAATAAATCAAGAAAATTAAATAAATTTTAGCCAATAATTTTGCCAATTTTGCTTTTCACTAGCCAAATTAAAGTTTTACTACCATTTGGCTAATTCGCTAGTGGGTAGATCGGTCTCCGAAAGCTCATTGAGGATGTCACTGCACAAGCCTGCTAGATGTGCCATCTACCTGTCCAGTAGCAATTTTGAGGAAGCGGGACATACTCAGAGGAAGCGGGACATACTCAGAGGAAGCGGGACATACTCAGAGGAAGCAGGACATACTCAGAGGAAGCAGGACATACTCAGAGGACCAGGAAGAACATGAAGGAGGTAAGAACTCTGACTAAGGACAATAAATCTAAGCAAACAAGAAAGAAGGATTGAGAGCTACAGGTCTCAGTAAGCAAAATACAGTACATCATAATTATGGGATGTTATGAATACATATGACTCAATGCCATTTACTCCAGTCTGCATTGCAGGAAATGTTCGTACAGAGTTCGGGGACAGTTAAATTATACCTGGGCACTCTTAGTGTAACACTTCTATTTATCCCGTCAAAGATGTCTATTACAGTCATGCCATGACCCATTCAAGTGGTCACTACAAGCAGATAGCCACTTCAGTTCTTAACCATTTAACCCTTTAATGGTCAAAGTTGGTCAAGAAAATTTAAACATGTAGTTTCTCTGCATAAACTTATAAAGAGAATCTTTCATCCAACTGTGCATTCTGTGTAAAACCCACAACGCACCTGGCACAACTTAATCTGTAACTTAAGCCCCGTGATGAGTAGTCCTAACATGGACACAAAATGTCATGAATCTGGATCCCTGGAGGTGGGACCAATCGCTCCCACCAATGCTGAACAGTACTATACACACCCTGTTCTTAGTAAAACTATGCTCGCTCCATATCTCGTCATAACATAATCAAGGGAGACAAATCTTCATGCCGTCCCAACCTCCCCAGTTAGACCAGGAGAATTTATCCCCCTTGAATTCAACTTCACCAAGCATCCCGCATCTATTAATCATTCCTGACTGATACCGTAAAATGTTGCGGCTAATGGCGGGTAACGTGGTCAATTGATGTGCAACTGCAGCTAACAGCCACGTACCTACTATTACCCGCATCTTCCAACGAAAAAACATGCAGGTATTTGCGGGAAACTACGGACAATGGCGGCTAACTGCGGTCAATGCAACCTAGTAAGTGTCAGACATTTATAGACCCGAGCCGAAGTTTTTCAAAATTCATTTAAAAGTTGAGCAGCGTGTAGCCTGTAGCCCGTTGAAAATTAGAAGAAACAAGATGGATTCACTAGTCGACAGCGCCTTGGTAGTTTCAGTCCGGTCAACGGACACAGTAGTGGACAAAACAAACATTAACGGTAGGAGCCAAAGCCGCAAACGAATACGGCCAAATAGTGATACTGATATTGTTCCTAATCGGAATAGCAAAGACACTCGCCACAATCCTATGAAGAAACCGGAGATAGCAGAAGAGCACCTTTCTGCGTATAAACTGTGGCACAATAGCGCATGTAAACAGACTCTTGCAGCTCTTCTAATAGACAAATTCATAGAGTCTCTTAGTTAGGACGTTATTCCAGGACCACTAAAAATCTCAGTCCGCTATTCACCACCCAGTGATGATAAAGAATTCACACGTGTATGGGAAGACAAGTTAAAGGACATTAACTTACAACTTATAGCCCAACTAATAGAACTATTATGCCTTCATGCAGACAAACTTTCGGAAATCACCCGCAAACATAAAGCGGGTTTTGTGCTAGCGGTAGGAGACTCCAATGTGTGTCGAGAGGCAGAACAAATGGTACGGAGCACCTTCCTAAGAACACGAAAACGGTCCGCCAGTCATCCCAAGAGGGTCAAGGGACAAACAAGTCGCTCGAGTCGACCCAACAGCAGGAACAGAGAACGTCAACCGGAAGTCACCATGTACAACCCACGACAGAACCAAGCTCCACGATGCTCCAGATACCCAAATGCCAACAACCATGGCGGGAAGCAATCACAAGATCAGACACTGAAAGAGGTCTTCAAACTATTGGGACTTTGAACGTAAACATTAATTATGTAACAACTGTCTCAAATGTATTAAACATGAACCTGTCCTTAGATTTAAAAAACAACAACCATATTGACAAAAAACTTTTTGTTATCAATGTATCTAGTATCACAATCCCTGAGAAACTCAGCACCATATTAGATCTAGGCCTGGGCTACAGTCCCACAGTCCTGGAACCCAACATGGACCGTCTACACAACGATCTTCAGAAATTTTTCAGAAGATTGCATCTGAAACTTTATTTCCAACACCCTCCATATTCAGAGGATAACTCCTCCTCTGACGTCATAAGCACCAACACCCCCCATAATGAGGACACCTTCCTCCAAAATCTCTCACAGAAAATCAAACCATCAAGTTAATGGACCCCAAAACCAGGCAATGATGCAACATTAGATGCATTCATTAGAGCAGTCAAACATGACATCTCTAGGTCTGTCCATAGGACAGGAAAAACCTCCAACCTGTCCAAAACACAACGAAAGGATCTCACTAATCTCGCCAGTGACAAAACTATAGTCATAAAACGAGCCGATAAGGGACAAGCCACTGTTGTCCATGATGCCAAATCATACAATGATGAGGCACTACGCCAATTACAAGATGCTAGATTATACACAGAACAAACCCACGGTCTCACAGTTGAACACTATGAGAAGGTAGAAACGGCTATTGACCAGGAGGTCCATGGTGGTCAATGGTGAAATCATCACGGACATAGCAAACGGCCTTAGAATCAACAATCCTAGAACCACTAGATTCTATCTTCTCCCCAAAATCCAAAAACAACGGGCCAATACCTGGCAGACCCATAATCAGTGGAAATGAGAGTCCCACGGAACACATCAGTAGTTTCGTGGATGAACACATCAGTTCATATACAAAATATTCCTTCATATGGGCGCGACACTACAGATTTCATCAACAAACTTGTAGCCAATGGGTTGGTCCCGATGACGTCATCCTGGTCACGATGGACATCACATCTCTCTATATCAACATTCCAAACAGTGAAGGAATTAGAGCCACAGATAAATTTATGAGGAAATACGGCACACCAGGAACAGCCAGTCCGAGATCGCTACTCACGCTACTGAATATTGTTCTTAAATGCAACAATTTTGTGTTTAACAACAAAAACTACCTACAAGTATGAGGCACAGCTATGGGTACTGAACTAGCTCCCAGCTATGCCATGATTTTTATGGCCCAGTTAGAACAGCTCCTGTCAACAGTACGATACAAACCAGCACTGTACCTAAGCTACATTGATGATATATTCATGATATGGACCCAGGGCAGAGAAACTCTCGATGAATCCATAAGACATATGAATTCATTCCATCACAGCATAAAATTTACTGCTGAAATTAGTACCAAACAAGTCAGTTTTTTAGACACCATGGTCTATATCGAACCAGATAGACGTCTTGGCTTCGATCTATACACAAAACCCACTGACACACATGGTTACCTGCACTACACTTCCGCCTACCCGGACGCAAGCAAGGATGCCAGCCCATACGGCCAATTCCTCACACCGACAGCTTCGAAAGACATGCTCAGAAGACCATCTTACACTACGAATCCAGAGGTTATCCACTTGATAAACTCATTGAGAATTACAACAAAGCACTGAGAGAAAATAGAGATAACCTTCTACAAAAAACGAACTGCATTCCTATCATAACGGACTTCCATCCAGAAAGCATAAAAGCCAAAAAAACTATTCAGACACTGGGGTCTACTGAACACTAGCCAAAAATGCACTTTCCCTGAATACCCAATCTTTGGCTTCAGGAAAAAGCGAACCCTCAAAGACCAACCAGTCAGAGCGGAATTCAACTATCCAAACCAGAAAGGCTTTCAGGGCAGCACAATAGCCAACAGAATTTAACTTTGCCCGAGAGCAAACTGTGACGTTTGCATAAAACAAGATAAAAGCCACACGTTTCAAAGCTCTCACACACATCTGAAATACAGATGTAAAGTAAAAACCGACTGCACAACCCGCAATGTCATCTACCTACTCACCTTCTCACTATGCAAAAAACAATATGTAGGTGAGACTAAACGCGAATTCCAGATCAGGATAAAGGAACACTACAGAGATGTAAAAAACCATAAGGATGGCCTTGTAGCAAACCACTTTAATCTTGCTGGACACGATGCCACCTGCATCCAGTACAGAATCATCGAAGTTCTTCGACATGATCCTGAACGCTTTGATGCCACAAATCCATGCAAGGACCATGAATCTTGTTGGATCCACCAACTATACACAATGTATCCCATCGGCATCAACCACCCAGATTGGTAACCCCAAACATCAATTCTGGTGATACAGAAAATTTAAATATCAGCCTATTGAATGTCCATTTACAGGCCAAGAGAATACAATTTTTAAAAATTTATCACTGAAATGACTGGCTCGGTTACCGAGCCAGTCATTCCAGTGGTAAATTTTGAAAAATTATCTTCTCTTGGCCTGTAAATGAACATTCCACAAGACCATAACAGAGGCTGATTTTGCCCGGTATGACCATTAAAGGGTTAAGGGTCAACATTTCTCAAGAAAATAAAAATTTTGATTTTGTGAATGTCCATTGGTAGGTCAAGTGAAATATATATTTGATAATTTACCACAACAATCACTGAACAAGTCATTCCAATGGTACATGTAAGACTTCAAATATCATCTTCTCTTGCACTGCATATATGGGACTTTACTAGAACTGCAACAGCAATTTTCTTACCAGCTTGACCAATAAAGGCGTAATAATTTGTTGTCCTATCAAAGAGCCCTTAAGGCCACGAGATGGTGGTTCTTTAAGATAGGTGGTCATAAGAGAACCAACATTTCCGACACACCCCACCCCCCCACCAAAGACAAGTCTCCACAATAGACAGGCTTGATTTTCTTTTTCTGCAGTTACACGTAATGATTCAACACCCAGGCCGGGCAAAATGTCTTGTAGTGTTATTTGAGAAATGTTCTTTTGCAGAACAACAGAAGACTATTTTGAAACTTTACCACTAGTAAGACTGGCTCAATAACCGAGTCAGACATTCCCGTGATAAATCTCTAAAAATAATATTTTCTTGGTTTTTAAATGGACATTTTTTATGAGAAAATTGTCTTCTTTAACAAATTTGAGGGTATAAACTATGATCTATTGCTAACCAGATGGTCAATGTCTGTTCTTGAGAGAATGAATGCTTTCATGTGTGTATTCTGATGTAGCAGTAAGTACAGGAGTAGTGTGCACTGGTCATCGGTCATCGTGACGCACATGGTGTCATACAGTTTGCTGTAGTCCTGTCTGAATGTGGCCACTGCTTGTGTCGGACTGGTCACTGAAGAAGAATCTGGAATAAAAGGTACATATATCAGAATCACAATTAGTTATCTTTAAGTATCTTCAGCAGTTCCATGCCTGATTCAGTAACAAAGCGTGTGTTAGTGTGGTGATAGTGGCAGTTTTACCTCAAATGGCCAAACATTGAACAGACATGCCGACCGCATTATACTAGTTGTGATGATTTGTAGTTGTGACTCAGGACTAGTGCTACGTCTCCCTTCCTGCCTGTCTATTAAATTTGATACATCCGTCGCAACTATAGCGTATTTGCACTAGTTTACCTACATGTAATTCATCAAATTCGCCTGTGATTCACAACTATTAAAGTCTGTCTGTCTGTTAAATTCTTGACATTTTGAACAAAGACCCCCTACATCATACCTATAGTGTGTCACACCTGTTACAAATCTTAATCCAGAGAAATATCATAAGTGGTAGACAAGATTTGTTCAATTACCAGGGATTTTCTAGAATCACATCCAGCGATATTCAAATTTTCAATAGTTATTCAAAGCTGGAAAGAGAAAACATCCATAATGCCAGAAAAAGTAAAAAAATTTCCCTACCGTTTCCATATTTTTAAACCTGTAGACAAACCCTATCCTATCTCATCATACCTACACACGACGTACCTTGTGAATTAGAAAACGAAAACAGAGCCTCTCTGTACGGATTGGTCAGCCCTCCCCCGCCTCGGTCAGTTGTACAATGGTTGACCAGCACAAGAATCAGAAGTAGGCTCTGATTGGCTAAAATAGGCAGTGGAGTTTCATCTGTTTTCATGATCTTGCTGCCGAAGCCCAATGTCACCATGCTCCATAAACCATCTTAGGAGGAAGCATATAGTACAGCTCATAAATAAGTTACGCTAACATATTTCCAAAAGAAAAACAGAAACAAGTTCATTTGGACAGTTTTGAACACGAAGCCCTTAGAACATGCAATAGCGTGGAGATTTTAAATGTGCTATTTTAATCTTAATATTCTGTTGAAAATTTTGAACATAATTCACCTTTCCAGAGTATCCATCCATCATCTGACCTCATATGGCATCATAATCAGCTAAGCGCGTGTATGATGAGATCACAATCATTACATCACAAAGGGTTCCATATAGACCATCATCAAATTTCAAATAGTCTGGCACGTTGTATGAATTGTATGTCTTTGTAATACTTTGCTATTTAATAAACATGCTGCCTTAGGCAGCAACAGCACCCAGTCAAATTAGTTTCAAAATATTCAACAGCTTACCTGTGTAGTTTTTTAGAAATCGATAGTCAGGGTGTTCAGAGATCGATCGATCACAACATGAGCGAGGTGTGGGTGGAGCTTAGTTAGAGATGGGCGGGGCATGGCTAAAAACGGAAAGGTCATTTGGATTGGAAGACATTGCTGTCCAATTACACATATACTTAAAATATTCAATAGCACATTTTATCTTGTTTTGGAAACAAGAGACATTATTTCCGAGCTGTTCTGTAGTTTGGTAGTTTTCATCAAGTATTCTCTAAACCTTTAATGATAATGATTGGACAAGAAGATCAAAGCTCTTGCTTAGTCAATGTTCCTTTGCATGACAAGAAAAGATTATGGTGAACATTTTCCACCGAAATGTCTAGCTCGTACAGCGATCCAGTCATTCCAGTGATAAATAATCAAAGTGAAGGAAATTTCAATTTCCCTTTCATCGAGATCTAACAATACTTACCATTACATTACTCAGTTGCTGTGTCCTAAGAATCTTCAGGGTACCCGCCCCCAACAAACCGGTACCCACCACCAAAGCCTGATACAGTGTTTGCATAGCTACCAAACAATAACAAACTCATGGCTTGCCTCCGTGGGGCTGGGAGGCAGGGTCCGTAATGTAATGGTAAGTATTGTTAGATCTCGGAGAAAAGGAAATTGAAATTTTCTTCATTCTCCTTCGATCAATATTTACCATTACATTACTTCTTGATAACACCAGATTTGATCAGTAGCCTGGTGGGAAAGGGCAAGCCATACAAAGACTCTTTTGCCCCTAGAGAAAGATCTAGACTAAACTTGTCACACAGAGACCTAGAAGGACCGACAAGTTTGGGACCGAATCACATTCGCATCACCAACCCCCTACCACCCTTCCCTCCAAAAAAGGGGAGAACTCACAAACATGTATCTCGCCTCAAAACACAAGTATGCAGAGGGTTAACTGCTCTTGACACACATAAGCCTGGGAATGAGCATGACTATATAAGATGAATGAACATGATATATAAACATAATACAAAAAAGTCTGACTTGAATTACCTCATGACTCTTGGATTCCAGACACAACTTGAGTTCGAGTGGAACTCCTCTCGCCTGACCATGTCTGTTCTCACTACATTTGCATTTTCAAAGTTACCAAAAGGAAACAGTGTGGCCACTAGACTAACGTTTTA
Organism: Chaetoderma sp. LZ-2023a; assembly: GCA_034401795.1. NCBI lineage: Eukaryota > Metazoa > Mollusca > Caudofoveata > Chaetodermatida > Chaetodermatidae > Chaetoderma > Chaetoderma sp. LZ-2023a. The sequence goes on along the minus strand of CM067363.1, from coordinate 38,550,172 downwards.
AAACGCCTAAAGCGAGTGGATTGGCTGAGTCTGACATGTCCCTCATATAGTAATCCATGAAAGAGGACATCATTGAATAGGGCGGTCGAGGAAGCTATTCCTCTAACATCATGAGCCATAGCACATTGCAACTGGTGCCCAGTCACAATCTCGTGGGTAGTCTGAATGCATTCGCCTATCCAACGAGAGATAGAATCCATGGATACGGCGCCATATGGCTTCTTATGGTAGATCCACAGATGTCTATCATTTGACCGTAGAGAGTCCGTCCGTTTTTGTGCCTGGTCAAAGCACGGACTGGACACCAGACACTGGCCTCCCGATCACCCCTAGTTAGCTTTGGTATAATGATCGGTTTGCCAGGATATTTCAAAGATTGATTCTTTGACACAAATTCTGCTCATGGCAGCAGTCGCAGACCCTCTCCAGAGACAATAAATCGTTCCCACTCTGCTGAAAGAGCGTGGATCTCACTGCGCCTTCTTGCTGAGGAAGCTGCCAATAGAAAGACCGCCTTAAGAGTCAGATGCTTTAGACTAGCCAAACCCAAAGGTTCAAAAGGGTGCTTGGCTAGCACATTAAGCACCAAAGATAGACTCCAGGCTGGAATGACTACCGGTTGTCTTGGTCGGAGATTGCTCATTCCCTTCACTATCATGTTGAACTGGGCCACCTCTGGACTATCCCTGTTGGCTAGACAAGGGATAATTGATGCCAAAGATGACTTATATCCAGCAATCGTGACAGGAGCTAATCCTGTAAAGAATAGCTCACAGAGAAAGTCTGCTATTTGCTGAATAGTGGGTTGAAAGGGATCAATATCCTTTCCTTCACACCATTCTGCAAATTTGTTAGCCCTGTGCTTATATGACTTGAAGGTTGACCTCCTCGCGGCTGCGATGAACCTCGCAGCCTGTTGAGAAAAGCCTTCCGACCTGGAACATTGTTTGATAACATCCATGCAATCAATTTGAACATTTCGGTCCGTTCGTGAAGGTAGCGGCCCTTGGCCTGGGAGATTATGTTCGGAATCTTGGGCAGCTGCACTGGATTGTCCACCAGCAGATCCAGAAGACCCGTGAACCATGCCCTGCTGGGCCAAAAAGGCGCTATTAGCAGGAACAGGCACAGCTCCTTCCTGATTTTCACCAAGACCTTCGGTAGAAGGATGGTGGGTGGATACGCGTACTCATGCATCCCTCTCCAGCTTATCGCCAGAACATTTGCATCGACGGCATTTGGATCTGGAATCGGCGAGACATAAGTCATGATTTGAGCATTTTCCTTTGTGGCGAGCAAGTCCACCTTGGGTTTGCACCAATGCTCGAAGATCCTTCGTAGAACTGGAAGGTTGAGAGACCATTCTGTTGGCAGAATTCTCTGTATGCGAGACAAAGCATCCGCCAGAATGTTCAATCACCCAGGAATGTGAGCTGCTTTCAAAACAACTGAGTAATTCCTGCACCATTGAATCAAGTGCCACACCTTCATACACAGTGTGGGAGACCTGGTCCGTCCTTGGTGATTTATGTATGATACCACTGTCCGACCGTATCAATATTCTGTTTCCAGAGACATCAGATACAACTGGATAGGTCTTTGCTCTTGGAGACCAGGAACATATTGGAATAGAAGCCTGGAGTGTTTTGGTTTGCTGACTTTACTTCTCGCTTCAGAAGCAAGCCTGACACTTCGCTTTGAATGACTTCTAACTTGTCTGGCTCCCTTGGTACGGGAGTCCAGACAGGTTCCAAAGAGATTTTGTGGTGGAAAATCCAACCACTCTGGCATGTATCCCTGAGATATCCATCCCAGGACCAGACTGTCTGACGTCACACTTCGCCACGCCTCGACGAAACACATGAGCCATCCACCCACTATGGGCACATTGACGCCTAAGGCGGGTGTCTGGCTCGCGATCCGCTCTCCCCCCCCCCCCCCCCACCTCCTCTTAATGAGAGAGAACCATTTTGGTCTCGGCGTGACTGGTCTGACTGGCGACGCTGTTCCTGTCACACAGGCGCGGTCCAGACGGATGTGAAGGGAGCTACCATACCCTCAGGTACGATCTGCTCACTTCTTTCCGCCCTTGGACGCTTTCCCCTTGCCCTTACCGCCTCTCTGGCGATCAGGGCCACCACTATGGTGGGCAGGGCCTCCACAGCCTTCCTCACCTTCTTAGCCGCAGGCGGCTGAGAATGTCCAGCAAGAGAATTAGAAACTGGCTTTGCTTTCGCCTTGCTCTTATGCTTCTTTTACTTCTTGGAGGAAGGCTGGGCGACTAGCGGTTTCAATGCAGCCCCTAGTGTGTGTGCTTGATGCACCAGCTCTAGCTGCATGTTAACCGCTAGCCGACTTTGCGTGATGTTCGCCGTGTCCTCTAGGATGACCCGCGTTTGGCCACCAAAGATGCTAGGACTGTTCAGGGGCGTTCCAAGCAAACGCTCCCTGACAGCCGAAGCCGGACGCATATGGTCAAGGACCATCTGCCTCCTGGACTTGGTTACTCGTGCTTGCACCCTTGCCAGTGCATCCATCGACAGCACAAGGCCATCGTTAACACACAGGTGGCACAGAGTGGCCTGTCCCTGCTTGGGTGATTGACAGCGTTCATCACTACCCTCACACCCTCATCGCAGAGGGACAGGACTTCCTCTGAATGTGCTTGGCTTTTGTCACTTTGAACACCAAGAACCCAACAGTCATCCTCAGTAACCGTTGGGACTGCACTATATCGCTTGTATTCCCCCTGGGGATATGGCACCTTGCCCGCACCTCCTTAGAGGCCACAGGGAGCTGGCTCTTCGTGGAAAGTTGCTTAGCGTAAATCGCTTCTAACTCCTTGAACTTGGGATCCAGTCCTATAGACTGGATCCGCGCCGCGGGCAAGACCCACCCCCTCTATATGGATGCTATGGTGGGGCATGTCTTCCTCGGATGTGGTCAACCACACGGACAGGTCCACCCTGGCTAGCCAAGCCAGAGCATCGGACCAGTCCACCTCCGAAGAAGATACCCCCGTAAACACATCACCCATTGATGTGCTTACAGGTCTACCAGCAGTAGCCTGCTTCTCCACGGCCACCTTCGGGTAGTCCAGTAACGGTAGCCGGTCTGTCAGGCATGGGAGCCATCCGCCAAGATGGCTCCAATGTCTCCTCTTCCTATGATGACTTCGGGGTCTGAGGGTGAGGAGGCCGAGGAGGAGAGGTTGTTGCGGCCTGAGATGCTGCGGGTGGAGCGGATGGAGGTCGATTCCATCCTGGACGGAACCATCCTCCATTTGTCTGGTTTGACGCAAGCCATGGCAGCTGCTCCGCCCGTAGTTGACGCCGCACCAGTCCAGTGCTGGTTGGTTTGCCACGAAACGACACGGCGGAGCAGCTGCCATGGCTTGCGCCAAACCAGACAAATGGAGGATGGTTCCGTCCAGGATGGAATCGACCTCCATCCGCTCCACCCGCAGCATCTCAGGCCGCAACAACCTCTCCTCCTCGGCCTCCTCACCCTCAGACCCCGAAGTCATCATAGGAAGAGGAGACATTGGAGCCATCTTGGCGGATGGCTCCCATGCCTGACAGACCGGCTACCGTTACTGGACCACCCGAAGGACAGGGTCCATACCAGACATGAAGAGGTTGGACCACAATCTTTGGACTCAAAGACTACACCAGCGTGGGCAGGATGCTATGCAAGAAGTCTTGCATAGCGGGCCCAACACAGCCGGGGGTGCCATCTCTGATCCCTCTGACTGCGGATGAGAAGCGCCACCAGGGGGTGAAACGGACGCTCCTCGATTTGTTTTCGGTCTGCCTGACCCCAGGTCAGACCCAGCCAAGTCCTTCTAGGCAAGGAACTTAACTACCTGTTCGACGGGCCACTCTGCACAAATTTCGCAACGGTGATCCACATTACACCTCGAACACCTAAAACAGACATGGTCCGAAGGTGGAGCGGTCTTGGCCTGTAAAACAAGCACAAGGCCTCAATAAGCAAGTGGAACAACACAGAATGGAAGGAAGACAATTTTCAAATAGTTTGACAATAAATTATAAGTTAACCCTCCAGCACCCAACACCCACAACATTACAACCAAGATCGCGTAAGCTGGCGATAAAAATGTGAACGGGCCAATAATACACCCATAAATTGCTCCTGCAGGATGTATAAAACGGAACCAGAAACCGTATCGGATACCTTTGCGGTATATTTAAGAATCAATTCCGAAATTATACTCAAACAAATGACAAACGATACGAGAAGGAACAACATAATGAATTATCACTACTGCCGTAGAACACTGTAGGGCTGCAGAACACACGTCTAATCAAGAATTTAGAAATAGCCGATTAATGCAAACAGATCGGGAATACACGTAAAACTTGACATAAGTCATAAGTTTCTGGCACAAAACGCACGCAGCTACCAAGAATAAGATGCGCGAATTAACGAAATATTTCCTTCACCAAAATAATCCGAGCCGTAAAAGGGTGTGACATCACCCGCTCGGACCACATGGTTGAACGACATAAGCTGATTTTAGTGTTAAAAAACAGTGGCAATGCCTGAAACATTTCATATTACTGCCTGATCACCGTTAGGGCTTAAAGGAGGTGATCATATCTGGCATATTTCGTTGCACCATACATCCCAATTCCGGGGTCAGAAAATGGGACATACAACACACACAAAATTTCAGGGACATAAGTCTCCATATAACTAGATAAATAATAGACATATACGACCCGAGTTTCGGTGACGTTCTCCATTATAATCCAATCACATCCTAGGAAGAAAAGTCACAGAAAGCACAGTATATAACCACAGAAAACACTTCAAAATTTCTCTGAGCAAAAAGGCGTGTTGTTCTTGCTGCTATGCAAACAAGTGTCAGGTTCTCGTGGCGGGTACTCGTTTGTTGGGGGCGGGTACCCGGTTCCAGGAGCCGGTTAGAGCTTTCTAAATCTGAAGATTCTTAGGGCACAGCAACTGAGGATGCTGTTATTCAATAAGTAATGTAATGGTAAATATTGATCGAAGGAGAAACAGTCTTCTCTTTGCTCTCTTGAATATCCCTCAAGATCATGGGAGAGGCAGTTTTTGAACGGATTGATGAATAAGGGGTTTGAACCCTTTAACACTCATATCAGCCAAAAATGGCTTAGGCAGTGTTCTTGAGAAATGTCCATTTGCAGACCAAAAGAACTTTTTTTTAAAATTTACCACTGGAATAACTGGCTCGATAACCGAGCCAGTCATTCCAGTCATAAATTCTCCAAAAAAATAGTCTTCTCTTGGTCTGCAAATGGACACTTTCTATGAGAAAATTTAAATTTTCTTGAACAAATTCAGATGTTAAAGGGTTAAACATAATAAACAATTATCAAGTAAGACAAAAATGGCCTTTGTACTCGTACTGAAAAAAAATAATTAAATGAGTAAGAAACAATTTTTTAGAAAATATAATACAGCAGGACATTCCAGTGTTAAGTTTTGTGACTTCACCAAGCAGGGTGGGAATTTAAGTCATACCCCCCCCCCCCCCCCCAACACACACACACACCCACACCCGGTAATTTACAACTAATGCAGATTTGAATGTTTCAGAGCGAATAGAGATCATTTCATTTTACAAAGATTTAATGCCAGGGTAGGAATTCCTACCCTAGGCTGAATGCTCTCATGTATGATTAAATAAAAGATTTTTCTTTAGCCAAAATGCAAAGAAAGTCAATCAACTCATATGCACCGACATGCTGACATAGACACACACACACACACACACATGCATCCACACACACAGAGACCATGCACACAACTTCACAAGCCAGTCATAATAGTGACTTACTGGCCATGGACGCTGTCCAACTGTGACCCTCCTGATTTTTAAACAGCTGTTTTGGACACGGCACTTGGTTACAGTAATTCCTGAGTAACGCTTTCATCAAAAGGCAAGCATGTATGGACCTGAGAAACACAAGACAAATAGAACTCTGGTCACGAGATGAAAGGGCAGAAAACACACCACATTGTGTACATGTAGACAACACCGTAGAAATAACTAACATGTTACAAAAACAAAAACAAACTAGATGATATTTCATGAGTTTTGAATCAATCCGCCAAGTGGTTTCGGAGAAGATTTTTAAAAACGTTTCCCCAAATACTACAAAATGGCCACCGGCCTAATAGGCCGACCAGCGTTGTTTGAACAAAATCAGATCTCTATTACCTAATGATGCCTCCTGCAAAATATAATTGAAATCCACCCAGTCGTTTCCGAGGAGAAGGCATTTAAAATTTCCAATTGCTTTACTATGGGGAATTTGGCGGGAAACGAATCCAAGATGGCAGACAAATCGTCGATCGAATAAATTCGAAAATGCCAGATTTCGATTTCTCGACCTGACAAACCTATATAGGCCCAATTTGGGCATCAAAATCCATTAAATAAAAAATTCAACATGGCCGCCAGAAAGCTTGATGCTGATTGGTCCATACGGAAATCCATGTTTTTCAAGCTCTTAACTTCTCTTGAACAAACTTTATAGCGAGCCACTCTCCGCTGCTTCTGACCAAATTTCAGCTCATTCTGTTCCGTGGTTCTGGAGATTTTTTAAAATGCCGGAAAATGTTCCGGAAATCCAAGATGGCCGCCACCCTTTCTAGAAAATCATATCCATTAACACGTAAAATGTTTGGGCTTGAATTTCATCGGCATTTTTGTCTTTGCGTTATTCGCGAACAAAAAAAAGCACGGAATAATAAAAATAAAAATAAACAGAACGAAAACAATACGGTGCCAAGCACCAGCTTGGCCCCCTAATTAAAAACATGATGGCAGTTGCCGTAGTACAATTTTGAACACGACGTAAGAAGCAGTTTGTTGAATAGTTTGAACAGCTATGTCTTCAATCCAATGATGTTAAAATATTCAACATTCCATTTTATTTTGTTTTGGAAGCATTTTATGTTATTTCTGAGATATAATGTGAGTTGTTCAGAGAATATCCATGGCTGAAGACAATGATGTTGATGATGATTAAGATGATGATGATGAGGATGACAATGATAATGATGAAGACAATAACAATGACGATGAAGCCAATGATGATGATGATTGATGTTGTCGCTGATAATGATGCTGATGATGATGATAATGATTGATGGTGGTGGTGGTGGTGGTGATGGCAATGATGATGGTGATGATGATTGATCATGATGATGATGGTGCTTGATAATGATGGTGATGATGATTGATCATGATGGAGGTGGTGATGTTGATGATGATGATGCTGATGAATGTTGTTGTTGTTGCTGCTGCTGATGATGGTATGGTGGTGGTATTGATGATGGTGGTGGTGATACTGATGATGATAATGACGACGATGATGCTGATGAATGTTGTTGTTGTTGTTGCTGCTGATGATGGTATGGTGGTGGTATTGATGATGGTAGTGGTAATGACGGTGGTGTTGTGGGTGATGGTGGTGTTGGCAGTGATAGTTAGAGGGTTGTTGGTGGTGATGATGACGATGATTGATGTTGTTGATGCTGCTGCTGTGTGGTGTGGTTGTGGTGATGAGTTGGTGATAATGAAGATGTTGTTGATGCTGCAACTGCTGTAACTGCTGATGGTTGTGGTTGCAGTAATGGCGACAATGATAGCAATGTCCATACAGATAGACACTATGTCTAGGAGATTTATTCTCACAACACCAACACCTGGTCTGTTCACACCAAAATCTTACGTTTTCCCTTGCATAATATACTGATAGAGTAGAAAGTTGCTGGCTTGTTGTGGCTGGAACATCTGGATGGACAGGAGGGACAGGATGGTATTCAATGCTTCCACATGCAGAGCATAGGTGCAATCACTGAAAACAATAAACACATAATGTGTGACAATTCCCCAAAACCCTTGCAGAGGGATGTTTTGGCTAGGCTTGATCATGACTGGATTAAAGACTAAATATTATTATTAGATGACATGACAGAAATCTCTTATACATTGTATTGTTTATAAATGACAGGCATATTATATCACCCGACATGCTAGTGTGAGCCGTCATGTTGATGATCACACCCTCATACAGTTAAACCTGTCTTTTTAACAATCAAGCCAATAGACGTGAGGAGACCAAATGTAAATGTCCTCTTTCACTCTGCAATCATATGGGTAATTTAAATATGAAATTTGGTTGAATTCTGTCCAATGGTTTCGGAGGAGTTGCATTACAATCAGTTTCCACACAGACACATATGGGCAGAACGACATGTAATCACCATTTTTCTTCGAAAAACATGGGGATGAAAACTGGCAAATTTATTCAAAATCATACTGATAATTAGCATAATGGGAAGCTTTTAGCATGGCACCAGTAACAACAACTTTCACTCTGAGGGAGGAATTCGGTTTAGCTATGCCCCGCTAAGCTCCACCCAAGTGTTGCCGCATTCTCTGAATTTCAATGGACCTTTCCGGTTTTAGCTATGCCCTGCCCATCTCTATCTAATCTCCAACCACACTTGGCTCTTGTTGGGATCGACCGATCTCTGGACACCCTGACTATCAATTTCCCCAAAAAATACACATTTAAGCTGTTGAATATTTTGAAACCAATTTGACTGGGTGCTGTTGCTGCCTAAAGCAGCAACAGCGACCAGTCAAATTAGTTTCAAAATATTCAACAGCATGTTTATTAAATAGCAAAGAATTACAAAGACATACAATTCATACGTGTCAGAGTATTTGAGATTTGGTGACAGTCGATATGGAACTCTTTGTGACGTAATGATTGTGACATCATCATACACGCGCTGAGCTGATTATGACGTCATATGAGGTCAGATGATAGATGGATACTCTGGAAAGGTAAACTGTTGAATATTTGAAACTAATTTGACTGGGTGCTGTTTTTTCCCAGTCAAATTAGTTTCAACCATTCAACAGAATGTTTATTAAATAGTATGGACATAAGAGTTCATACAGCAACACCGAGTCCATTATCAATTAAACAGGCGTGACTAACTTATCTACATCATTCATGGCGTAATTGATTATGACACCATCCTACATGTCACATAGTTGATTATGACATCATATGATTGATGGATAAAACGGACTCCTCCATTCTTTCCTAGTTACTTTGACAGTCGTTCAAACTTACGCAACAGGGACATCTACGAGAAGTTCTACGATGGAGTTTATAAGTTCCTCGGCTAATGATGAAGCAGTGTATTCAGGCAATTTACTCTGACCTGTTTTAAAGAAAAACAATAACAACAGCCACCTGAGATTCCTGATAGAGACAAAATATACAACAAATTACTACAATCCCTGTTAGAAATACTCTGCTGACTAAAAAGCAATAAAGAGTTCGACTTCTAGCTATGTCCCACCTATTTCGAGTCTTTGACCTAAGCTCTATCGACTTTTTATGCTTGTTAGAATCAAACTGAAACTTTGAAATGTTAATTTACCAGAATTTAACTTAAGATTTAACTATTATATCATTAAGCTATAGAGGTTTTCAGTCTCGGGAGCACATCGCCTAAGGCCATGGTTACGCGCCATCTTGCCAGTCAAACAAATGACGAATGACCGCGACTTTGACTAGAAAATTACTGTCGATAGCGCGATTAACTCAACATAATCCCCTTAAATGTATTGAGAAATTAAATATGTTCGGTATATCTGACCACATATGTTTTGGACCAATGTTGCTTAATGTCGATATTGCCTTAGACAGCAACAGCGTTTCCAAAATGAACACCATTAATGATTACACAATTTCACTAATCCAGATGTAAATGAAAATAATCAATTAATGTATTTATTACAATACATACAAATAAAACAAACTGTGAAGTGCAGTTATTAGTAGGTGTTATTAACATAATTAATTGCGGATTGTTTTGAAAACATTTAGCCATTTCGTGGATTCAAAGCCAGTTTCACGGAGGCTATGTCTATGATACAATAGTAGTCACGAATACGATACAAGCCTGGATGTAGTTTTACATTCTTTGCTTTGAAGAAACTATTCCGTTGAATATTTTGAAGGTAATTTTGCTGGAAGCTATTTCCGCCCGGAGTGACAAAATGTTGCAGTCAAATTACTTCCAAAATATAAATAGCTTAGTTGCAGCGCTACATAGAAAACTTGAGTCTGCACATATAATCCTATCATCATATGTGATAAATGGTTTTCAGTATAGTGCAGACAAAATGGTTAATATCCCAGGTTGTGTACAAGCTCTGTAAAACCAACAAATGTTTCTTTCAAAATATTCTGCATGTTTGTGTTGAAACTGAGAAAATGAAGTTCAGTTATCAAAACCAAATGATATGTTTCGCTTTTTATAACGCAGACTTCAGGAAATCAAACCTTGAAAAGAATCTGGGAGAGAACCTCTGACATGCCCAGTCCACTCACGCAACACGCCTCCCTCCCCATCCATCCCACCCTCTCTGCTCTCTCTCTCTCTACTCCCTCTCTCTCCCCACCACCCTCTGTCCCCTCCCACCACCTCTCTCTGTGACGACAGCCCACTGGTCGTGTATATTCCTTAAGAAACTGTTATCTATCATAAGCACAGCCATCAGATGGTGTTCAAAAATCATATGCTATTATTAATAAAGATGTTTATTTTGAAAAGCAACTTTAAAAAATACCATGTATGCTTTGCCGTGTTTCTCTTACATGTTTTACTAGACTATAGACTATAGAGGTATTTTTCTAGGCAAATTAACTTCAAAATATTACATTTTATTTTCATACATTACTGATATTATTTTCATCATTTGATATTACTAATTTTCTGTTTATTGTAATGAGTAGATCAACACATTCAGATGATTCAGCGCTAGCCTAGAGACCAGATACAACACATCCCTTATGGACCTCTCCATTTTTAGCCATGCCCCGCCCATCACTAGCTAAGCTCCACCCACACCTCGCCGTGTTGGGATTGATCGATCCCCAAATGCCCTACCTATCAATTTCCTGAAAACTATACAGGGAAGCTGTTGAATATTTTGTAACTAATTTGACTGGGTGCTGTTGCTGCCTATGGCAGCAACAGCGCCCAGTCAAATTAGTTTCAAAATATTCAATAGAATATTTATAATTTATAGTAAAAACAAACAATTTGTACAACAACGCATAGACCGTCTTCAAATATGCGTTCGTGACGTACTTATCGACGTCATTCATTATGATGTCATTGTATACATCACGCAGTTCATTATGACATCATATGATGGGTGGGTACTCTGGAAAGGTGAATTGGTTTGACATACAATGTCAGATTCAGCGCTAGCCTAAAGACCAGATACAACACATCCCTTATTGGTTTGACATACAATGTCAGATTCAGCGCCAGCCTAGAGATCAGATACAACACATCCCTTATTGGTTTGACATACAATGTCAGATTCAGCGCTAGCCTAGAGACCAGATACAACACATCCTTTACTCTTTTGACATACAATGTCAGATTCAGCGCTAGCCTAGAGACCAGATTCCCATGATAATTCTTAACAAGATTTCCACAGAATTAAATGTCTCACCTGTCTCCTGTTTGTCACAGTGGAATTGACATTAACATTGAAAAGTTTTGTATCACGGTCACAGTGACCCTGTGACGTCAGTATCATCATGCCGCATGAACCTGCTTCCTAACAGTATAGGCAACCACATTGCCAAGTTTAGTTGAAATAGGATTAACTGATCCTGAAATATAACCTGAGAAATTTAGCTAAACGCAAAACCGTAACATTGATGACACTGTCGTCGTCAGAAAAGTGACACACATGTCTTGCTTTCTGTTTCGCAGTTGAGACAAAAATCAGTCTTCTAGTCACCTACAAATAGACTACTGCAGAGTCTGGTTTCGTAATGAAAAGTGTTAAATTCCGCACTCGTGATGGCCCACATATACATACCGTCTTGGTGTGGTGGCTTAGCTTCAAACTGTTGAAGGATAGCTTCTTCACTTAGATGTTCTATGAAGTATTTACACAAACTTCTGATGATGAACAATGAGTTGTATGTCTGCCAGATGAAAATGTTACTGTAAACACAAATAACAAGACGGATTACACGTTAACAACACCGAAAATACAGACCCAAGCATCAGATTTCTCTATATGCAATTATTCCAACAGTTAATAAGTACTAGCAGTCTGTAAAACAATTCACCTTTCCAGAATATCCATCTATCAGCTGACCTCGTATGACATCATAATCAGCTAAGTGCGTGCATGATGACGTCACACTCATTACGTCACAAAGGGTTCCATATAGACCGTCATCAAATCTCAAATGGTCCGACACGTTGTATGAATTGTAATGTCTTTGCAATTCTTTGCTATTTAATAAACATGCTGTTGAATATTTTGAAACTAATTAGTTTCAAAATATTCAACAGCTTACCTGTGTGGTTTTTTGGAAATTGATAGTCAGGGTGTCAAGAGATTGATTGATCCCAATGCGAGCGAGATGTGGGTGGAGCTTAGCTAGAGATGGGTGGGGCTTAGCTAAAACCGGAAACGTCCATTTTCTTGAGAGCTTACATGTAGATCCAATATGGCAATTTCTCAAGACCAGCGCTGGAGAGGTCAGTTTTGGCCGCCTTGACCTCTAACCCTTTCACGACGAAGCCGGCCCAAACCAGCCTCTGTAGTGGTCTTCTGGAATGTCCATTTGGAGACCAAGAGAAGGCTATTTTTGCCAATTTACCACTGGATTGACTGGCTCGATAACCGAGCCAGTCATTCCAGTGGTAAATTGGCAACAATAGCCTTCTCTTGGCCTGCAAATGGACATTCAATAAATAAATATTTAAATTTTTTGAACAAATTTAGTCATTAAAGGGTTAAAACAAATTGCTGGGAATTTCTGTATAGAAATCTTGGGGCCTTAACCACACAAGGGTGCTTCCAGCAATCTTTGGTTGAAATCAAGTCAGCCACCAGTGACTAATGAGATATTGTAGCCTTTTAAGTGACTTCCTGGACAATTTCGGAAACCCATGATATCAACAAAAATAATTGGGTCAGTGGGCTTGACATTTGGCGTATTTATCCAATGTCTATCAGGCTTCTTCAGGAGAGCAAGCGCAATGCATGCACAAACACACAAATTGTTCTATTATAATCTTTTAATGACAAACGTGGCCAAGTAACAGCATCTACTGTGATCTTGAGAAATCTCTGCTTGCAGGCCAAGATGTGATTCTTTTGAAAATTTACCACTGAAATGTCATGTTCGATAACCGAACCAATTATTCCAGTTGCAAATTTTCTAAATTAATTGCATGATGGCGTGCAAATGGACATTTTCTATGATAAAAGTGAAATCTTCTTGATCAAATTTGAGAGTTAAATGGTTCATTTGACTACTTACTCCTCACACTGTGCTGAGGCTTTCAGCTCCGCTACTCTGATCAGGAAGTTATGAATCAGTGATGAGAAGTTGCCTGTCTTGGCGTTATTAATAGCAAAGTTCTTGCATACACCTGCCACAGATTCTTCCAATAACTTAGCATCAGCACTGCAATGAATAAAGATAATAATTATGTACAGCAATTACTACAGAATAGTGGTCACTAGTGGTAACTCGGTGTAAAAGCAACCGACTTCATTTTTCAGTCGAGAACAGTGTCAGGAATGTGACAGGTTATGTTTTATTAACCCTTTACTGGTCACACCGGTCATTGCAATAGTCTTGCGGAATGGATATTTGCAGGGCAAGAGAAGACTATTTTTGAAAATTTAACACTGGAATGACTGGCTCGGTAACCGAGCCAGTCATTCCAGTGGTAAATTTTCAAAAATAGTCTTCTCTTGCCCTGCAAATGGACATTCAAATGGGAAATATTTTGATTTTCTTGACCAAATTTAACCATCAAAGGGTTACAGTCTAGAGAAAAGTCAATTTGCGGACAGACAGAATACTATTTTGGAAAATTTACTGAGCCAGTGATTCCAATGGCAACATTTTCAAAGTAGCCCTAAGTTGGCATTTCGGAAAATGACTAAAAAAGAATTTAGATTTTTTGGACCAATTCTCATCATCATCCTGATAAACCATTACCTCTCTGATGTCAATATTCTATCTTCTACTGCGTCAATAGCAAAGAAACTGCTGTACATTTTTCTACAATTTTGGTCAGAGTGGTAAGTGTTAAACACATTAATGAAAATACAATGATGTAATGTTCTTGACCAATCTTGACCATTAACATTACATTGGTCAAAATTTCTCAAGAAAATAAAAATATGTGATGTGCTTATTGACTGTCCATTTGCAGGCAAAGAAGACTTTTTATGGAATGACTGGCTCATTTATAGAGCCAGTCATATTCGTGGTAAATTTCAAAAATAGTTTCTTCTTGACCTACAAATGGCCATTCATCAGGACCACTGCAGAGACAGCACTAGTTAAATGTCTGACAGCAGCAAGCTACCCGACAATAATTTCAGTGGGCAATAATTCTGGACATGCTGAATATTTTTAAAACAATTTGACTGAAACTTTCAGTCAAATTGTTTTCAAAATATTCAGCCGATCCAGAGTTAAACCCCATGGAAAATGTAACCTGTAGAAATTCAGCAGGCATACAGTTACGCTAATCAGCATGATTGCGTTGGACTGGCATTGACACATGGTCTCACCTGTTCATCGGTGTGAGGAATGAGAAAGACAGTAAGCTATTCCAGAATGGGTCCATGTGGTCGATCGCACTGTGTCCCGATAACTTCACCAGAGCCTCATTATGAGCCAGCTCACTGATGCTACTGCTGCTGGCACCCATTTATACAGCCTGCCTGAAATAGAGACAGAAATCAAACCAGTTATACAACCAGCTGGTAAAGCGCGGAAGGTCACACTTACCTAAGAACAGCTCACCTGAGAACTAAGTCAGATGACTAGCTAGCACTGGGTTAGTGCCCGTTTCCTAGACCACTGGGTAGTGAAACTTATGTCTCGCTTTCTGCTTCGCAGGCAAGACAAAAATTGAAAATCTGTCCGTGAAATTGTCATAGTGCAAAATCTGGTGACTGTCCTAAATACTTCATTGTTCCAGACTTGACTATCATTATTCATTAACCCTAACCCTTAAAACATAAGCATCTATAACTTTTGGCTGTGGTAAAGCAAGGGTGTTGGTGCAAGTATGATTTGACAGCAGTGAATTTTACATGACGTAAGCTGTGAGAGATCAAGATTGAATAGTTTGACGATCTAAATTTCTGCTTTGTAACAAATAATCCTTTTGTTAAGTCGAGTTCACAACAAATTGCTTAACCGACCAAGAAATGAAAAGGATTAAATTCGCTTCTTATGTTGGCTGGCCAGTTGTAGCAGGTTTAATGTGAAATGTTAACAAATTTTTACACAGAGATATGCACTACTATTGATTTTATGAATGAAATTCCTGTAAATCATCGTATTTTTTATCATGTGACGTTATTTTGTTGATAGAGTGAAAATTCCATCTTTTTGTTCTTTCATGTATCTGCCAGACTATGTAGTGTTGAGTTAAGTAGATTTAAGTTAGATTCCCGTGAATCATTCTGTTTATATTGTCAAGTTATCATAACTTCTTTATATGCTCGCAAAAAATATTCAGACACAGCTTTTCATGAGAATTCTTGAGATGAGATTTTTCCGAAATATGATTAGGCTTTAGCTACGTGCTGAATGACATTCAACTGCGTACGCAGGAAGACACATTATTGAAGAGTATTACTGAATTTATCGGGTACTCGAATACAAACCTGTGACTTACTAGACTACATCATAGGAGGTTACATATTACTCTAGCTGGATCGGTGATACTTGAGACGAGCTCTACTCTACTAGGTGCCTAAACTCGCTCTCATATCCGGCATCCTATTTTCACGTTTACTACGCTTTCAAAAATAGTGATCGAAGACGTGTTGAAAATTAACATTTTAGTAGTTAGGTGGTTAGTTTCGCATCACACGAACTAGACATTATTTATTTTATTTATTTTACCTACTACTTTGAGATGGATAGCATCGAAGTGAACAGTCACACAGAGTGACCATTCTAATTTTGTGGTAATTTACGTCAGTTGTCAAATCGTTAAATACATGTACTGTCTCTAATGAAAACACCATATTTTCAAATTTATTATTTTTGATCCTTCTAGCCCCTAAAACCAGTATATCGGTGAAACCGGTTTGATTAGTGAGAACTTCACCGGTTTTCGCTTAGGCCATAACACCAAGCCCTACACCCTATAAGATTAGATGTCACGTTTGTTCACATTACATCTATTTTAAAATAAACGTTATATCAGCAACAGCATCATTTATGAGGCATAAGCCAATGGCTTGTTATTGCCTGCTTTTTGAAATCATAATCTTATTTGACATGTGGAGGCCATAATTGCTCTTGCTGATGATGTTATCATTTTCTGTGTTTATCACTACCCGAGTCTCTGCTAGTATCACTTTATGCGAAAAGGTGAAAAAGGCCAATTATATCATTCATTGATACATCACAGACATTATTGATGGTCAATTCTATCTGAAACTCCAATCAGGCCTCAATCAAACACACCGGCCTAGTGACCAAGAGACTGGACCAACTGGTTAGAGATGGAGAAATCGACGCCGCCAATGCCGACATGCTCATCCCTTCATTCGAATTAAGCACCTGATGTCACGAAGAGGAATCGCATCCGATTCCTGGAGCAGTGCAGCTTCCAGCTCCCGCACGTTGTGAAGATGTGGATGGTTCTCCACACCATAAGGCCAAGAATGTCCCACACGTGTTCGATAGGAGACAGGTTCGGTGATCGCGCTGGCCAGTCCAACACTGGAACGTTGTTAGCCTCAAGGAAATCACTGGTGACCCTAGCTGAATGAGGATGGGCGTTGTCTTGCTGGAACATAAAGTCTGCATGATGCTGCATAAAAGGGTTGACAACAGGGGCGACAACTTCTTCACAGTAACATTGAGCCGTTAAATTTCCGCGAATCACAATAAGATCTGCTTTGCCATTTTCATGGATTCCAGCCCACACCATGACACTGCCGCCACCGAATCTGTCGTGCTGAATGATGTTGGCTGCATCATACCGTTCTCCTAAATGTCGCCAAACCTGTTGCCTACCATCCGCCACATCCACACAAAACCTTGACTCATCACTGAACAAAACATGGCTCCATTGTTGAGCACGCCATCGCTGATGAGTTCTTGCCCATGCAAACCGATTCTCAATGTGACACGCATGCAGTCCAGCATCATGGAGTCTGTTTCGCACAGTTTGTGCATGCACTGTAGTGCCAGTAGCGGTGTGCAAATTATGGGACAGCCGCGGCGCAGTCTCAAACCTGTGACGTTGTGATGACATCACTAAGTAGCGGTCTTCTCGTGGTGTTGTTGCTCTTGGTCTGCCAGATCGTGGTCGTCATTAACATGTCCAGTTTCCTGCTCACGTTGGCTGAGACGGGAAATGGTTGAGGTGTGAACATTAAAATGTCGAGCAACAGCGCGAACGCTCTGCCCAACAGCGAGTCTTCCCATTGCGTCATGGCGCTGATTTTCGGGTAGCCCTTGGCGGCGGCCCATGTTCGGTATGGTAAACTTTTAAGCGTTTTCTGTTAACGTTCGTTATCTGCTTTTGCGATATGGTGAATTTTTGCCTTCGCTACCCGCCAATGTGGGCCAGTGCATGAAAAACGCATTTTCACATGCAGTAAGCGTGCGGCCGAGAAATGCAAGAAATGATTTGCATTTCTTCATGATCAGCGAGACATTACATTGACGAAACATGCCTGCAAATTTGGTTATAAATGGACGCAGTTTTAATACAACAAACCAAACTTCACTGTTGCTAAACTTTTTTGGCTCAGTATATATGGTTATACATATAACATTTATATACATGTATATTTTATATTACAAATGACATAGAGTAAGAAACAATTCATGTTTGAATTATGTTTACATTTAAACAAATTAAGTGTGAAGACATGAATTATGTAAGAATGCCCATTGGCGACACACAGACTGGAACCTGTAACATGCAAGGAATTGTGGGTTGGTAGAAGACGAAGACATACATTTAAGAACTCATTCAAAATCATTGTTCCGTTCAGTTCATTACGTAAATCCCTCCTGTAAGTTAGGAGCACCTCGCAATGGAGTAATATAAGAGGCCAGCTCGTGCACACATCAGTTAATTTATTGTTGTTGTTGTATGTGGCTGATTCCAGATCTACAACTGTCACTCTCGGCATTGATATTGTTCCTTTCAGCAGTCAGGACAGCTCGAAAATTGTTCAAAGTGAAGCAGTACTGACGAATTATCTTCTCTGCTGAGTAGACACACTAACATGTGAAATCTGGCGTGTACAGATGTGACAATGTATCCATAAGGAATGTGGTTAAAATGATGTCATCATCTCAGTAGAGCTGGGCGGTATTACCATTGGGATGACGATAACAGTATCTGTGAAAAATACTGTGATAACTACTAATATCGCGGTATTTGGAATAATTTTGGATATGATACGGTTAATATGGCCAATCTATGAATAGGCATCCTTTTTAGATGTATAAACAAAGCCTAAACTTTGTATTATATTTGTGTTTCAGCACCAAATAAAATATTTTTTCTTCTCGCCTTTTTGCGTTTTACTTTGTCATTGTGAAGAGGAAGATGCGCATAAGTGTCCTTAACTCTGTCACTGTATGCGCAGGAATCTACAAGGGAAATCCCAAGGGTCCAATCTGATTGGTTAAAAATATCAAGTATCTTTCATTGGTTTTAACCAGGTCATAATCGGGTGCAGTGTTTTCTGGAGCATTCACGATCAGCTGTTCTTATTATTACTATTGAAAGTTTATAATGAATGCTCCGCAAGAAAGACCACGCGATTAGGCACATGATCAATTAATGGACAAACCAGGTCTGAAGACGCGATCAGCTGCGCGTGTGTATATGTGTATAAAGATAACAAAATGACCATCATAGCCCTATAGATCGATGGCGCAATAATCGCCTGAGCCGGGCTTGTTTCATTCATATTTTGGCTGCCTTTAGCGTATTCAGCATATCAATGCTATTTCTGGTATAGACTGATCAATACTCACCCAAGCATACATTTATACACACATGTGGGGTGAATTATTCTTGAACAAGCGAAGAATAGAGCGATTACAGTTATGGCTTCACCAGTTTAGTTAGATCGCTTGAATTTATCGTCATAGTTAGCGAGTGAATTTATCCAGCTAGGGTATTTGGATGGTCGTTGTTTTATTTATTGCCTTGTAATGACGTCAATCATGTCATCAGCTATGGAAAGCGAAGGTGGTATTCCAATAATATTATAATCAAAACGAGGCTGAGTTGAGTTAATTTTTGTTTTACAAATGGCTGCTATTTTGTGTATTCAACGTTGTCAGCAACTACGATTTTCGGATTTAACTTGTCTTCATTGGAACATTTAATTGAGCATGGAAGGATAACTATACTAAGAACCGTAGTGGTGTATATAACACAGACATATATTTACGGCAATAATAGTGCCGAAAATGATTGCTTTTGACTACCATGAATACGGAAATGAAGAGACCAGACTCGTCAAATTTGCATGAAATGCTTTATTATCAAATTATTACAATATATAAATTGTCAATACCGGCACTGACGGTATTTGACGATATTGGCGGTTTTTAGAAATGAGACGATAACAATAATATCGCGATTTTCCCAGTTTTATCGGGAAACCGCCCAGCTCTACATCCCAGACATGCTCAGTATGCGCAATACACCTCGGGCAGAGGCTACGCTGTAGTAGGTCCCGGTACTTGTTCCGAATCACTGCTAAAGGTCGGCAAGCTGTCAGGAAATGGTGATGGTCTTCTGATCCATTGCTACATAGTGGACAATCAGGTCTTATCGTACAGCGACTATATTTAGTCCTGTTGCACTGCAGAGTATAGCGTAGCTGGTCAGCAAGCGTAGCCGTACTGGTAATGTGCGTATATCGCGTGGAGTAGCAGCGACCGAGTCAATCGCTATGTGGGCAGATGAGAGGTTTGTAGAATAGTTACCCAGATACTGTAACGATGAGTATAGCGGTATCTGACTATTGAGTTCATCCGACCATAACCTATTGACCAGCTTCCTAGTACAAGTCTTCCATGCTCCCTTTGCCGGTGGATGATTTTGAAGAACATTGATAGAAGGGAGATTATACTTTGCGAGTATATTACGAATGTCAGCGAACCAGCTATTCTGATCAAATCCTTTCATAGCAGTCTGCTTCAGAGCCCCACCAAGAAGAGTATGGATTCCAGGGCTGGGGTAACTGTAACTTGTAACTGACTGTAACTTAGTTTACATTTTTCATGTAACTGAAGTAACTTGTAACAGAAGAATTTTTTTAGTTACAGTAACTGAAATGTAACCAGTTACATTGCAAAAGTAACTGAAATTTCAGTTACTTTTCAGTTACATTTCAAACTTTTTTTACCAAATTTATCACAATTTTCTTAGTTTGTGTCATACCTACTGTTATACAGATGACGCTCGAATATCCCAATTTCAATGTAATCACTCAGGTAAGCTGTTGACTATATTGATGCTAATTTTACTGGAAGATGTTGATGCCATGGCCAACAACTTTATTTCCATGTGTCAGTGATATTTATTTTAGAAATTTGCCATTGGAATGACTGGCTTGATTATTGGGGCAGTCATTACAGTGGTAAATTTTCAAATATAAATCTTGTAGCCCACAAAAGACATTTCTTGACCAATCTTGGCCATTAAAGGGTTAACCCACTCTATATCTGTATATGTGATATTTTAGTAATGATAATTTGAATGTTATTGCTACATCAGACAACAACAACCTTTAATCAAAATCAGCTTTTACATTAATCTACATGTAGCTTAGAAACAGGTTGTTTACTAAATTATTATAGAATTAACTGTTACCTTTTAAAGATTGTTGAAGAAAACTAGCTTTCTCATAGAAAATGTCCATTTTCAGACCATGAGACTATTTTAGAAAATTTGTCACTGCAATGACTGGCTTGGTTATTGAGTCAGTCATTCCAGTGGTATAGTTTCACAAATATCTTATATATATGTCTGAATATGGACATTTCTCAAAACCACTGCAAAAGTTGGTTTGTCCAGCTTTAGTGTTAAAGGGTTAAAAGGATTAACACTGCCAACTGTTGAATTGTAAAGAATGTTAAAATCTGCCACAGTATGTGTTAACAGCATGTCCTGTTCTTTTCTTAATATACTATTGATTAGGCCAGGTTAGGACATCATTGCTCAGCAATTATACTCAAGCTAAATTCAATTCACATAACTGAGGTGATAAAGGTCAAAGGACAATACCATTGATAAAAGTCAAGCCATCAACCATTTTGGTATAGAGGACAGAATTTATAAAGGCTGTGGAATTAAACTAGTGTACTGGAAAGCTGTTGAACATTTTGAAACTAATCTGACCTGAAAAAAAATGTTGCTGCCATATGAAGCAACAGCTTTTGAAAGTATAATTACAAATGTAGTAAGTATAGAGTACTCAGCAGATTATCTGATCAGAATCAATTTGTCATTGCAACTATTGAAAGTAATAAATTAATTTCAAAATATTTAAATTCCTATTTGAAATTAAGCAAACATCAAAGCTGATGGACATTTGGAAGCTAATTGCACTGGAAGCTGTTATATTGCAGATTATCTTGTCATAGAAAGGCAATGCTCTAAGGAGATCTGTTGAACGCTTTGAAACTAATTTCACTGAAAAATATTGATACCTTTGGTAGCAAAGATTTCAGCTAAATTAGTTTCAAAATATTTAACCAATTATTTCTTACAATAAGATTAATGTTTGTTATATGGCATGTCTGGGTTGAAAGGGTTAGGTTAGAGGAAGAAATATATATGTACATCTATGAAGGCTGTGTAATTAAACTAGTGACTTATTATTTTGGAAACAAGTTGATTGAAATTTGTTATTGCATATGGCAGCAACAAAATTCAGTCAAATTGATTAAAGAATTTTCAGCAGTTTTATATTTTATATCTGAAATGGATTCAGTTCTGTCAGTATATTATATCAGTGGTTATAGTGGTATTTTGTTTCTACTATATATCTCAATTTGGGTGACTATATTACACCTTTTATGATGACACTGATGTTCACATAGTCCTTCATAATAATTATCAGTCAAAGTAACTAATGTAACTGAAATGTAACTTTAGTTACATTATGCAAAGCAACTGAAATGTAACTAGTTGCATTGCTCAATAAATGTAACTGTAACTGACATAGTGCAATGTAACTGTAACTAGTTACATTTAAATGTAACTGACCCCAGGCCCGATGGATTCTTGGTCTGCACAAATGTTCCTCACTAGTGTGACGACTATTGCTATCATATGATTGCGAGATCATACATAGCAATCGTATTTCCATACAAACATGTTAGCCTATGTCACCCGCAACACGTTTGGACACCAAATCCGCTACAACATAAGTAGACAGATTATCATCCAGTCTTGCTGGCTTTCTTGTCAATTTCATGAAATAAATTACTTCATGTCAATTATAAAAGCATAGGGGATATTCGTAATGGAGATTTACACTTATGTAATTTTATAACATTTAGAATTTAGATAATTATAATTGTTAATATGATTCGCACTTGTCTAGTTTACTTTTGAAGGATTCAACTGTTGGTGCCTCTATAACGGTTGCTGACAGTGAATTCCAATAGGGTACCACCACTCTGTTAAATAAAGTGAAAAAGTACTTGCGAATATCCTTAATGCTCCGTTTCATGTTGAGCTTAAATTTATGTCCTCTAGTGTGTGTATAAGTGGAGAGTTCGAAGAAGCTGCTTTTGTCAATGTTGTACATATCATTAAGGATCATTAATGTTTCAATTAAGTCTCCTCGAAATCTTA
Organism: Chaetoderma sp. LZ-2023a; assembly: GCA_034401795.1. Classification (NCBI taxonomy): domain Eukaryota; kingdom Metazoa; phylum Mollusca; class Caudofoveata; order Chaetodermatida; family Chaetodermatidae; genus Chaetoderma; species Chaetoderma sp. LZ-2023a. The sequence continues at coordinate 38,527,186 of CM067363.1, read as the reverse complement.
TTTATTTCAATGGCATTAAATTTAGGGTTCTGCGTCTTTCTGTGTAGCTGTAGTCTCTAATTTGTGGCAATAATTTTGTTGCCCGCCACTGTACTCTTTTGAATAGCTGGGATCGTCGTTTAAATCTTGGTGACCACGCTGAGTTAGTATTCTTCTTCTTCTTGCGTTCATCTTTCTCAAGACAGTAATCTTAGACTGTTTTCCTTATTTGGTGCATGAAAGCTGAAGTGGTCATCAAACTGTCTCTGTCTCCTCTGATCTTCTCCTCAAAAGGTACTTCAATAGGCCAGAAGCTTCTCCTAGCCTGTTCATATCGCTGGCAGTGCTGCAAGAGATGTTCTGCTGTTTCTTCTGACTGCAGACACTCACAAAGTGCAGAATCTGTAATCTTGAGATGGTGAAGATGTGCATTGAGACGATTGTGACCAGTCCTCAAGCTGAAGATACATGTCTGATCCTCCCTACTGAGGCTGTGTATTGCATCATTATGCTACCTGCTGGTGGTTCTTGTGGCTTTAATGATATGCTTCAGTTCTTCAAAGTCAACCTCACGGTTGAATTGTTCTTTATTTGACCCTTCCGTAGCCAGTTGATCAGCTTTGGCATTTCCTAATATTATCATTAATTATCATTAAGAGGGGATCCACTGTAAGTTGACATTGTTCTCCTTAACCAGTTGCGTAAGATTTTCATGAATTAAATCTGTACTTTCCTTTCCACTCTCCAGCGCCTGGAGCGCTGAGAGGGAGTCTATCAGGAAGACAATATTTTCATTTCTGGTTTTTCGTTGTATCAGCATTTGGCTAGCTAAGATCAGTGCCTGGATTTCTGCAGTGTAATTGCTACAGTGCTTCCCTGTTGGCAAGCATGAGTCTGTTATATATCCACATGGAAACCGAATGTGAGCACCTGCCCCTCCATTCTTGACAGCCTGGATAGCTGATCCATCTGTATAAACATGTATCCATTCTTCCTCAGGCTAGTTTTCTACAATATGACTCAATGCACGAACTTTGTTTGTCACCTCTGCTTGATCTCCCTTGCTTTCAATCCCTGGAATCGAGGGCCAGATTGAAATTGTGTTTTCTATTTCAGAAGCTTTCCACGGTTCCCTCTCAGAGATAGCAGTTATGTTTCTACATCTGGGGAAGATGTCTGACTCTCTGTTTCTTTCAATTTTCTTTGATGCTAATAAGAAATTATTCCTTTTGAGCCTTCCTCTAGGCATTTGGTGAGTCAGTATATGCATGGGATGGTGAGGCATCAATTTGAATTTCTCGTATTGAATCTCGGCCTTGATTTCTCGTCTCTGCTGGAGTGGCTGGATATTGGTAAGTTCTTCCATCGCTGCTATTGGAGTGGTCTTCATAGACCCTGTTATGATACGAAGAGCCTGATTTTGTACCTTATCCAATGTCTGAATGGTGCTTGTAGCAGCTGTCATCCATGATGATGAGCCGTATTCGATGATTGGACTAACTGATCCAGAGTAAACCTGTTTCAGAATTTTCATGTTAGCTCCCCATTTTGTTCCAGAGAGCTTCTGCATAACTGCCAGTCTTCGCTTGGCTATACCGTCAGCTTTTCTTATTTGGTGACCAAGCCAGTCATTACTGTGATAAATCTTCAAAAACAGGCTTTTCTTGATCTGCAAATGGACATTTCTCAGGAACTGCATATTGTCTAGGAGTGGCTCCGTGTTTTTCAGGATGCAAGCCAGATATGAATTTCATTACAGCAGCACATTTTTTGTTGAATATTTTGAAAATAATTTGACTGGAAACTGTTGCAGCAATAGTTTCCAGTCAAATTATTTTCAAAATATTCAACAGCTATCCTGTAAGGTTGAGCTTGAGACACCAACATTCACTTGTTGAGGGCCACCATCACCCCCACCACCACCACCTTTAGATGACAAGTTAAAACCTGCTAATTACGACCAAGATAAGTTACTTCATCCTCAAAGTGCAGAACTGAGTCACCAAATTTCAGACTTGTCTTGTGTTCCTTTTTAGTGGATAGTGTGAATAGAGTTGCGACTGTCTTCTCTTTGTTGATCTGGACAAACCATCTTGTGACCCAAGAATTGAGGTGATCAATAGCGAGTTGCATGCAGTAATTGGCTGTTGACACATACTCCTCGCTGCTCCACATCACAAGATCGTCAGCATACAATGCAGCTCTGACTCCCATTGGAAGGTTCTTCACCAGGTCATTGATGAATATTGTGAAGAGGGTGGGAGAGACTACACCACCCTGAGGTACACCATGTCGTAGCAGGACTTTCTTGCTGCTCGTCCCATTCAGCTGTACTGATGCCTTTCGGTTGTGGAGATACTGGCATATCCAGCTGTACATTTTTCCAGAAATATCACTGGTCCTGAGCTTTTGGAGGAGTCCATGCTTCCATACTTTATCAAATGCCTTCTGCAGATCAACCAACACAGTGATGGTATGCTTTTTCTGTTGGAACGCCACCTCAATAGACTGTGTCAGATACGTTGTTTGATCCTCAGTAGATCTACACTTTCTGAAGCCATTTTGTTCATCCGTTAAGAGATTGTTGCTTTCAAGATGTCGAAGAAGTCTCTGGTTGAGGATTCTTTCCATGGCTTTGACAGTGTAACTAGTCAGACTGATAGGTCGATTACTTGCTGCTTTGGATTTATTCTTGCCTTTCTTCAGTACAGGGATCATGTTGGCCTCTCTCCAAGACTGGGAAACTTCTACTGTGTACCAACTGTGGTTGAAAATCTTCAAAAGCTTGTACTTTCCAATAGTACCCAGATTCCTCAACATCTCATTGGTTATTCCATCTGGTCCAGGAGACTTCCTGTGTTTCAGAACTTTCAAGCTTTTCTCCAACTCGCTGATGGTCAGAAGCTCATCCATTCCCGCGGCATGTATTTGTGTCTCCGTTCCACTTTGCAGACTTCATTGCAGCTCTTTTACAACTCACTGGCACATCTAGATTGCTTACTTTCTGAAACATACAAACAAAGTGTTCAGCAGCAGCCTCTCCTGTTTTAATTTCACAATCCTCTTCAAGAGTTATGTTCGGTACTCTGGTGTTTTCATCGTTAAGCTGCTTCACAAGCCTCTAGAGTTTGTTCGTATCCTTTTCAAGATTTAAGCTTCTCCACGATTTCTCTCTCTCTGGTGGCTCTGATTTTGACTTTCAGATATTTTGCCATGGATTGTTGGAGTTTCACATGGTTGGCTTCTGTTGGGACATTCTCTGCAATTTCCCTTGCGTTGGACATTTCTTCGTGTAACTTTTGCAGAGAAGTACTCCAGTAAGGTCTGTAATTTTTCCTGGTTCACCTAGGAATTCATTTGCCAGCAGCAGAGAGTTAAGCTCTTTAACAACTTTATTGATATTTTGGTTTTTGACATCAATGTCTTTTACCAATCTGTCATTCTCTTTCTGATATCTGTCCCAGTCTGCTTTCTTATAGTTCCATCGAGGAGTCTGATTCCGGTCAATCTCAACATCCAGGCTAATGGTAAGGAAAACAGGGTGGTGATCGCTGCCTCCAAGCTGTTCCCCAACAATACGCAAAGATTCTTGATGTAGATTTTCTGTCGAAAATGCTGGATCAGGAGAACTTGAGGTATGCCATCGTCTTGAGTAGAATGTATGGGGGTCATCTGCCTTATTCAAGAGAATCAGCTTCTGCTCATCCATCCAATTTTCAATGTCCTCACCCCTCCTTATCAGTAGAATGAGAGCCCCATAACTGAGAATGACTGTTGAGGTCACCAGCAGTGTTGCCCAACACATCTGATTTTTGGGGATCCCAAGGACCCCACACTCTCAGATTTGGAGGTCCCACTTTAAAATCTGGGGGTCCCATGGGGTCCTCATCTGAAATATGGGGGTCCCATGTTTTTTTCTTAAAATAAACACAACACATTGATCTAATTATAAAGCACTTCATTAAACATGTTGAAAGCACTAGTTATGACATTGTGTAAATACTTTTAATGTGTATATAGAGAGTATTAACTATGCATAGTTTATTAACCTTTAGCACTTAACACTTTTGGCCACTATTGTAGATCACCAAAATACGTATTTTTGAAAGTTTAACACTGGGATAACTCGCTCTAAACAGTGCCAGTCATTCCAGTGGTAAATTTTCAAAAATATGTATTCTGTGACCTACAATGGTGGCTAAAATTTATCTATTGAAATGGCCATTGTATATTTAACTAATAACATTTGAACTGCATGTCAATAAACAATAACTTAAAGCACTGTACTTGTTTGTTGTCTGATAAACTAACCAACCTACATTGACAACCTTGTATGATTAACATTTTAAAAGACCACTACATTAGTAATTATCAAAGACCACTTGACTTTGGACGAATTGAAGAATTATGAGTATCTGGGGCGAGTTTGCTCAAGGACAACTTGACCTACATCGATACAATGCTCGCATATTTTTAATAATGTAACTGGAATGACTAAATATAGTGGAATACATAGGCTAAGATCAGACAAAACAATAATTTATCAAAAATAATCTGTATAAATCAGATCAAAATGCGTAATTAGTGAAAATATATCGGCCAATAACCGGATATGTCTAATTCATAGCGAGTAACTATGTACCGCGATTGCTGATTGGTTGAAGCATAGATAACACATTAGTGTGTATCCAATAAGGACGCTTGTATCGGGGAGCTTTGAGGTATACGCTGTTTGGGGGAAAAAATCTATATTTTAACGTATGCCTACCTGTAGATTGATGATATCGTTGAACATCGCTGCTGGGATGAGCTTTTTAGTTGAGAAATTGGGAACACCTAACGATCGAGTATTGTTAAACATTATAAACACTAATCCATCAGTCAATCAATCAGCCGCTATTGTTAAATAAAAGATGGCTTATAGCGCGTATTGATACCATTATTCAAACATCAATACAAAGACACCGCCGCTAATCCACCAAATGGCCATTCAAATGTAAAAGATATCACAATATCTTCCATATATTCCTTCATCCATTTAGATATGTTGATAAGTAAATAGAAAAAAATATTTTGCCTGTAAGTCGTTGCTGCTTTAGGCAAGTAGGCATGTGCAAATTAATTTCAAAATATTCAGCATATTAGTGATAACAACTTTGTGATCTGTCCAATGTTCTGAGCTGTGAAAGGGTTAAGACGCCCAGACACGTTTGTATACGCTTGATCAGTTGTATTGAATTTCTCAAGCATGAGTTCCTCTAGAGGGGGATTCCGCTGTTATCCAGTCAAATACCGACACGTCACACTGACGTTTAGCACAACTGACAGAAACATGGCGGGTATTTTTGCAATTTGTAGACCAAACAAGGCGACTAACATCGGGCTTGTAGACTCATTATTTATACAAATTAGATCAAATCGGATACTAAGGATGATTTTGGGATTATGTTTACAATTAAATGTGGTGGTTGAATCTGATTTATGGGCATTAACAACTTTGAGTTGTGCAAGAAAACATATAACAAATCATAGTCTTAAACAACGCAGTAATTTCATTTTTATTGAACACACAATACATTAGGTATATTTTTTAAAGTAAAAACAAGCACAAATAAATATACACACACGATAATATAATCGATAATTAAGCACACGCAAAGTTACCAGTTTCTGTTACACTTTTCACTGCGTCCCTCATGCATCCTCAGGGACGCAGAGGGTTAATTTTTATGCAGCCCTCTGCCATTTTTATGCGTATATATACGCGCAAAAGGACGCATAAGGGCAACTCTGGTCACCAGCAACGAGAGTTGAATCTGAGTGAACTGGGATTTTCCTGAGAGTCAATGGTTGATTATTAGGGCAGTAATAGTTGACAACAGTGATAGGATGTTTCTCTGGAATTATGTTGATTGTGAGAATTTCAGGTCCGTCCATGTCTCTCTGAACTTCAATGGCGTTTAGGTTATTCTGGACCAGGGTTATGACTCCTCCTTTATGTCTTCCATCCCAGTCAGATCTGAAGCACTGAAATCCTCTTATACAGAATCTTCTTTTGGCATTTATATGAGTTTCTTGGATACACGCGACATCTACGCCTTTCTCCTTGAGAATTTGGCTAAGCTCCATTTTCTTGTTAGAAACTCCTTCAGCATTCCATTGCATGATAGTCAGCGGTTTGCTTACTTGTACTTTAGGTTGGACAACCGTCTTCCTTTTTCTCCAAGGTCTACGAACTTTAGCACCAGTAGCTTGGGTGGACCCCTTCGAGGCTGGGGGGGGGGGCCTGGTGCTGCACATGCCTGGCAGGAACTCACATGGTGAGCACCATGACGGATATTCATAATATTAACTGTCATGAAAGATGAGTTGTTTAGTGCTATGGTTGGTCACTCGCTCCAAATACCCGGCTTGGTACCCAGATAGTGTTACACCCTGCGCCCGACCCAAGATCAGAGATCTTAGATCTACTTTGAGGCCTAGCACTTGTACTAGTTGTAGCAGGGGGTGCAGTGTTCAAGGATAGGTCTAAACAAAGATTTGTAAAGCAAAGTAAGTGTAGATGTGTCTATATACGAAAAAGATCTTTTGTTTATTCACGATAAGGTGGTGCACACTGGTTCATACCCACCTCCACTGCATTGATACGCATGTGCAGCATACTCATTTCGAATGCATGCATTCTTTGCTCACGGATGATTTGTTCAAGTCTAACAGATGGAGTTTGAACAGGTGAGTGGCTACTGCATGATTGTTTATTACCATTTAATACGCTACATGTACACCTGACCATGTAGAGCAATCATGACAATATGGTTACTATGGTACAAAAGATAGATGTTGTGCCGTCCTGTGTTCTGTGTTTACTCACAGCTGTTTGTATAATTAACTATCACCCTATATTAAAAAAATCTCAGGAAAACCTTTTTTCACAAAGAGTTATTCCTTACTGGAACTCTTTAATGACTTTATCTGATCACGTTGCACTTGCCATGATCAACTTAGACCAATTATAAAGACATTTTATTTAACCACGACTAATATTATCAAACCTACGCCTGGGACACACAAGTCATACCCGACTTATGTCCGTCACTAATGATGATGATGATGATGATTAAACATGAAATACATAAGCTTGAATCTACCACGAAAACATATACATTTAAGAGTATCGTAGAATCCACAACATTGTAAGATAATCTAGATAACCGACCTTGTAGATGATATGGCAAAAAGGTTATGTTATTTGATTTTTTAAATGTCTAAAACTATATTTGTAATTGTAAACAGAAACGTCAAATTATGGCACCCACGTCAACTGTATATTTTCTTATTGTCTTGCGCCTTCTTGTGTAAATCCCGTCTCTGACACTAACTTTACTTAGAGTTACTTTGCGTTGATTTCCAACACAGGATCCTCACGGCTCCTCTTCGCTGGACTCGAGATTTTCATTGTCCCAAACATTCACGGGGTTGGTACTTCCGGTGATTGGGGCTCTGAAGTCTACATATACTATATCTTGGCTTGCCCAATGTCTGTCGAGTTTGTTCGCGAAGCTATTTACACTCGGTGCAGATGCGTACTATTGGGCAGATTATTCCACAGATTTACCACTCTTAATGCAAACGCATTTTTTCGTAGGAAGAGCTTGTTCTGGTTACCCCGAGTCCATGAGTGTGGTGCCATGTCCATCTACAGTTTGAGGAAAGGTACGTGCTGCTTCGCGGTCGTAATTCCTGTACAGTATTTTATAGACTTCGATCATGTCTCCCCGAATCCTTCTATAGCTTAGTGATGGAAGCTTTAATTTATGTAACCTTTCCTGATGCAGAAGATCTTTCATACCCACCAGTTACTTGGTGGTCCGTCATACCTTTTCTATTTGCTCAATGTGCTTTATCCTAACTGGTGCCCATACAGAGCTCGTGAAGTTTAAATGAGTTCTTACCAATGGCTTATATAATGGGATAAAGTTCTCGCAGCTCATGTATTGGAAAGTTCTTCTTAGTAAGGCAAACATTGAGTTAGCTTTATTTATTTTCTCACTAATATGCTGATCAAAACTTAGGCTGGATTCTATGGTCACACCAATATCGTTCTCTTGGTTAGCATTTTGTAAGGGTTTACCATGAAGAGCGTAGCTATACCCATTGCTGTTGGATTCGCCCAAGAGCATATGTTTGTATTTATATGGGTAGAACTTTAGTAGACAGTGTATTTATTCATATTCAGATTCGAATCTCGCGATAGAGGCGAACATTTCAAACTAGTCACTATGCTATGCAGCATCAATAGTTTATTCAGGAGAACAGAGGGGCCACATAGTTCAGGGATCTAGAGCATTCACCTCTGCCACGGGATTCGAATCCAAAAAGTTACAGGCTTGATCCCCCCATGCATATGAATAGGTGTAAAACATGCCCAAGGTCATCCAGTGCCAAAGTTTGGTTCACTATATGTTACTCCCATGCAGAAGACCATGCAACCTTTTGGTCATTGAAGAGAGCTTGGCAGTCAAGGGACTCAATACTTTAAGAAAATGTTAAGCGACTCTACTTCCAAACTCCAACAAAAAGAGAATGATAGCACCAGTTCCGTGAGGCAATCATAAATTTCTGTGATACTAAGATATGGGATGCGGCATCAAATATGTCTACATTGCGATACATGTCACGAACATCATTCAAACTCGGGAGGGGAACATCTCTTCTATGGTTGGAATCCAAGTCAACATTGTGTGAAACAGAAAAGGCTGTCCTCAAGGCAAGACTTGTCACTGGCATGTACCAACTACAGCTGGTACTTGCAAAATGGGATATGCGCAGCTCCACATTTCCAACATCCCAGCTCTCAAACTCAACCAGGGGGATATGCAACATTTCTTATCATCATATTCATCACTCACGGCGGTCCATCAACCACACACTCTCAGACTGCCTGCAACAATTGGCTGTGAACCGAATGATGATACAGTAGTACTCCTGTTACTCAAGCCGATGCACCCAGCATTATGTAAAGCTCACATGTCGCTAAGTGTTTAAAAAATATTGTTTACTCGGTACACGCGTATGTGGTGCTTGTGAATGCAGGAGGAAATTATGATTTACGATTACGAATGCAAAAAGTCACATGAACAGCAAAACAACAGACTTCGTATCAGTGTATAAATATCACCAGACTTAATATAAAAGGAAAGAGAAGTAGACTTCACCTTAAGGCAGGAGTTGAAAAGGAGAAAAGATGTGATCATAAGAAGAGGAAGGATCATTAACATATCTGTTGGCGAGAATAGGCCTCTATCATTCCCCGCAAAAAAATAGCTAAGCTAGTTGTAGATAATGTATATAGTTCTGTAAATAGAAATTGTGCAGAGTTAGCACTCTTAATAAGGAAAAAGACTTAAATCCACTGGGCAAACATGTAAATAAACTTTCTGTACTATATGCTAATGCTTGACGACCTTCCAAATAAGATAGGTGAGCTGAGGCTCACTATTAAAGAAGTTGTTGATACACCCACTCAAATATTAGCCATCACTGAATTTAAGCCACACATTTTTAGATACCAACTGTAACTCGCAGAGCTAAAAATAAACGGATACAACTGTGCAATAACAGATAAAAAGTGAGGCATTCTTCTGTACACACAATAGTCTGACAGCAACACAACTGGAAATTAAAACATACTATTGGTACCAGCATTGTAACCAAAACACAAGAGGAAGAGGGAAGGACACCCCTAGCTTAATTGACCTAGTATTTGCAAATGAGAACAGTATTGAGCTATTTGAGCCGTCTGGGAAAGAGCAAACATTATGTTCTCTCCTTTTGTTACAACTGCTACATTAGCGATAAGCAAAGTAACAAGCAAAATTGTACTATGATAAAGGGGGACTATGAGAAAATAAGGTCAATGATGAACCTAAACTGGGAGCAGCTTCTAGAAGAACAAGCTGTCTCACAGCAATGGAATATCTTCATAGAGAAGTTAGATGAAAATACTAGAAAACGCATCCATAAGAGACCCGTCATGCCACGCAAGCCAAGAAAGTAGACTAAACAACTACCATTACAATAGAAAGTACATAAAAAGATTACTTAAAAACACAGACAATGGAGGAAGTACATGAGGAATCGAGATCAGTATAGCTACTAAGTCTTCTTCAAGACGAGGAATTAAGTTCATAACTTGACTAGGAAAACACTGAGACAGTATGAAAAAGACATTGCATGTCAAATAAAGTATAAACCTAAGCACTTCTTATGCAAAAAGCAAAATGAAAACCAAAGTTGTATACAATTTGGAAATCCCAGGTACAAATCAGTTGACCAATACAGTTGAAGGTACAGCCTATATTCTGCTGGAGCCAGATGGATACATATCAACGCTACCACAAAGAACATGTAATTCAGACTTACACACTCTTCAGATAACAAATAATATGGTTATGAAAAAGATTGAATCCCTAATTTCAAGGATTCTAAGGGAAATTAAAAAGGAAATATGTGCACCATTAGCCAAAATTATCAGACATCACTTGACAGTAGTATTCTCCCAGACACCTGGAAAACCGCTACAGTGACAGCGATCCTCAAACCAGAGGCCCAAGGACACGTGATACTCACCTGGACCATTAGCATTTGAACCATTTGCATTTAAATAGACTAATTCCAAACAAATTCAAAGATGGCCTCGAAGCCTACCGCGATAGGACAATTCCGCCATTGTTGAAATTGAGGCATTGATTAATGTGGAGGACCGTTTTCAAATGGTTCTAGAGAATTTTCAGAAAATCAACATGGCTGCAAAACATTGACCAATCAAAATTACCCAAGCAGTTAATGAAGAAGAGCTTTAAATGATTTCCCGACATTTTTTTGAAAATCTAGGATGACCACCAAAATATGAATCAAGCAGTCGGAATTCTGTGTACCAATTCTAAAGCGTACCAGCCAGATCCTTCCAGTTAAGTTTGGTTTAAATCGACCAAGTGGTTAATGAGGAGCAGCATTTTAAGAGGTTTCCCAACAATTATTCAGAAACTTCAAGAAGGCTACCAAAAAGATTGACCAAAATTGATCAAGATTCTGTATACAAGTTCTGAACTATACACCTGTGCAAAAGTTAAGCACCAGCAAAAACAATAGAACGTAGAAACATGATGGTACAACTAGGCTGCCATACTTTTTGTCCCCGCGTTAGCTGACATAATTCCAAGTACGAAATGCACATGCATGCATGACTTCACGCCGCTTGATGTCCGTGCGTGGCGGGAAACAGCACACGTGTTCAGTTATGTAAAAGTCCAGTTTGAGGTGTAGAACATTACATACAGATTTAGGCGACAAGATTAGGAATTTTGTGTTCATGACCGTGGTTTATTTGTACAGAGAGAATTAGCTCTTGATTGTGAACCGCTATGGCAAGACGAAGGTTAAGTGATCGTGTGAAATGGCAAATCATAGGCATGCATACCACTGGTATGTCATGCAGAGAGATTGGCAGACAGCTGAACATTAACCATACTGTAATCAGTCGTTTGATTGCAAAACATGGGCAAACTAACGAGGTGAAGGACAGGCCTAGATCTGGAAGACCGAAGAAGACTACTGCCCGTGATGATCGAGCCCTAGTACGCCTTGTTAGGAGATCTCCATTCACCAACAGCAGAGTGCTCAGCCAGCAATGGGAAACGCGCAATAGAGTGTCAATGTCTACCGTCAAAAGGAGACTGTATGCTGCTGGCATGAAAGCTAGGAGACCTGTCAGACGTCCTCTCCTCACTGCACACCACAAAGAGGAGCGTCTGAGGTGGTGCAACGAAACAAGACACTGGAACATGAGATCCTGGAGACGGGTACACTGGTCCGATGAAAGTCGGTTCCTGCTTCATGCCACAGATGGTTGAACTGGAGGTCCAGACGCACGGCGTACGACCAACGTAACATCATGGAAGAAGTTCCATTTGGTGGTACTCCATCTTGAATGACAACGAATACCACAATGGCGTATCAGTCGGTTGGTGACCAGCATGAGATGTCGTGTCCAGGCCGTCATCCAGGCACAAGGTGGATATACCCGGTATTAATAATGACAGTCTCAAACTCGTGCACAGATGTTAAACTTCGTTTTCAGACACCATTAATGACAATCTAGCCACGTGTGTCAACTGTAGGGCAATAGTTGTCAGTTGTGTCAACGTAACCATATTCAGGCCTCGTTTTCAAGTTCAAACAAAAACATACAGTGTTTCCCCACCATCATAATCAGCATTCCTCTAGTTGCATTATTACCTCTTGCACTAAGATGGATGGGTACATAAATGTTTATGCTATTGCTTTCTTCATAGCACATGAATATACCCTCGCATGTGCGTAAAAATAGGGTGGTGCTTAACTTTTGCATAGGTGTATATAATAGCATAGGGTTCTTCCAGCTGAGAAATCGAACACGTGGTTAATGATGAGTGGGCTTTTAACTGATTTCCCAAAATTTTTGGAAAATTCAAAACGACTGCTGGAAAAATTGACCAATCAGAATTCTGTATATGAGTTCTGTTCTGAAGCATACCATCACAAAATTAGTCCACCCATGTTTTGTTGAAATTGGGCCACTTAAATTGGAGGAGTAGCACTTTAAATGATTTCCAGACAGTCCAAGATGTATATATGTATGGTGGTTGTGTTCTGTGGCTGTAGTAGTAGAAATATCCTACAGCTGCAATCAGTCCTTCGCTTTTGTCCACTGTGTTTTGTCCTCAGCTGAAATCCTTAGCTTCCTCAGGTCCATTCTTGACTTGAGTGTACCGAGTCCTGCTTTCATGAGGTCACCTCGTAGCAGTAGTAGGGTAAATACCAAGGCCCTGTGCTGGTGTCTCTTCTGACATCCTTAGCACATGGCCAAACATGAACCATCTTTGCTGGGCGACTTTTATAGACAGCAGCGACGTATTACAAATTTTGCATAGTGCATGATTGGAAATTATGCTGTCTGGCCATCGGTGTCCAGTGATGGTGCATAGGTGTTTGCGGTGGCAGGCATCGAGTTTGTCTAAGGCTGCCTTTGGAGCTGCCCAGCTGTTACAGTTATACATCATCAAGGATATGCAGGTTGCATTATATAAATGCAGTCTTTTTATCAAGGGCATCTTTGATCTACGAAATCATAGCTTGCAGAAGGACTGGAAAGCTATGCTCCCCATGATGCAGCATGGAGCAATGTCAGCAATACGGCAAAGCAGTGATCTCAGGATTATACTTTTCCTCCATGGGTTGCCGCCACAAAGTGGATTGTCATTTACTTTAGTTTCATGCGTTGTAGATAGGTATATATGGGTGAACTCTGTTTTGGATTCATTCATAAAGAAATTCTGTTTTTAATTTGTTTGCAATTATTAGGATTAGTTCATCAAGGGATTTCTTTTCCTCGTCTATGAAGTCCATATTGTTGGCATATTCCCCTCTCTACCAGCATACCCAGTATCGACACTGGGGGTTTGGTCTTGTGGAACATTCCTGTACATATTTCAATGCAGCAGCAAGGTAACAGGTGAAAAGCACATGAGATAGACCATCTCCCTGTGGGGGGGGGGGGGCGAATGATGTCTCAAACGCTACAGACTTATCTACTGACTTGACTCGTACTCTCAGCTTGGTGTCTGCAAGCAGTAGTCTCACTAGTCGTGGCTCATCTTCATTGCAACATGCCTGGTGTGGTACATCCAGGATCTTTGAGTGTTTAATTGTGTCGAAGACTCGTGATATGCTTGTTTTGTGGAAATCCCAGTGTTTGGACATGACAACCGACACAAGCATGCGTTGAACCCATACAATGTCTGTGCAGCTGCGTCCACGCGTGAAGACACTTTGACATGATCGGTGAAGTCATCGATCTTGTCTCCGATACGCCATAGAGTAACATGGGATTGGATTTTCTGTATGCTGTTGCGGAGCACAATGGGCCGCCGATAGGCTTGGAGAGGGAGGGGGGGGGGGGGCAGGTGGCTTCTTGGGCGTGGATAGTGTGATAAGGGTGCGTTGGCCTACAGCGTCGATGGGAAGGTGGTGCGTAAAAGCTGAATTGATTAGGCGCATGATCGGTTTTGAGATAATGTCACTTGCATATTTGAATAGTTCATTGCTCATGCCATCAGGTCCAGATGCACGCCCATTTTTCAGGGCTTTAAGTGCCTTCTCAACTTCTGCTGTTTTAATTGATGTTAGTAATGGCCTGGGGTCTCCTGAGAACGGGTGCAAGGGATCATCAGCATGGTCAGTGAACTGTTCAAATCATTCTCGAATCTCCTAGGCTTTGCCCTGGTCAGTCCCGATAAAGTGTCCTTCAAAGTTGTGTACAGTGAGTGGTGGTGTGTAGTCGGTAACTCTCAGGGCTCAGGATGCCCAAAACATTTTGTGACAGTCATACGTGGCACTAATTTCATCTGCTAGGGAGTCTGCTTGTTGAATAGCAAGACCTTTTAAGCATTTGCTAATGTGGCGCAGAATGTTATTGTGCTCCCAGCATAGTTTGGTGCATTCTTCACTTTGATAGATGCGCAGCCATAACGCTTTCTGCTCTGCGGACGGTTTTACTACTAGAGGGTCGTCCATATACCAAGGTCAGTTGTTTTTAAGAACACTTACTGAGCTGGTAGCTGGTGAGTCCATAGATTTCAGTATTTTGGTTAGGGTTTCATTTGGATCGCTGACGTCAATGTTAGCCATGTTCTCCCTGAGGGCCTTTTTTGTATGACATATGAGTGTCAGTGTCGCTGATGAGCTTGGGTAGGTTGTAGGTGATTCTACCCTCTTTACTGGTATGGCATTTATACATTAGGTAGAGATTGTTCATCTGAAGGCGTGCAATGACTCGCTTATGGCCAGAATTGAGGTCTGTGCCTCCATATGAACAAGCATTCCGAAGTAGGGCGTTTGCTTCTGCCTTGCATAGTATGAAGTCTATTTCATTGAAGACAGCTGTTGTAGCCGTAGAACATTTTGGGACTTTGCGATCAGCAATGTGACCAGGCCATATTTTCTGGTGATGGCATGGGTGTTTGAAAGCTGTATTTGTGGACAATACACCACTAGTGTATCTCCATTGCTGTTGCGTGTGCACTCTCCATACAATCCCATGCATAAGAAGTTCTGAACTTTTGTCCGCAATTCCGAGTTTACCCAGCTTGGATTTGAAATCTCCACACATGAGCAGTTACCATCTAGCTGGGATTGTAATGGCAGAGCTTAGTTCTGCATAGAAGGATTCTAATATTATTGGATTCTCTAGCTTTTTCGGTAGTTGGGCCATATGCATTGACTATGCGACACTTAGTGGTGGTGTGTTTTCGCGTAGGTATAGCTAGGTTGATGAATGCAACGCGATCACTGACGTATCCAAAACTAATGCCATGGTTCAAGACCCTTGGTCCGATTATGAAGTAACGCTCCTAGGAAGATCGCGTCATCAGAGGATGCCGAGCACAGTTTCTTGTTTGAAGAAGTAAAGACACAATCAGAGTTGCCTCTGTATGCGGATGTCAGCCCGCAATCCTTGATGACTTAGTTTCACAACAAAGTTGGTACTTACAGAAGAGACCGACGTGGAGGGGTCATCTTTCTCCCCCAAAAGAGATGGCAGAGAAAAATTGACTAATTAAAATTCTGAAAAGGAGTTCTGTAGAGTACCACCATAGGATACTTCCACACAAATTTGGTCGAAATCAGTTAAAGCATAAAGGAGATGCGATTTGGCGGACGGACCTATGACTGATGGACAGGTGTCATGCATAAGCTCACTTGGATCTTCAGGTCAGATGAGCTAAAAAGGGATAGAAAAAATCCTAGAGAATTGTAGGCCAGTATATCTAACCTGTATTCTCTGCAAGTTTATAGAGTCCATTGGGAGGGATGCTATTTACAACTGCTTTGATGAGAGTAATTTGTTCAGTGAAAGGCAGGACAGCTTCATCAGTGGGAGATCAACTATCCTCCAACTACTGCATGTTCTAGACGGCTGGACAGAAACCTTGGATAGCAAAGGAACAATTGATGTAGCTTAAATGGACTTCCAAAAAGCCTTTGATAAGGTTCCACACAGATTAAAGAGCAAATTGGAAAGCTATAGTGTTAAAGGTTTGGCGCTAACTTGGATCTCCAGGCTCCTTGCTAACAGAAAACATCAAGTATGTGTAAGCAATGTGTCAATGGGATGATGCTACAAGTAGGATCCATCAGGGCAGCGTCCTCGGGCCGATGCTATTTGTAGTATCCATCAATGATTTACCTGAAAATATATCTTCCGAAGTGTATATACTTGCGGATGACACAAAAGCTATTTAGAAAACTTTTTTATGACGAAGACTCAAAAACACTCCAAACGGACCTATACAACCTGCAGAACTGGTCAGATGAGTGGTTGCTAAAGTTTAATCATGGAAAATGCAAAGTAATGAACGTATCCAGAAAAGAACAGGAACAGGAAACATGAAAACACAGACTGCTGTTACTGCTCTCGAATACACAGAGGCGAAAAAGGATATTGATGTTATCATTGACACATCATTATCATTTGATATACATGCCACCCACAAGGTCAACAAAGCCAACAGCATCGTGGGCATAAAAAGGACATTTGTTTACCTGGAAACTGAGAACTTTCTTCTACCGTACAAAGGACTTGTTCGCCCACCTTTGGAATATGCCAATGCTGTGTGACATCCAGGAAAAGGATACATTTCTGGTCAACTGAACGGGTGCAACCCCGAGCTACCAAACCTGTACCATCATTAAAAGGCATCAGCTGCAGTGAATGCCTTTGAGCATTGGAGTTTCCAACAATGGTTTACAGATGAGAGGGGAACATGATTGACGTGTATAAAATGATAACTGGCATTTACGATGCTAAACCTTGGGCCTTATTCAACCTTCATGAGGAAAGCAGGACTAGAGGGCACAGTATGAGGATTTTCCAGCAGGGTGCTCGAATAATTGTCAATAAACTTCCCTATCAGGATTTGTAAACTATGGAACAGTCTCCCAGAATCAGTAATTTCTGCTCCATCACTTAACTCATTCAAAAACCGTAGACAAATTATGGTTTACACATCAAGTCTTGTATGATTATGAATGTCTATTCACCGAAAGTGACAGCACAATTACCCAGATTGAGGAAGAGGAGCAGAGCATAGAGGCTTAAGCATACGCTCAGAATATTACCTAGTTAAATTACCAAAGCTACAAGCAGTATCCTCCAAGATTATGCCAGGCTTCTTAATATTTGTGGTATATATTAATGACCTGCCAAATGTTGTCGATTCAGAGGTGTCCATGTTTATACTAAGCTATCACGCCAAATTAGGGACCATGAAGAAGGACAGATTGCAGCTGTAGGATGTTTCTACTACTACAGCCACTGAACACAGTAATCATACATACATGTTTATACTAAGCTAGTATGCCAAGTCAGTGACCAGGAAGATTGTGAGAGGTTACAAATAGACTTATCGAATCTACAGGCATGGTAAAAACATGGTTGCTGAAATGTCATCCAATGCAATGCAAGCTAATAACGTTATTCAATAGAGAATCAGAAACATATGACTACTGGATGAAATCTAAAAATGGAATCAAAACATCCCTCGAACATGTTACAGTGGAAAACGACATATGGGCCATTATAGATTCCAAACATACCTTTGACAGTCATATTTTCGAGAAAGTAAACAAAGCTAATACAATTATGGGCATCATCCACAGAATGCTTGGTTATCTTGAGCAGGACAATTTCATCGTTTTATTCAAAGCATTAGTTCAGCCACACCTCAAATCTGCTAACACAGTATGGTTTCCCTACATGAAATACACATTAATGCCATAGGTGGTCAGCACAGAGCAACCAAGCTAGTGCCCTCCCAAAAAAGATCTCACATACATGGAACGATTAAGAACATAGAATCTATTGACCATGGTATATACACAAGCAAGGGGAGCCATACAAAAAGTTAACTAGAATTTATTACACTGACATGCCTGATGCTACCTCCCTATTTCAATTGCATCATGATTCTGTACCCTGTGGTCATCACTTAAATGTCTATCAAAAGAGGAGAAGAAACACTAGGAGTCTCCAACTTATGTAATAGCCTGCCAGAATCAGTCATTTCAGCGCTGATGGTCATAGCATTTGAAAAATTACTAGACAAACTATGACAAGGTCAAGAAGCAATTTATGATTGTGCGCAACAGTTGACCAGAACAGATGGAAAAAATTGATATGGCGGAAGAGGAGTGATGAGAGACATAATGTAGGTAAATAGAAAAGCACTTAAATTATGTACAGCCCCGAAATAATTACAGGCGTAGGTGGCACTAAACCATACTATGGTCTGGAGATTATATTACATGCCTCAACTTCGTCTGCACAAACATTGTCTCCATCTAGTTGGTAAAATTGTACAGTCATGTCCATAAAAAAAGAATTTATGCAAACTTCTGTTTTGCTATTATCCACCATGAAGAACTTGGTTGTTTCTTGCTGGGCGTACAACTATGTTGTCGGCAAAGAAACCATGATAACATTTGGTTTGGATGGATCAAATGGTCAGGCTCAGCACTCTTGGTCCTCTTTGTCTTCTATCAGTTGCTGCAGATTAAATCAATGCCAAAACTAATCACAATCTAATGACCACCCCAAGCTTCTTCATAGTGGCTTAGTTTATTAGTCTCTTCTTGCTGGTTAGCCCTTCAATCCAATTAAACGCTCTAGCTTTCGGTCAGCCAATGACTAATAGGCCCAATTGCCAGTTGGATCAGACCTACTTCAGGCTATCTAGATACCTGATCTGATTATATCTGATGCCACAATAACTTGTTGAATGCGCTACAATCTTGATTTTCATATAAAGAAGTTCAAGATCACATGGTGCTCTCCAATCTTAACTTCCCTCCCGAGGCTACTGCACATTTCTTCCATTCAAGCATAAAGGGCTTTTGATTCGATTGATGGAGACACAGTTATAGTCCCTGTACGCCTTCTTAGTTATCACTTACAATATAAGGGCTGCTGGTTATAATCCAGAGGACTCGAAGATACCGTTTTACATATGTACTCTCTACAAAAATGTAGTTTGTCTTTTATTTTTGGGTTCTCGGCTGGTCTATAAACGTTAGACATTTTGTGACTGAAATGTGTCAAGTCAGGCTAAGGTAAATCCAGTTACAGCGAATTGAATGGATGGCAATGCTAGGATGGATTTGTGCAGCGCTATAGAAAGTTATCTAGCAGATTGGTTTGATCTGATAGGGCATCTACTGCTTTCCCGTTCAAGACAAAAGGGTTGAGAACTTATAGGTCATCCCTCTGCCATTTACACATTCCCGCTGCTCGGATACTTCAAGATGATGACCAAATTGGATGTTCTCCCTCAGACATGTTCTGGTTTATTCCAGCTCATCTGGCTCCGACATATTTTTTACATATTTAGTTTTCTTCATTGCTGCCGTGAGGGTTTTTCATAGTTTTAGTTCCAATAGGGTTAAGCAATGCTTAAACCCCAAACCACGGGTTTGGAAATAGTCAATTATGTGCATCACATGTACATAATACTGCATACAAAATGTCTACATAATGACTTGATGTCGAAGTGTTGCATATACTGCAGATGTTGGATGATAGCTGCGAGACCATTTCACTAGAGGGATCCATTTATAGCTATTTCCCACCGATTTATAGCTAAGCTCCACCCAGATTTTACGAGTTTTGAAATCGATTTACAACATTAAAACCTGAATTCCCTGAATATAAACTTCACAGTAACCATACAGGTAAGCTGTATATGGCAGCGTCCAGTCAAATTACATGTACTTTCAAAATACACAGGTGTGTCCCGCCACAAAGTTCTTGCATAGGAATTGAGACATTTGCATTTCAATGGTTAAAGGGTTAAGCGAATTCAGACAGGCTTTCTAATGTCTCGATCTGGGAAACATTTTTTAACGAATTTAAAATTAAATTTTTCAAGAAGTTAACAACACTGGCAAATAACGGCATATTTCACTGAAATGTAACTTCAAGCGATATTGACTACCCATTGACAGACTAGTCTGACTTACCCATTAGTCGAATGTTAATAAAACATGTATTTCAGAGAATTCTGAATCTTGCCACTACACCTGTTTACTTGACTTTGATCTTTGACCTCTTGTCAATAGACAGATCTAGGACACCATGAGCAACCTGCCACCCAAATTTGGTTGAGATCATGTCAGTAGAACACACATATTTTAAGAGTTTCAATGACCTCGATCTTTGGTCATTTGACATTTTTGATACCAAAATTGATAAATTTCTTAGGAACCAGCGCAAGTCCACCACCCCACTCAAGCTTCGTGGTGAAGATGATGATGATGATGATGAGGGTGGTGAAGATGATGATAATAATGTGGCGGTGATGGTGATGATGATGGTGGTGGTGATGATGATGGTGGTGGTGGTGATGATGACGATGGTGGTGATGATGGTGATGATAATGATGGTGAAGATGATGATAATGATGGTGTGGTGGTGATGATGATGATGATGGTGATGGTGGTGGTGAAGATGATGATGATGATGATGATGGTGGTGGAGATGATGATGATGAGGCGGTGTTGTGGTAATGATGATGATGATGATAATGATGACGGTGGTGGTGATGATGATGATGATGATGAGTGACTGTTTTCTGCAGCTGCAAGGAGTGTAAACTTCTTTCAG
The DNA here is from genome assembly GCA_034401795.1 of Chaetoderma sp. LZ-2023a. NCBI lineage: Eukaryota > Metazoa > Mollusca > Caudofoveata > Chaetodermatida > Chaetodermatidae > Chaetoderma > Chaetoderma sp. LZ-2023a. The sequence goes on along the minus strand of CM067363.1, from coordinate 38,506,452 downwards.
CTAAATTCAGTTTTCTTCCTTCTCTACTGTGTTTTGACCTGATGCTCCTTTAGGTTCTTTTCCATCTTTAGTCATCTTAGATTGCGTTCTTTGAAGTCTGATAGATAAACACGTAGCAATTTAGTGCCATGGCACCCTCTGCATGTCTGATACTTCTTGGCACCTAGTACTGAAAATTCCAATACATTCTGAGCTGGCATATTCACTGGTATTCGAACAACATGTCCACATGTTACCATCGCTATACAGCTACCCTCACTGACACTGCGAGACCAGCGGTGATTCATGATGGCTCGCAAGTGCTTGCGATGATAAGCATTGAGTTGGTTCAGGAGGGCCATTGGCACTGCATTCCCAGCTGCCACTGCTTTAGAGCGGTGTTATAAAGTGATGGCATATTCCAGACTCATGTGACAAGTGTATGCACAGAAGAGGCATAATTCCTTTTCCAGCTCAATGATATCAGCAGAGGTTGAAATTAACTCTAGGCCGCTAGCCTGAGGCTAGTTGTAGTAGAAATTGACCAGGGATAGTACAATCTGTGACTGACCAGTCAGGTGTGCCAATAAATATTTGATGTTACACCTTGAACTGTCAATGCGGCCAGAAACAACATCTGCACTGATTTTGAGAAATGTACATGTACAGACCAAGAGAAGACGATTTCTGAAATTTTTATCTCTGCAAAGGTTGACTCGATAATCGAGCCAGTTATTCTAGTGGTAAATTTTCAAAAATTGACTTCTCTTGGTCTGCAAATGGATATTTTCAATGAGAAAATTTAAATTTTCTTGAACAAATTTGAGTGTTAAATGGTTTGGTTAAGTAATCAGAATGGTTAGTAGAATCTAGTGATCACTAGTCCTGTTACTTAGTGGTTCATGCTAGTTAATGTCAACTCCTGACACATGCCTGATCAGGGAAGAAAGACAAACTAAATGTCACTAATATTGTACATCATCAAAATTATAATGTAAGACATAACATAAACATAATATTCAAGTATATAATAAACAGTATCCCAAGATTTACAAAACACCCATTCAGTAACTTTCATTTGAAACCTGCTCAAACTCAGCCTCTCATTCAGAGAACTTTACTAAACCTTTTTGAAAGTCTAACTATTAACAGAGATCCATTTCTATCTATGCCACATCCATTTATCCCTAAGCTCTGCGCAATTTTATACATGTGTTGGAATCGATTTAAAACTGAAAGCTGGATAAACTGGAAAAGTCCATTGATTATACCATCAGATAATTGAGTGACGGATTGGATGACTTCATTGCAGGCCCTCTACTTGAGCGATCACCTCAGTCTCCATTAGCAACTTACAAGCTTCGAACATAATCAGAGACAATTGCAGGGCTTGAAATAAACCAAGGCAACTAAGGCAATTGCCTCAATAGCCTTAGCTGCCTCTTGCCTACATTTTGCAAGACATGTAAGGCAACAACTGCCTTAGTTGCCCTCCTCCATGGTCTTAGTGCCCATTATGTTCACTGCCAAAAAAGTATCCAAAGTAAATTTACATATTCATCTCTCTGTTGACAACAATACAAGTCCAAATGTTGCCTTCATGATATTCCTCAGGAGATAGTTTGCCTTGATGTCCTGAAACATTGCCTTAGTGCCCCTAAAATTATGATAGCCATTAAGGAATTATTGCCTCGTCCTTTTCACTGACATCTTCAAGCCCTGCAACCTTTCTCAGACTTGATGAGGATGGAAGACATGAATTTCCATTACCTTCGTCATGATAGTGAACTACATTCTTACAATGACTCTGTATCCTACCAGTCAACTCGTTATTTGCATTACATATTTGCAAATAGAATTTGCTATAGATTTTAGCGCTGTTCCGTTTATTGATCGATGATTGATTGGTTTGCATGTTCAACCAATCGATCGATCATGATTTCAGAAATTGATTTTGCTTGTTTATAAATTGACTTTTTTAATATATTTTAACTGGTCAAGCTAAATAATTAGAATTTAATTGTTACAACTATATAGTATTACTCCTTGGTCTGAGATTAATTTTTTCAGCATTAAAATAGTATGGTAATTTCAAAGCAACCATACCAATAATCTGTTGAATATTTTAAAACTTATGTGACTGGAAGCTGTTGCTGCCTAAGGAAGCAACAGCTTCCAGTCAAATTAGTTTCAAAATATTCAACATATTATTTCTTAATTATTAAGAATCTGTCATACCTGCGACTTGGTTTGAAAGGGGTAATTATCCTTGAACATGCTATAATTACTGCATTCAAAATGGATAAAACACTACTAGATTTGCAAGAATTGAAAAAGATGGGTGTTTGAGGGATGACATGTGTGGTGGTGAATGCATACATGCGTCAAAACAGTCTTTAACCCTAATTCTTTAACCGTACTTCCAGTGTCCTTTACCAGGATCTTTCCAGTCAGAGTTGATTAAAATCTGCCAAGCGTCTTATTGAAGATAGGAGGAGATTGTTGCTTTCCAGACTGTTTGGAAAAACAAAGAGTTTCGCCAAAAAGATTGACGAATTAAAATTATCATTTGAAATGCTGAAGCTTACTGCCATTAGATCGTTCCACCTAATTTTTTCCGAAATCATGGAATCGATTAAAAAGCTGCATTTTAAAAGGTTCCTGAAAATCCAAGATGACCCCCCAAAAAAATTGACCAATCAAAATTCTGAATAGAGGCTCTAGAGCATACCATCATAGAATCGTGGCAGCCAAATTTGGCTAAAATATACTGAGCAGTTTAGGAGATATGTTTTAAAGCAACAGTTGTTGGATGGACAGGTGAACTATGGATGAATGGCTACCATGGCACCAGCTCACGTGGTCATTCTGGCCAGGTGAGGTAAAACATCTATACAGGAAAGCTGTTGGATATTTTGAAACTAATTTGACTGGGAGCTGTTGCTGCCATAGGCTGCAACATCTCCCAGTCAAATTAGTTTCAAAATATTCAACAGAATAGTTCGTAAATCATAAAGAATTTGCAATTTCTGGTCTCCTTTAGATAAGCAGTCAGTCCTGGCTATAGACTATTAACCCTTTAATGTCATACCGGCCAAAAGCGGCCTTTGCTATGGTCCTGATTTACAGGTCAAGCGAATACAACGTTTGAAAATTTACCACTGGAATGACTGGCTCGATAACCGAGCCAGTCATTCCAGTGATAAATTTTCAAAAATTGTATTCTCTTGGCCTGTAAATGGACATTCAATAAGAAAATATTAAAATTTACAAAAATTTGAACATTAAAGGGTTAAATACAATTCATATGATTGAATAGCATAATACATGAATTTAAACAACATATTGGGATCATGTTCCATCCAATCATTTAACCCTTAAATTCTTTCAAGAAAATTTAAATTTTCTCATAGAAAATGTCCATTTGCAGACCAAGAGAAGACTATTTTTGAAAATTTATCACTGGAATGACTGGCTCGGTTATCGACCCAGTCATTCCAGTGATAAATTTTCAAAAATAGTCTTCTCTTGGTCTGCAAATGGACATTTCTCAAGACCACTTCAGAGGCCATTTTTGGGCTGATATGAGTGTTAAAGGGTTAACGTATATTTGAGCCAAAATGATTGGCATTTCTATCAAGTTCTATGTTCAACTCACCATTAACCATTCAATGGCCCAAACCACTAAACTGGCCTATGCTGGTCTTGAGGAACGCCCATTTACAGGCCAGGAGAAGAGTATTTTTTTTAATACATGTATACCACTGGAATGACTAGCTCGATGAGGGGGTCAGTCTTTCCAGTGGTAAAATTTCAAAAATAGTCTTCTTTTGGCACGTAAATGGACAATCATAAGATCCTAATTTCTCTGACAAATCTTGATCATTACATGTCTCTGACTGCTGACCTTTTGCAGACGACATTCCACGGGTTATATCTCTGGACCTGTTAAATATCTTGAAAACAATTTGACTGAAAATTGTTGGTGGCCAAGCCAACAACAACTTTCAACCACATTATTTTCAAAATATTCAGTCAAGAGATTTTGCTCATTGAAATTATTGTCTGCTGACTGAGATAGTTAAATGGTTAATATCAAAGCAACCACATAGGTGAACAGTTGATTATTTTGAAATCAATTTGCCTGAATACAAGGATGTTGAGATGTATGTTCAGCTCTCAGGTAATTTGGTTCAAAATATTCATCATCAGATTTTATACATTGCTAAGAATTTGGTGAATCTGTTCTGTAGTTTTGCGATTCATGAATGATCAACATTGGTCAAGAACAGTAAAACTTTTGATTTGTGATTGTCCATTTGTAGGACAAGAGAAGACTATTTTGAAAACATTATCGCCGGAATGACTGGCTTTGTTATCGAGCCAGGCATTCAAGTGATGTTTTAAAAAATTTCTCATGGCCACCATATGGTATGTATGTAGTCATGGACATTGACCAACTCGAGAATTCACCCTTTAACCAAAATGTCCCTGAAAAAGTATATTCTTTACGATATAAAACTTATTCTATTGAATATTTTGAAATTAATTTGACTAGAAGTCATTGCTACCCTAGGTTTAGAATAAGTTTTATATCGTAAAGAATATACTTTTTCAGTGACTTTTTGGTGAAATGGTTAAACGTCTTGAATTGTTTTTAAACCGAGAACAGATTTATCATGTCTCATGCTGAGTGAGACAGTACAGTTCAGAAATAACTTAACACGTTTCCAAAACAAATAAGATGTACTGTTGAATAATGGGTAGCAATCTCTTCCAATCCAATCGTGTTCAAAATATTCAACAAAACCAGGGTTAGAACAGCAAAAAATCCTATACTAGTCCGCAGGACTGGTAACAGTATGAAACTACTAGTCCGCAAATAATTTTACAAGTCCGTTATCAATTATAGTTAAGATTAAATGGCAGGCAGGCATATTTTATGGCTCAAACAGTTCCAGGTTGGTGTCACTGCTCAAATAGTAATAAGCTGTACAGAAATGGTTTCTAATTAACAGATTTTCAAATATTTTTTTTGTTTATGTGTCTTTTAGAGACAAGAAAAACAATACTACACTAAGCTGTACAAAAATTTCACTAGTCCATCAGACTGGTTTAGTCATGATGAGCACAAGTCCGTACAATTATTTACTAGTCTCTGACTAACGGACAAGTGGGAAATTCTAACCATGAGAACATTTATTACATCGCATGACCAAAATTGTACTAACATGTTTCTATTTTGACATGTTTGGAATCATGTTAACTTATTTATGAGCTGTACTGCAAATCTATCTCTTATCAGAGCGACTTTCTTGGTGTTTTCTCTGCTCTTTCTGTTCATCTTTCAATCTCTCCTTCATCTTCCGTTCCATCTTCGCCTTCACAATCTGTCTCCGATTCTCCTGCTCTGCTTTAAGTACTTTAGAACGTGACACAGTCTGAGAGCTTATCGCTTTCCGTATGTCCACCTCATCCGGAATCTGAACATACCTAATGTTTTTTCCGAGAACAAAGAAATGAGATAAACGAATCACTTTACCGAACATCGTCGTTAATTTCACGTCTCTCATCGTAACGCCCATGTATGCGTCGACGACTTCAATATAGCCGGTGACCGTGCTTTCATTTCGCAATTCTACCGTCGTCGTCATTCCTTCCAACGCTTGTATAAGGCAGACTAATGTTAGTCGTGCGACAGCCTTCTCTTTTGGAGTAATGTTTGAGGAAGCCATGGTACTCTAGCTACAGTGCTTTAACAAACATGATGTCTATTCACATGGAATTCTACAACTATTCAATTTAACGAACAAAGTATATGAATATTTATAGAAATTATTTCAAAGCACTAATCACTGCTAATCTTTACATGTTTGAGCATGTAAGAGATCTTTGAGACTACAAATGTTATATTATCAGCAATGATCACAGCTTTGTGTTTTACAGCACTCTACTTATTGCACATGTAAATGCTATTCTCAATATATGAAGCAGAGAGCAGCATTTCACAGCACTTCACTAGCCATCCTTCAAATTGCACTTGTACATGTATGTCCTATAGTGGATATTTGAAGCAAAGATCTCTGTACTTTCTCTAAATATAATAATATATACTAGTACATCATGGCACTAAGGTTTAGCAGACGTTCCAATTGCTTCCACATGGCCAAAGATAAACTGCAACATCAATACCAGAATAACTATTATATATATGCAAGTAATACAGTCTTTTCTAAGTACCAGTTAAATTAACAAAATTTGTTCCTTGTATATGATCACAGAATGAACACACATTGGCAGAATTTCTGTCCAATATTATTGTTGAGTATGACTATCACTGCTGAGATAAACTATGCAGGAAAACTTCCAGTTGATCCTGTTCATCGTCGCTACCATCAGCATCCTCGTCATCCTCATCCTCTTCTGAAAGATATAATTAGATTATGGATGAATCCAGTTTTAACTACGCCCCGCCCATCTCTAGCTAAGCTCCACCCATGCTTTGACCATGTTGGGATCGATCAAACCATGCATTCTCTGAATCTCAATTTTCAGAAAACTATACAGGTAAGCTGTTGAATATTTTGAAACTAATTTCACTGGGTGCTGTTGCTGCCTATGGCAGAAACAGCGCCCATTTAAATTAGAATTCAAAATATTCAACAGCATGTTTATTAAATAGTAGACATATAATTTGTGCAACCTGACAGACTATTAAGCGTTTAAGATGGACTAAATCAAGTCAGTCATGACATAATTGACTACATGTACGTCTAGTAATTGATTATGACATCATATGATTGACTGAGAAACAGGATTCATGAATTGTGAATTAAAGTCTCAGTCAAACAGATATTGTAATGGTCTTGCAGAGGTACATGTACCAAGAGAATATGTTAAGAAATTTACCATTGGTATAACTGGCTCAGTATCAGAGCGAGTTATGTTAGTGGTAAGTTTTCTAAAATATTCTACATACATGTATACCCATCATTGGCAAACGTTTATTCGCTATGAGAAATTTTTTTTGCCAAATTTAAAAGAATATTAAAGTCATCTCAAAATAGCTGTTATTCAGGTGATAAATTATAATATATGTAAATAACAGACGCTATTTGCAGATACATTATCAATGAAAGAAATTTGATTTTCGAACGTGAAATTTCAATGTATTCCAAGAGTTTTAGTCCTCTAATGGCCAGGCCGGCCAAAACTGGCCTCTGTAGTGGTCTTGAGGAATGTCCATTTGCAGGCCAAAGGAATAGCATACAAATTTGTTTAATTTACCACTGGAATAACTGGCTTGATAACTGAGCCAGTCATTCAAGTAGTAAATTCTCAAAAAGTCTTCTCTTGGCCACAAATGGATTTTCTTGAGCAAATTTAGCGACTAAACGATTAAAATTCTCAGTGCATGTCATTGTAAACAATATTGAAGATGTCATTCTGACTCAGATGTAAGAGTAGGTACTCATATTATATTCTCATCGCAGGAGATAAGGATAATAGCCTACTCTTCACGGCCGTAATAATGATGGCATATCAATTCCACTAATGTCCTACATTGAAATCCCAATAGACTTAGAACATGAAATATTTTGCAAGCATGCTAGAACACTGTTGAATACTTTGAGGATAAACTTGATGAAAATTATTGCAATCTTGAGCAACAACAACATTTTGCACATTTAATTTCAAATTATTTAACAGATTACTTTTTATATTCCAGGCAATATGAGCTACCATGGTGATGAATAGGCTATAAACTACAGTCAAACCAGTCTACAATGGACAGCAAGCAACAAGTCACTGGTAAATTCAGCTAATTTGAGCTCAAATGACAACATATCTCACTGCGCATGGAGACAAGACAGATGCGTTCTTAATGACAAAATAATGCTCAAAGAGTAACTGGAGGGCGTCCACATAAAGCCATGTGTATGAGTCATTTATATCTAATGGTCATTATTATACGAAATTCACTCTGCTTCTAGAATCCGTTTAAGCAATTATCCAGTTAACCCTCAAATTTGTTCAAGAAAATTGATCTATTCTCATAATAAATATCCATTTGCAAACCGCGAGAATATTATTTTAGAAAATTTATCATTGGGATGACTGGCTGGATTATGAAGCTAGTCATTCCAGTGATAAATTTTTAAAGAGAGTAAATGTAGTCTCACGGTCTACAAATGGACACTTCTCAGGCCCACTGCAGAAGCCGTTTTTGGCACCAATGGCTTCCAGTCACATTAATTTCAAAATATTCAACAGCTTTCCTGTTTCCGGCAATTCATTGGTGAAAGGATTAAGCACTAGTTAGTTCAGTACTAGTAGTTCAGTACTAGTAGTTCAGTACTAGTAGTTCAGTACTAGTAGTTCAGTACTAGTAGTTCAGTACTAGTAGTTCAGTACTAGTAGTTCAGTACTAGTATTGATCGGAATGGAAAAAGTCTCATGTATTACAATGACACATGTTTATAAAATATGATAGTTTGCATTGTGTATGGAAGAGATTCTCATATGGTCCCTTTTGATGGATATATGCCCCAAAAATGCAGCTTGGACACCCAAAACTAGTGGCAGTGAGTCTGATGGGACCCCTAAACACCTTGTATGATTATGTAATAATAAGTAGTTTTATATGTTATTGCTGAAAAATACCTACAAAATTGAGCATGTGACCACCACCCCCCCCCCCCCACCCATAATTCATATTTGTGAGTCCATGATTCCCTCTATCTTTAGTATGGATGACAAATCCTGCTTGGGAACACTAGATTTCAGTTTGGGGCTCCCAGATTCCAGGATGTGGGGCCCCTGGCTCTTCCAGAATTTAGATGACATGAGAAATACTGGTGTTTTGTAAATTAAACTGCCTTTTAGACATGTCATGACATACAAAATCATCAAAATTTCACCATGCATTGGTTGGTCACAATTCGAAAAAAATTTCAAGGACCATAATTCTAGTACCAGTATTTGACATTAAATACAATTGCTTTTCACGCGCTAATATTATGTTATAGTTGACTTTTTGAGCAGATTTCATGTAAATATGCTACATGACAACTGGAGAAATCAGGAAGTATCTCTGACAATAATGACCAATGAGGAAAACTACCGTAGACATACATGTACATATACAGGCAAACTACCGTAGACATACATGTACACTATTAAGCAATGGAGGAAACCAGTTTTAGCTATGCGCTGCCCATCTCTAGCTAAGCTCCACCCACACTTCACCCGTATTGGGATTGATCGATCCCCAAACTCCCTGACTATCAATTTCCAGAAAACTATACAGGTAAGCTGTTGAATATTTTGAAACTAATTTGACTGGGTGCTGTTGCTGCCTATGGCAGCAACAGCGCCCAGTCAAATTAGTTTCAAAATATTCACCTGAATGTTTAGATGGTAACGATTTAGTCCGTCTTTAACGCTTAATCATCCGACACGTTGTACAAATTGTAATTCGTACAACATGCTGGACTATTTAGCGCTAAAGACGGACTACATGCAAATCAGTCATTCATAACGTAATGATTATGATGTCAACTTACATGTCACGTAATTGATTACGATGTCATATGATGGATGGATAAATTGGAACGATGCATTGGGCAAGCACCATTGATACAAATATACTATTGATCAATAAAGCAAATGTGACTGACCTGACGCTACTGAGCAAAGGGGCATGCATTTGTTGTCAGTGCGAAAAGTGTAGCTGTAGCTATTGCGAGGTCACGGGTTCCTAGCAAATATTAGGGTCGGAAATATAAAGATGTGGGAAGCCATGGTGGGATTGACAAATGGGAAAGACCTGCTTTGCAATGGGACAAGTGTAACAGATACCATTTACCATCAGGACAAGGGTTGGGTGGGCAATACAGAAAATGTGGGCACCCGTATCACTATTGACTAATGTCCAATTTGGCGATAAGCATCATTGACCATTGGGGCAACCGTACCCGACAATATTGGTTCAATAACCATTGTCAGCACAGAACTAGACAAAACCACTCAATGTGATATCAAACAGTTTGGTGGGTGGAAAGATGTATGGATAGACACGTGGTCAGCGAGAGGTACATGTATACATGATGGACCGATCCCAAAAATAATGGATGGAAACATTAGATGACCTACATGTGTATGTCTCGAGTTATTTAGTTTTTCCACATATCAGTGTCGTGAAATAAGGATATCTTGATTTCAATGCTGATAAAAAACAAAGTTTTATGGACAATACAAGCCTTGATAAATATTTACCTGATTCTTGGTGGAAATAATATCAATTATGATGGGGACTAGATGCAATGACGGCACAGATCAAATCTGTAAAGTTTTATTAAAATCGGATAAGTCCTTGCTGAATTAAGTGAGTCCATGTAAAACGTTTAACATTTACCCAATTTTTTGTGTATGCCTGATGCCGAACGCCATTTGCGATCGCTTTGTCGAGAGCCTCCGTTTCCCTATAGACTCGAGTAAAACATTTAATCCACCGCAAAAAACATGTCTTCACAACAGTGGGAAAAAAATAAAAACATTGATGGCAACATACCTGTAGCATCATTGTCTGTAGTTGTGTGACCAATCACAGAGAGATTTAATTCATCCAGCTGATTATCTGGCTCAAATTTATGCTGAAAACACGGAAGTAATGAAAATGATTAACCCATTCAGTGACAAATCACGGAAAAAGGATATTCTTTAAGATGTAAACCGTAAACTGTTGAATATTTTAAAATTAATTTTAAGGAAAGCCTTTGTTAACTAAGGGAGCAAACATTTATCGGCTTCCAATCACATTAATTTCAAATTAGAATATACAGTCTTGAGAAATGTCCATCTGCAGGTAAAGCGAAGAGTATTTTTGAAAATTTACCACTGGAATGGCTGGTTCAATAATCGAGCCAGTCATTCCAGTGGTAAATTTTCAAAAACACTCTTTCCTTTACCTACAGTTTGTCATTCAATATGGAAATATTTTGATTTTCTTAACCACATTTTGCCAGTAAAGGGCTAACTACAATGCGCAGTCGATAGCACATGATCGCAAATCCACCCACATTCTCCAACTTTGACATTCTCTCCCCAACCCCCACCACTAGGGGCGGAGCCTAATGTAAACATTGTCTCACTATCCACAATCATATGGATAACTAACATATCAAATTTGGTTGAATTTCACCAAATTTGACATTCTGCTTGCACCCCTACCCTAACCCTCTACACACCACACCCACCGCCCCTCCAAACCCCACCCTGATGATATAGTCTAGTGTAAATGTTGTCTTACAGTCTGCAATCATATGGGCAACTCACATGACACATTTCTTTGAATTCTACAAAACTGATTCATTAGAGATATACAGCTGGATGGACGGATGACGTTGATTGCAATATCCTCCATTTCTTTCAAACTTACATGTATGAGATAAATTGAATACGAAATGATAGCTTGCTTGAGATTCTCTATCCATGCTATTATGTGTTACATTTGAATAGCTTAAGACGCTTTCATACATCAGTCTGTCTCATGGTAGTGTGTGTGTGTGTGTGTGTGTGTGTGTGTGTGTGTGTGCGCGCGCGTGTGTGCGCATGCGTGCGTACACATCAATTTCTCTCTAGTAACTAATAGACACCTGTATAATACAGTACCTCCTCAACTTCTACTTTGACACTCTCCAGTAACTAACAGACACCTGTATAATACAGTACCTCCTCAACTTCTACTTTGACACTCTCTGGTACCTAACAGACACCTGTATAATACAGTACCTCCTCAACTTCTACTTTGACACTCTCTGGTACCTAACAGACACCTGTATAATACAGTACCTCCTCAACTTCTACTTTGACACTCTCTGGTACCTAACAGACACCTGTATAATACAGTACCTCCTCAACTTCTACTTTGACACTCTCTGGTACCTAACAGACACCTGTATAATACAGTACCTCCTCAACTTCTACTTTGACACTCTCTGGTACCTAACAGACACCTGTATAATACACTACCTCTTCAACTTCTACTTTGTCACTCTCTAGTAACTAACAGACACCTGTATAATACAGTACCTCCACAACTTCTACTTTGACACTCTCTGGTACCTAACAGATACCTGTATAATACAGTACCTCCACAACTTCTACCTTGACACTCTCTGGTACCTAACAGACACCTGTATAATACAGTACATCCTCAACTTCTACTTTGACACTCTCCAGTAACTAACATCACCTGTATAATACAGTACCTCCACAACTTCTACTTTGACACTCTCTGGTACCTAACAGACACCTGTATAATACACTACCTCCTCAACTTCTACTTTGACACTCTCTAGTAACTAACAGACACCTGTATAATACAGTACCTCCTCAACTTCTACTTTGACACTGTCTGGTACCTAACAGACACCTGTATAATACACTACCTCCTCAACTTCTACTTTGACACTCTCTGGTACCTAACAGACACCTGTATAATACACTACCTCCTCAACTTCTACTTTGACACTCTCTAGTAACTAACAGACACCTGTATAATACAGTACCTCCTCAACTTCTACTTTGACACTCTCCAGTAACTAACAGACACCTGTATAATACAGTACCTCCACAACTTCTACTTTGACACTCTCTGGTACCTAACAGACACCTGTATAATACACTACCTCCTCAACTTCTACCTTGACACTCTCCAGTACCTAACAGACACCTGCATAATACAGTACCTCCTCAACTTCTACTTTAACATCTGGTTTGCCTGCTTCCTTTTTTACGCTCAGATCAGATTCTTCTTCATGCTCTAACTGGAGCATACTCTGTAATGCCAACTCTTCCACCTGTCAACACACAAATACATCCATCATTCATAGGTCATACACCATCTGCAGAATGAATTTCCATACCTTTTCCAGACCTAATTGATAAATTTTCTGGCTTGCAAATGGACAGTCCACAAGACCACTGCTACTCAGTTTTGAACAACTTTGTGAATCCTGTTTAAATGCTATCATACCATGTGTTTCCTTTAAACTCGTTAAACACTCAAACCGACCAAAAACGTGTTATGCATTAGTCTTGACAAATGTCCATTTGCAGGCTAAGAGAAGACTACTAAAAGTAAATTATCACTGGAATTACTGGCTCCATAACCAAGCCAGTCAGTTCAGTGGTCAATTCTCAAAAATACATTTCTCTTGGTTTGTAAATGGACGTTTTCTATGAGAAAGTTTAAATGAGTAATGAATGACGTATCTAGCTAGAGATCATGAACTTTAAATAGTCTGGCAAGTGTATGAATTGTATGTCTTTACTATTTAATAAACCGTCCGTTGAATATTTTGAAACTAGCTTGCAGGCAGCAATAGCACCCAGTCAAATTGGTTTCAAAATATTCAACAAATAGCTAACTTGATATCGGGATTCTGGGAATTCAGGGTTCGATTGACCATAACAGAGGCTAAATGTGGGTAGAGCTAAGATCTTGCTTTTCAATTTTTTCTCACAGCACCTCTTTTGTGTTAGCATGTGGTATCGCATTATTTGGTGGATACGTGGATAGGCATTGTGGAAAACATTATCCTTGTTATGGGCGCTTTAATTTGATCTTGTTGACACATTAAAAATTGTTCTATCTCACATTTTAGATGCGATTCTCTGTTCACAATGTCAGATTTGAATAGCTATGTGTGGAGAAATCCAGTATAAGTCCCAAGTTATTGAAGTTAAACACGAAAATTTGTCTCCCAGATCAAACGATGTCCTCACCCAGCTGAGTCAAATTCTGAATACAGCAGTGGCTGTTATAGCTACATGTATATACTGGCGGTTGTACTGGATAGATCAACTTGTGGCTGGCCTGGACTGCAGGTCATGGTTCATACACCTTTCTACGGTATGTTTGAAATTCCATGACTTTTCATGACCAAAATTTACAAATTCCATGACTTCCAAGAAGTAATATCTACATGTAGTAGATTTGTGTTTATGACATAGCTTACGCGTTATTCTGCAAATGTCTGAATATTGCGTCTTGCTACAACCAAGGAAAACCCTTGTTTTGATAAGCTGTTGTCATGATTTTGTTGGATAGAGGTGACGAGGATTAATCATCCGTCCGTCCCAGCTCCAATGTAATATGTAACCTGTAGCAGAAAATACAAACCATGGACAATGCTTGTAACCAGAATTGTTCGAATATTGCCAGCCTGACAAGAATTGTGTGAGAATTGCTGGCGGGAAACGATTATAATGCAAGGACTGTTAATAATTTTTTAAACGATTCTCACACCAGTATTGTTCAATGAACGATTCCATTTTATTTAACAATTCTAATAAAATTACAACTAGAATCATCACCGATTCTCGACCGAGATTCATGGATAGGATTAGTCATGAAGTCTGAAAAGCTTAAGGTTTAAGTCCTGAGAAAATGATGATGAATCAGGGTTGGTAAGTTTTGGACACTAGTGGTTTAAACTAGGCTTGCACGATATTGTCCTATGCGGTATCGCGATATATCGTGGTGAAAAAATCGCGATATTTCGATATATCATACAGCCTATTTTAAAGGTATATGAATTCACAGGGTGAATTGGTCTTGGGTTGAGTTGGACTGCATGGTGTGGGTTATGTAGCCGTATCGGTTTTGCTCCGAGTTTTCATATCAGATTTAGCCGGATGACTTCTAATTGGTAAATTTAAAAAAACCTTGAAATCCAGTCGCCAAGATGCTTAAACTAAGACTGATCGTTAATAACACGAAAATAGGACACAATTAATAATTTCTTGCCGCCTTACCCATTGGCTTAATGTAATCCATCATTGCGGGAGTGAAATTATTATATTGGACAACCTAAATAGTGTGTACTCTGTTAAAATCATCGTTTATTACATGAAAATGAATCCTAAAATTTGGCATTTCATCTCGTCTTTGTAAAAATATACGAATCACGTGATATTAGGAATGTACTTTAGATCCATAGACATCTAATGTTTAGATCTGCTCCGAATTTACCGAGTACCCGGTTAATAATAATAGTCAGCATTCAGAAACATCTCGGATAGTTCACCTTGCTCGCTAAACCGTGTATATCATCTCATTTAGCTATCACATTTGTGAACGCACCACCCTCGCCTACAAAACCAGGAGAGCGAGCAATATCACGTGATTTATATATTTTACTAATAATAGTTAGCCTTCAGAAACGTCTAGGATAGTTCGCCATGCTTGCTAAAGCGTGTATACCATCATCTTAGAGCATGTAACTGCAGTAAAATCCTTTAATAAGATAGCAACTACTTTCAGTCAGATTGTATAATAGGAAAACTGTTGAATATTTAGAAAATAACTTGACTAGAAGCTGTTGCTGCCTCAGGCAGCAACAGCTTCCAGGCAAATTACTGTCTAAATATTCAAAAGAAAATCTGTTAACTTGTAAGGAATTTGCCATTTCTGGTCATTCATTATTATTGAAAGAGTTAACTACAGGCTGTAATTATTCAACTATGATGTCTATGCCTTTGAGTGTGGAAGATGGCTGGAGGTATTAACAATAGGCTCTGTGTGGGGAATCAGATCTAAGTTCAGATAACCTGCATGACCAGCAGTCACTTCAGTAGATGTTATGTTGTAACACCTACAAGTGAATGAGCCTTTAATTGCTATTATAGTTAACTAATCCAAGTACAGCTAACCATTTCACTGCTGAAATTACTCTACGCTACATATGCAAATATGCTGAAATTAGTTTAGGACAGTTTTGGACTGGTTTAAACCCTTTAAGACAGGTTTTAGATAAAGTCTGTTCAAAATTAGTTTTGGACAGTCCAAAACCCAACCCTGTGATGAATAAAGTGAATGCAGTGAGTGATGGTTTCACGCGAAGCCATCACGAACGAAGTGAGCATATATAGATAACATGTATGTAGGTGTAATGAGGGAAAAATCAACAGAAAATGAAACAGGGAACCAGGCTAAAATACATATACCATGCAACTGAGAAAGCTTCGTTTCCGGTCACGAGATTTTTTTGGTTCCGGTTTCGTCTTATGATATAGCTTTTGTGGTTTCTTCATGGGCCTCCGTTGCACTATGGGATATGGTTCTTCATTATGCGTATGTTCCCATAGTTGTTTTAGGGCAACTTACTGCACATTTTCAATGTCCACAATTTGTGTGATATTGTTACCACGAAATAGCGTACATTTAGTATAGAATGTAAAACGATTAAATAGTCTTCTTCTTCTTCTTTTCGATCGCTCGTATCACACTTGGAGAGCCGTTCTCAAGATGAAATAAAATTAGTCATACGCAGACCAGATAAAAGCTTTATTTATTCCTATTTATGGGTCTAGTAAATGCAATATGAGGTTTGGTTGCCAGTCTCGTATTATTTTTAACAATTATGGTTGTGGCAAGTCATTATTTTCAATATGGTATGTATTTAGTGCTGATAGCAGGAAGTTTAAGGCCGGGTACCATGCGATTCGCACCAGGATGGAATGTACATTCATGTATTTACTTGCAGACATGCATTAATTCCCGTTTTTTGTAGCTTATGTCTGGAGAAACGCGATCTAAAAATTCTAGCGGACAACATTTCCGTATGACGCAATAGTTACTATGAACTTGTTTGTATTTCCCCAAATAGTAAGGAGCACCGCGATATGTCGGTACAAATTTTAAAACATCATTGGACTGGTGCAACTATTTAATGGAGTAGGCCCTGGTAAAAGATGCAATAATGCTGGCGGATATCACTGACAATGTGCAGACGCATTGTTGTGAATATGGTGGACAGGATTTACCAGAATTCCCTCCATGCATGATTAAAAATTAGCATCAAATGTACTATACATGGGCATACGACACGTATTTAGGACATTTCGACCATATTATGGCATATACAAATTCGTCCTATTTATTTAAGCAATAAATGGTGTCTGCGCTCGCTTATAGGCAACGACTATTTTCATATTATGTTGATTCTATGCTAGATTTGGTTTCTGTAAACGTATCATATCAAGATAAAAAATATGGTAAGTATGTTTAGTTAAAATTTGGAAGCCACGAAAACTGGTAAAAAAATGAAAAGTGCAAAATGTCACCTTTAGCCTATTCAATTGATCGTTAAGTTTTGTTGCCAATGCTATCAATGATTTTTCCTCTTCCTTCAGAAGCTGTAGCTCTAGAAATGTAGTCATTATCCGAATTTTAACAAAATCATTATTTACGAAAACTAGTTACTTCTTATTCTTATTCTTGCTGTGTAAATTCCTCCTCTCAGATTTTCCTTCAGGAAAACCATAGATATCCATAGATTGGACAAAGGAACACCTTAAATCACATGCGACCTGACGTTGTATGAATATTCATGATGTCGTAAGCTCTTTGGAAATTTATTAGTCAGATTCAACATTAAACCGGAAAGCTTTCTTTCATTATGCTAAATCTAAACTGAAAACAAAATATCTGTATGTGCCCTAAAAAACCCAAATGGAACCCTTACAAATTCAGATTCTGAGAAGACTGATGTCTTAAATACATTTTTCACCTCAGCCTTTATGCACGAGAATATGTTCCACCTGCCCAGCTTTTGCTACAGACAATATTCCACAATTCTAAATGAGATCTTAATTACAGAAGACATGGTGTTAAACAAAATTGGAAGGTATCAATATGAGTAAATCTGTTGGCCCTGATGGGATATATCCACATGTTTTGAAAGAACTAAACAACCTCAAAGCCTACGCCCTTCTCCACCTCTTTAGAAACTCGATGAAGCAGGGAAATTTACCATCACTTTGGAAACCGGCTCATGTATCACCTTTATTTAAAAAAAGGTGATAGGCATTCCGCAAACAATTATCGCCCTATTAGTCTGGCATCAGTTGTGTGAAAGATACTGGAATCTCCAATAAAAGACCATTTAGTAACCCATTTGGAAACTGACAACCTGATACCTAAAGACCAGCATGGATTTATTAGGGAACGCTCATGTGTCACACAACTCATTTCCATTCTAGATATTTGGACAGATGTCTTAGATCATAACAGGCCGATTGATGCTCTCTATTTAGATTTTGCTAAGGCATTCGACACTGTACCACACGAGCGATGTCTACTCAAACTTGAGAAATATGGTATTCAGGGAATGGTCTTAAATTGGATAAGAGGGTTCTTATGTAATAGAAAACAACTAGTGGTAATAAATGGTATACACTCTAAAGTAGCACAAGTTCTCAGTGGGGTCCCTCAGGGTAGTGTTCTGTGCCCACTTCTTTTCATTTGTTATGTAAATGACCTGCATGAAAATATAAACTCACCCATTCACATGTTTTCAGACGATACAAAAATTCATAGAGAAATACGCTCCATAACAGATGCATCAGAACTTCAAGATGATCTGAACAATATAGAAGACTGGTGTTGCACATGGCAAATTCATTTAAATCCGGAAAAGTGTAGTGTAATGCATTTAGGATCAAATAATAAGAAGTATCCATATTATGCAAATAAAGGGGGTACACAAGTCAAACTAAATGAACATATTGTCGCTAAGGATCTCGGTATTAATATTGATAATCAGCTAAAATTTAGTGAACATTGTAAGACACAGGCAAATAAGGCTAACAAAATTTTAGGATTAATCAGATGATCTTATACCTATTTGGATGCACCAACCGTAGTAAAATTGTATGCTTCTATTGTAAGGCCAATCCTGGAATAAGGCAATGGTTCATGGTGCCCTATGTTCATTAAAGATGTTGTGAGGACTAGATACCCGATCGCTCTGATTAACTTGACAATCATAATACAGATTCTCCTTTACTAGAAGAACAAAATGCTTTTTTAGTTTTTGTAATCGGCCGAGCCAAAGCTCAGATAAGCATATAGCAACCACCTTGACAACCAAACGTTTTTAGCTATCGCGCTAGAGTTGTGACGTCACACTGGGATGACACCAATTCCTATTAGTCTAGATTATTATCTCAAGGAGCATAGCTAGGCTCTCTACTGCTGCGCATATTAGGCACCTATGCACCTATTTTTTGACAATTCATTGTTCACACAGGGACACTACATTGTTCGAGATGCACAAAGGTTCAATAATATGGAAGTTGATGATATTTTTGTTGACTAAAATTTAAAGGACAGACCACATGGTCATAGTGCCTGACATCACAATTCTAATATACACCTGTGCAAAAGTTAAGCACCACCCTATTTTTACGCACATGCGAGGGTATAGTCATGTGCTATGAAGAAAGCAATAGCATAAACATTTATGTACCCACCCATCTTAGTGCAAGAGGTAATAATGCAACTAGAGGAATGCTGATTATGATGGTGGGGAAACACTGTATGTTTTTGTTTGAACTTGAAAACGAGGCCTGAATATG